>CM034313.1:36755268-37311336 GCA_019925795.1 Dendrobium chrysotoxum | reverse complement strand
TTAATTAAAAATTAATCAAACTTCAAACCTTAAATCAAATATAATTCATTTCATTTAATCTTACCAGGTACCACTAGGTAACCCAGGCCTACGAGGCTATTAGCCCCAAGGAAGGTGAAATAAACTTCAAGGTGGTATCCAACAAATAATTAAGAATCGATCTTAAAAATAAATTTTAAATCATTAAGACTTAAACTTTTACCAAAATATTCCCTGGCCCTTCAGCCAACCAAAATATTAAACAACTTTAACCAATTACCCCATTTTGGACATATCCCAGCCGCACATCCTACTACTCACTTAGATTTATTTGTCAGGACACAAAAATCTAGCTTTAGGTGAGGCTGGTGTTTCTTTTTGTTTCTGAGATGTGTTAATCTGCATGCATAGTGAGTGTTGATTAATTATTTCTTTCTATATTGAATTCCTGTGAGGATTTTTTTTAATGCTTGTGGTGGCATCCCAGGTTAGATAACATAGACATAGGTTCACTGTTCACAGACCTATGCACTTCCTTTTTGTCAGCCTAGGATTAGGTGCCCAGCCACTTGGCTATGAGGTCCCCTTGAATGAGGTAACCATGGTTGCTAATAAGGATCCTTGGTCGGCTCTCGACTAAGTAGGCTACAGACACCGACGAACCTGGGATGATGGAAAACCATGGGATCTTGACTGGGGATGTCATACCCCTTGGTAAGTTAGTCTCCACCCTCACCTCTTGGGCATTCTCCCGATCTGGTGATGGAGAATATAAACCCCAATCTTCTAATAAAATTGACCATTCAAACTAAATATCTACTTCAATAAAATTTAAGCCCAACACTTAGGATAGGTTGGGGGGTTTCTTAAGTAATTCAGAATCTCAAGACACCTCCTTCTCTTCTTCCATTGATTCCAGAAAGAACTACTCAAATTTGATCCAATCCCATTTAAAAATTCTAGTCCCTACTTCCTTTGAAATAAAACTTTGAAATCTAAATGAAATTCATATCGCTATTTTAATCGAGAGTATTCATAGGAAAATTTCTGGTTTCCTAAATGTAATTAATACGAGGGCTTGTGCTCATTGGAGATATAGGAACCCAGATGTAATTTTCTAAAATCAAATTACAAAACCCTTAATTAATTACTTTGGGAAATAAAAAAAAATGACGATCATCATTGTCAAATTCAAGTAATTAATAATGAATGAAATCTTCTTCCTTTGAGATGTCATATCATTTAGCGATATAATTTTGAATATAAATTCAACGATAATTTATCCAGATGTTTGTAGCCAGATATTTGAAAGAACTTTATTTTGATCCTTTGGGATCATATGTGGTTCCCTCCTGAATCTAGCTCTGATATTTAGGATCAGATTTATAATTCTAAATTTTGAACCCATTAGGAGATTTTTCTCTACCTTTCGAGGTAGTATATCATCACAAATGGATGTTCAATTTCATGATCAAAATTTAAATGCCAATTTTTAAATTATTTCCAAAGATAATTAACCTTTTCAAAATGATATATTTTTTAATCAAAATACCAAAATGGAGACTCCAGTGGGGAGTATCTTTCTCTCCATCTTTAATAGCGATAAAAATTTTATTAAATCTATAGTTTTAAACTCCTTTTCTTCCGTTGGTCCATCTACCGATTTCTCCCTTTGGTGAGTGTGGCCAACTCAATTAAGACATGTGAAAAGAGAGATGAGTGTAGGAAACCTATTTTCTAGAGTCTTGTCTTTAACATTTTGCCTCCAAGTTAATTGGTAGAGCAAAAGAGTCAAGCCAAGTTCCTTTCAAACCATCCTATAAATGTTAGAAACTTGCATGCTCAGTTTAATCAATAGCTTGCTAAGTTAAATAACTTATGGATGGTCCCTCGATTTCACAATCAAATATTCAACATCCTTATCAAAGTCTAAATCTCTTTCAAACTCCAAGGGACCTACACATTATATCACTATATATTGGTTTGTAATATTATTATTCAATATATGTGATTGAATGTAGAGGTCATTTTAAAATTCAATTTGAAAATTCAATACTTCTGGCAAAGTTTACCTTTAACATTTTATTCTTGAATCATTCGTTGGGATAAAAGAGTTGGGACAACTTTTTAGCTTCTTCTTACTAAAACTTTGTAAACTTTTGGTTGAACACAAGTTCGACACCTTGAGTTTCAAAATAAGGGGAGATGCTGTCGGTTTTTTAATTTTTCAAACTTCCCTTTTAAAACTATTCAATCTAACAGTCATTGATGTATATTTTTCTACAACAATCATCGTAGTCTGATATACACAATGTAACATCAATCCTTCTGGTATAGTCGGTCTTTGACATTTCAGTCCTAAACAGTTCCTTTGGAGGAAAGAGTCGGGTCAACTTTTAAGAATTCCCCCCAAAATTTGTAAACCTTTACGTTGAATGTGAATTCAACACATTGAGTATCAAAAATAAGGGGAGATACTGCCCGATTTTCAAATTTTTCTTAATTCCTTCAAGATTTCTCAAATATATTTCAATCATCATTGCCATGTGTCTTTTACAACATTCTATTGTAATTGAACATATGCAATGCAAATCCAAAATTCATGTCAAATCTAGGTTTTGACATTTCACCCCAAAATCACTTGGTAGAGTGGAAATAGTCAAGCCTAATTTCTTAGGAACTTCAGGTTAATTTTATAACCTGCATATTTAAACAAAATTCAATATATTGAGTTTCAAATTTTGAAAAAGATCTGTTTAGTTCCAACCTTAAGTTTAAATTCAATTTCAAACTTAAATTCAATCTCAATCTAAATTCAATTTCAATTTGAATTCGAATCCAATCTTAACCTCAAGATTCAAATTTAAATTAACCTTAAGTGTAATTTCAATTTTCACCATGAATTCAAGTTTGAATTTAACTTAGAATTTAACTTTAAATTTGATTCTAAACTTAAACTCGGGTTTTGACATTTCGACCCAAGTCAATTGATGAAAAGAAAAGAGTCGAGCGTAATCCCTGGATGTATCATATCGATTTTGTGAACCTACATATTTGAGTGAAACTCAACCTGTTGAGTCATAAAATTTGAAAAAAGATCCATTTGACTTGAGCCTCAAGTTCAAATTCAAATCTAACTTTGAGTCCAAATATAATTTTAACCTGAAATTTGAATTTGATTTCCACTTTAAAGTCAATTCAATTTCAGTTTTTAAACTTCAAGCCTTGATCAAATCCAAACTTCACATTTTGCCCCAAGTAAATCGGTGTAGCAAAAAGACTTAAGTTGACCCTTTGAATTTTCTCTTCAATTGGTCAACCTTTATATTGAATGTTTGATTCCATATATTGAGTCACAAAAGTTTGATGAAAATTCTCTCCAATGAATTAATTCAATTCCAACTCTAAAATTCAAGCCTTGATCAAATCTGAACCTTGACATTTTGCCCCAAATCAATTGGTGTAGCGAAAGAGTCAAGTTCAATCCTTAAGTTCTCCGTGCTAATTCTGTGAACCACCATGTTGATTATAAATTTAATAAGATTGAGTTATAAAATTTTGAATAAAATTAATCAAGTTTAAAATTCAAATTCAAATTCAAAATTAACTAATTCAAATCACCTTAAATTAATTTTAGGAATTCAAGCAATCAAATGGCTGGTAAACTCATCTTCTCTATGGATAGAAACTTGATAGTAAAAGGAATCACTTCTGGTAATTTAATCCAGTTTAAAATGGATTTCTAAAACTTCAAGTTATCAGTCAACGAAGAAAAAAATATTGATCTGTCTGCCAGAATACAAAGGAATGTCCCCTTAGTTGAGATTACTTTAGGGTTAGGAGTTGACTCCCCCATCTCCAAGATGGAGGTTGCTGTCACCCCATTACCCACTATACCCTCTGCCAAGGTGGATAAGAACCAGAAGTCAATAACAACAGAAGTGCTACCTTCTCAGTCTGAGATCGGGTCAAGTTCTAGCACCCTTGCCATCAGCAAAAATAAAAGGTAGAACTACCTTAGAAGAGTCAGAAAGAAGGTTGTAAAGGCCATAAAGACTGCTGAGTCGAAAGCCTTAAAGTATGTCAAATCTGAGGCTGGTCAAGAGCTCATTGCTCATTCTCGTACCCTTTGCTGGAGGAAATCATTTCCACCATTCTCCTGTTGCTCAAAGGAGTGAGGTTGTAGAAATGAGAGTGCGATCTTCAATACACCTTCTTGACTACAACACAATGAGAATCAATCAAGAACTGAACAAACACCAGTACTAGGCCTAGGTCCTCATTTGAAGGTTATGACCCGTCCACTCTACTAGAAGATGTTAGGTCATATTTTTATACGTGTCCCACAACATCACCTACAGAGGAAGAGGTCTAAAAAAAAACCACTCGGAGTGTCACTCTCTAATTACTAGACCACTAGTAACGAGAGAGTGGAAATAATCTAAGATTGTATCTGATAGAGATACCATCTAAGTTTAATTTTTAACGGGTCCTATCATGATAAATCTTTTGACTACAATGATACCACTAGGATAGTATAGGTTTCATAATAGTTTCTCCCTCTAAAGGAGATCACAGGAATTCAATTCCTTACTGTTGGGGTCATGCCACCTAGACTTGCAACTTTTTAAGGAAAAACTTATTAATTTCTCAAGTGTACTGGATCCATATTTTTAAGATAGTTGATCCATCTTTTTAATGAAAATTGACTTCTACCTTAAGTCTTATATAGGAGAAAGTTGCAGTTTACTCCACCAGATGCTTAAATGTCCCTCCCTCCAACCTCTTTTGTTGGATTGATTTAGCTGTTGAACTAAAATCAATATCAAACTAAAGTTGACATTTGAAATGAAAATATTCTTATTTTCTCGCAATTTTCTATCTCGTGAGATGTCTCTTGCGCGCTTAAAATTTATTCAATGATTTTCAAAAGTCAAGTCAGTATTCATTTTAAAAGATTGGGTCCTGCCTTGAGGATTATCTGTTATTACATAGGGAATGAGTTTTCTTCTCTTATACTTGAGATTTAATCCTGGCATTGAAGTAAAGAAGGCGAAGCCTCTTCTCAAATTTAATTGAAATCAAAAGATGTACAAGTGCACCAAAAAAGTTAAGAAATGCACAAAGTGCACAAAAAGTTAAAAGATGCGCGAATGCGCCAAAAATTTAAAAAATAGTGCAAAATGCACTATAAATCAAAAGATGCATAATGTGCACCACCAAGAAGAAGAAAAAAGGAGGCTCCCTTCTTCTAAATCTTTAATCTCAAATGACCCAGTTCACTTTAAATTGTTTGATTTTAAAAGTCTTGAATTTATATTCTCCGCCATGCATCGATGATCTATCAAGATACAAAAATCTCTTATGCAAGAGAATTGAAAAGGTAAATTTCTTTACTCAACTTAAACTACTCTGAAATTGATTTTAATTTAAAATATTTTAGGGAGACCCCAGTTTAGTTCTATAAAACCTGGTCTGGGTCAACAAAACCTAAATCCTTTAACCTTTTCAGGTTAATTGGAGTCACTTAACTCTTCACTGTACTTTTGAATTTGTTTCCACTTATCATTCAGATAGGGTCCAAATAGCTAGAGAAATTTTCTAATAAGAAAACTAAATCTTCTACTCTTGATAAATATTTAAATCTGGTCCTTGAGGAGTGTGTGTAAGTCCTTGCACATAGGCATCTTTCCTTCATTGCCTTTTCTATAAAATTATACTCTATACTGGGTCCGAGATCAATCCCACTAGAGGAGTATTTTATAATGTTGGAGATTGTCGTTCACAATCAAACCACACCCTGTGCTGGGTCCTAGATCATCCTAATCTAGGAGCGTAGTTTACTTTGCTGGGACTTGCTATTCAAAATCAAACTCTAATTGAGTAGAGTGCCCAACACCAATTCAAGGAGCTCGAGGGCCTCAAATAAAAATAAATACGTGCTCAATAAAGTTTGAAAATTTATAAGTTACATTTGATTTGAGATATTGATAACTTGTGTCACTTTAGAACTCCCCAAGTAGGAGACTTGCTCGTAGTCTTTTGGTGACCACTTCTAATTCATTGTGAAATTAATATAAAGCTTGAATCAATGTTGATTGAATCGTTCATTCTAAAGATGATCTTTAAGAGAATTTCTAATTGACTGATCAACCCTGAACAATGCCACCCAATATTTTTAAACATTGGGGAGGCTCTTCAGGAAGTACCATGCCAGATAAGTGCCAGACTTAAATTGAAATTCAAAATTCTACCAATTGAAAGTCAAATTTCAGATCAAATTTCAAAATTTTTGAAAGTCAAATAAATTCAAATTTAAAATTTTCAAATTTCAAATTCAAATTCAAATCAATTCAGTTCCAAAACCTTTCAAATTCAAACAAATCAAAATCAAATCAAACTTCAAATCCAAATTCTTCAAATTTAAAATTAATTCAAATTAAATTAAAGCACATCACAAACTCAAAACCCTTCAAATTCAAATTTGTCAAATCAAGTTTCAAATTTAAACTTCTTCAAATTCAAAAATAAATCAATTCAAATTTAAAAAATCATTCAAATCTCAAATTCTTTAATCCAGACCTGATCCCCTGTGTGGAGCAAGTTTCCTCTATATACGATCATTTCAAACTGGATCCTCTTTACAAAGCAAGTTTCCTCTACACATGATCATTCCAGACCCGATCCTCTATGTAGAGCAAGTTTCCTCTACACATGATCTTTATAGACCTAATCCTCTATATGGAGCAAGTTTCCTCTATATATGATGATTCCTGACTCGTTCCTTTGTGTTGAGCAAGTTTCCTTTACACATGATTATTCCAGACTCGATCCTCTGTGTAGAGCAAGTTTCCTCTACACATGATCATTCCAGGCAGGATCTTTTCGTGTAAGAGCAAGTTTCCTCTTCACAAGATAGCCCTTTAGTGATGGAGCAGGCCCTCTATGGTACCATCCTAAATTTAATATCCAGATCTGATCTTTCATGGAAAGCAATGCTTCCTTCCCACAAGATCATCCAATTTTCTTTTCCTTTAGGTTAGGATTCTTCCTTTCCTTAGGATTAGAAGAGCTAGTGGTGGATGACGCCCTTCGTGGCACCACCCTAGCTCCCTCCAGTTTCTTTTCCCTTAGGTTAGGATTCTTCCTTTCCTTAGGATTAGACGAGATAGTGGTGGATCACACCTTCGTGGCACCACCCTAGCTCCCTCCAGTTTTCTTTTCCTTTAGGTTAAGATTCTTCCTTTCCATAGGATTTGACGAGCTAGTGGTGGATGACGCCTTTCGTGGCACACCCTAGCTCCCTCCAGTTTTCTTTTCCTTTAGGTTAGGATTCTTCCTTCCCTTTTGATTAGACGTGCTAGTGGTGCATGACGCCTTCGTGGCACCACCCTAGCTCCCTCAAGTTTTCTTTTCCTTTAGGTTAGGATTCTTCCTTTCCTTAGGATTAGGCGTGCTAATGGTGGATGACACCTTTCGTGGCACCACCCTAGCTCCCTCCAGTTTTCTTTTCCTCTAGGTCAGGATTCCTCCTTTCCTTATGATTAGACGTGTTTACCTTCTACCTAAGACTCTAAGGCTATATCTCTTCTTCCTTAGGATAAAAAATTCCACTTCAATCTTCCAATTCGGTGAACGCAAATATATGTACTAGAACTTTGTTCTACTACACATATTGGGGGTCCATTTATTGACCTCATTTTTGTATGAGGTCACTAGGACCCACCTTGGTTTTCTCTTAGTGACCTAATAATCGGCAGGTGCTCACTTGTCGATCATATAGGTCCCAATCGTTTCCCAATCCAATTCTTAATGAAATTCTAATCCAACTTCCAATCAAACTTTAATCATTTTCTAATCAAATTTTGATCACACTCCAATCCTATCTTCAATATGTGCTTCGATCAAGTCTTCGATCATACTTCAATTTAATCAAAATTCAAACATTCAAACAACCAATTTTTAATCAATTATCAATCAAGCTTTAAATCAAATTCAATCAAGCATCATTAAGTCAATTTGAATCAATTCTATTGAATCTTAACCTTGATGGCTTTGATCGAGTTAGTTCAATGTGTCCCAATCTGACTCAAGTGCTAATCAACTTTATTAGCTTTAACGGACTCAATTTAATTCCTTTCGAGTTAAATTAACTTTGATAAAGGTGAATTTGCTATATCAATTTAAATCAAAATTCTATTTGATGAATTTGGTTTGTATAATTCAACATTTCTTCTCCAATTTAGCTCTATAAATTTCTTTAACTTTAGCATTTTAATATCAGCCACTTGATTATGTTTTAAGGGTATGATTATCTTTTTAAGAACTTTTTTTGTGATCGGACTTAAAAAAGGGGCTTCTTGGGCTGGTAGGGAGGGACACTGATTCAACGACTCCAAACCCTAACCGCCCCCATCGATTCCCACAAATAGCGGCCCCATTTGAGATCCTCATACTAGACACCTTGAAGTTGCTAGGGTCGGAAAAAGGCAGAGCCACTTCTTCCTCTCCTCCACCCATCTAAGCAAGAGTAGGAACCACCGAAAGATTCACCCCTTTACTGTGCTTACCTTGTGTGCGATTCTAGGAAAGGAAGAGGCGAACGAAAGAGGAGCAGGAGAGGGTTCTTGCGACTTTGTATGGTTCAAAGAAGGGGAAATTAATGGTAATCTCTTCATCCCTCTTTTTATTTCTCTCTTGCATCTTATTCCACTTCTTCTCTATTTTTTTTATGATGCAATACAGATTGCTTCTATTTTGAAGGAAAATGATGTTAATATGTTCCTGTTGCATTATTGAAACCAAGAACCATGGTTTGAAGATTCCTTTTTGGTATTCTTTACATTAACGTGATGACTATGCTTGAAAAGAAGGTTGTGTTTATCCATCTATCTTCCAATTTTAAGGGAGAATACAACGCTTTTATTGAGATTATTTCTATACTTCAAGGCTTTAGGAGTTTCAATATGAAAAGCTTTTTTTTTTTTTTTTTGAGACCGAGCCGATAAGCATTTTTTTTAACTAAGTTTTCCTATAAGAGATAATTTATCACATCTTGTTCTCTTACATTGAGATCTACATTTTCCTTGTGGAAAGATTCAATCAATGAATGCAGCATCTGATATCTTATTTGGCAGGGATATTTATTTGAGGGCTTTGTCTTGTTTTTCGGATAGGATCTTCATGAAACATTTTAATGCTAAAAAAAAAAGGATTTGGTAGTGGAGCAATGAATAGATATATGTATTTTATATATCAATGGTATATACATATACACTCACATTTAGTAGGCAAAACATTTTTGCTAATTTAGATTACAGATATAGCTCATTAACCATGCATTGCTCTGTTCTCTAACTTCATGTACTTTGAGTTTCTCAAATGGAATTGATTAGACAAGCATCAAATGCATGTATCGAAAGCATTGTTCATTTGTTTTACACGAGATGTAATAGAATTTTAATAATGATAGTTTTGTTCATGTTTTAAGTTTTTTTATTATAATTGAGCTAGTAATCATTTCTCTTGAAGCAAATTTATTATGGTTGCATTAGAATTGGATTCTGGTGGAAGTGTTTTTGATCCAATTTCTTATGGGAGCACTTCGAAATGAGTTTCTTGTGAAAATGTTTGAATAGAACTATTTCTTTTTGAGTTGTTTGAACCAATGAAGCGAAGTTTCTTTTAACTTTCTTTGCATCAGGATGAGTTATGTGTACAAAGAAACTGCTGAAATCATGAACTGTCTATTCTAAGATTTTCTAAATTCCTTAAAAGAGAGAGAGGAAGGTTATGAAGGTCTCTTTGCTGAAATTGCATTTTATGATTTCCATTCTGAATGGCAGCAAGATGTTATCATTATTTTATAGATCCTAAATTTTGTTTTCTTTCTTCATGAGATTGAAGAGGCTTCAATTTGTTGTGCTCACTCTTGACATAAAAGAGAGATCTCAGTATCATTGGAGTAGGTTTGAGAATGCGATATGTGAATAATCTTTCGTTGACTAACTTGATTGTTATCCTGTGTTGCTCCAAAATTTTAAGAAGTGGTTAAATGTTCTTTTCCTTAAAATTTGAGAATGGCTAGTGGTACGTTCTTTATTTCTCAAGAAAATAGAGGCAATAATTTGAAGCCCTTCATTGTCTTTAGAACTCATTAGTAATTACTGTAATGAGTTCGTTTTGATTTAGCCAAGAAGTCATATGCAATTTTTGTCATCTTTGTTCTTATGGGGAAAGGGAATTTGTTAAATCAAGAAATATTGAGGTGATCTTGCCATTAAAATATGATTTCATGGAATTGATTCGACAAGCATCAAATGTAGTGTTTAGGCAGTTATGTTTGTTTGTTTTGCACGAGAGGTTATAGAATTTTAGTAATGAATAGACTGGGTCATTATTTAATTTTTTTAATCTATGATTATGTTGTTAATATACTGATTTGCACCTTGTCTTACTTTGTTTTCCAAATGGCCATGTTCTAATCCCTTATTCTTTTCTCCTTAAAATATAAATGAAGAAAGTAAAAAGAGGATACATGCTTAGATTAAGTTCATCTTGTTGATATGAATGAAATTTCTATGATTTACTTTGGCTCATATGATGTCCGATTCTGGAGTATATATATCAAAAATCTGAAATAAAAATTTCTTGAAGTGTAAACAAGTCTCATGTCTTAGTCTTATGTTAATTGAGACCAAACTTTCATACAAAAAAGAAGAATCTGAGAGAACCAGTTGTTGTTGCCTTTTTTTGTAGAATTAGAGGAGATTATGGATTATCTTTCTTCAAAATTTTGTAACCTATCAATCTTGATCTTCTTTTTTGAAAAATGTGCATTCAAAGGAATTTTTGAGTTATTTTCTTTTTTGTGTTTGTCGAAAGATTAAAAGATTCTTGTGTTGCTTTACTCCAACTCTTAATTAAATTTTGAGCAGTACACAAAGAGAGCAAGAAGATGAAGATTTCCCAAAAATATCCAAAGTTTATTAGATGGAATGGCTAGAGTTGATATCTTGTTTTACTCTTTTTATATTGAATGAATCACTTGTCATTTAAGATATTCATGGAGATTTATACTCTTGTTTTCCAATGAGTCTTGTATGTATGTTTTTAAGGGAGTTTGGCAAGAGTTGATATTTTGATTGATAACTTCTCGTGACAATTGTGTTGTGTTGAAACATGCTTGAGATGGCCTTGTTGGTAGATTTGAGGAATTGAAATTATATTTCTTCATTTTTGTTTTAGTTTTGGTACATGAGCATTGTCGCTTAGTGGATGAGTTGATGGTCTTTCTTGTGTTTTAACAATCACGTGTTAAACGCATTTATATACATTGTCAATATGTAAAAAGGTCAAGTGGATGCTTTGGAGGGATCTGAATTCTTGAAATAACTTGAAGTTGCATTTGTTCCTTCATTTAAGTTGTCTTTGACCTGCGTATCCAGTTGAAACTATGGGTGAATGAGGGATAGTGGGTCTCCTCCTGATATATTTAAATACAATATTCTTCTTTCAAGTTTGGGAAAGTTGGCCTGGTTGTGAAGGCATTGGAACTTTTTGAGGAAATGGAATATTTTGCTTGCAAACCTGATGTCATTAGTTATATTTCTTTGATCAACTATCTTAAAAAAAATAATGACCTTAATGAAGCTCATATTAGGTTTGAGGTAATGTAAATGAGGGGCCTTAGTCCTGATGTTGTCTTATGCAGCATCATGATTGAATGTTTCAATAAAGTAAATAAAGTTTAGATGGCTTTAAGTTTATTTGATGAAATATTAGCTTGGGGGTGCCACCCAATTGAGGTGACCTATAACCCCTTGCTTGGCCTTTTGGAGAGAAATGGGAGGATGGCAGAAGCTTTTGAATTTTATGCAACTCCAAAATATTAGGGGTCAATTCCTGATTCAATAACATATACGATATTAGAGCAATTAAATTGCTCTTCACATAGAGCTGTTGGGATGCCACCTAAACATTCTTCCCTACCACTTCACTTACTTAACATTCCAGTCATGAAGTTGGACAGCTTGCTATAGGTTTATGCTCTCATTTTTCATACCTATTATAGATTAAAAGCTTATAAATTCATCGAAATGACTCATATACACATTTGAATAAGCAATGTAAATAATTCACATTATCTTTTGTGTATGTTTCGGGCTTAGCACAGACCAAGATTCTTTCTAGTGCGCATAATTATTCATTCATATTCTTTTGGGAATGTGCTTTGGGAAACTCTGTTTGACATATATATATATATATATATATATAATATCATTTTTTATTGATAATAGCTATTTCGTTAGTTGTATACAGATTAAATGACTAACCAAGTTTGATTTTTCTATTTTCATTGTATATATATGGGTATGATTTCCCTGCATGTCGATTCCTTTTTTTTTTACAAGATTATATATGAATTAAAAATTTTCTTTTACGTATAATTACACATGTTGATCTGTTCTTATGAGATAGTAAATGTGTTGGGATTTCTTTTCATTTAGAAGTATACATACTGAAATTGTTTCTTGCAAAGTAACATACACTTTGAAATTGCTTTAATAATTTAATTTGATTTGTATTTTCACATATTCATTTATATGTCAATTCATAGTTGCTTCTATATGTGCATACATGATATTCTGACACCTCTTTCTCTCTTCGTCTTTTGGCAAGGTACTGATGGAGCTAATTGGAAGATAGAGCCAAGGAGCTTTAGTCGCCCTCATTTCGTTTAAATGGGGGCGCTACGGCCGGAGTCACCGTTGACTAGCTCCGATGATCAGGTAATTTTTCTTAAAATTTAGAAGGCCATAGATCCCATAAGCCAATGATTGTATGCTCCTCTAACCTTAGCTCCTTGTAGCAACCCCCTATATTTAATTTATATTTATTTTATTCTTTTTACAAATCTAAAACCCATCGACATAGCTAGTTTACATTCATGTGTATGTATAAGGGTTAGAGACATTGATTGCAAACCCATTACAACACTAGTGTCATTTAAGGACAATAATTAAGGATGAGTCTTAGAGAACTTAGGAAAACTCCAGGATCCACACATATATCCTTTAGGGATGAAACATCAAACATAGCAAATTTATTGACACCTTACCTTAGGATCAGTGTACACTGTCAAACTTGACCTTAATCAAACTTAAATCAATTTATTAATCATTAAACCCGCTTAAAAGAATTGGAAACTCCTATGCCCAATAATGATCCTAATAAAATGTATGAGAATATTTAACTTTCATTGATGAACCCTAATCAATACACATAATCATTAATATATAAAATTCAAACCCCATAAGCTTAAACCATTATTTAAGCATTTGAACTTCCAAAAATTATAATAAATCAAGTTTAAACCCAAAAAATACAAATAATACTTCTAACTGACCAGAATTAAATCCTAAATCAATGAAAATTAAAATCAACCAGATTTGACACCAATTTTAAGAATAATTTAATTTTATGTAAAATTGAGCATTTAATTAATTTAACTAATTTAATTAATTAAAAATAATTTAAAATTGTCAAAACTCTCTCATATACTTAGGAATCGCTTCTTAGGCCATTCCTAATCTTTGGAGTTGATTCCAAGGAGCTTGGAGGTCATTTGGACTCAAATCAATAAAAGGCCTTTAATTAAGCAAATTTTGAAAATTCAATAAATATCCAAAACTTTAAAAATTTATAACTAATTTGAATAAAGTAAAAATTGAGCAAACTCAAAAGTATTCAATTCATATTAAGGTCTAATATTTTAACAAAATATTAACTCTCCAAAAATTATATTTAATCAAAATATCAACTTTTGACTCCTTAATTAAATAATTAAAATAATCCAAAAATTCAAAATTTAAGAACTGATTTCAAATTCCATAAAATGTTAAGTTAATGTTTAAAACAGTCAATCAACCCCTTAGTACACAACAACCACTCCTGAAATAAAGTTTTTAGATTGGACTACTCCGAACTGCGGGGCTAAGTGTCTTCAGGAGGTCGTGTTCTTCGAGCCTGGTGGCACAATGCCATGAATGGATTTAAAGTACTGTAAAACTTGATTCTAATTAATTAATAATTATTTAACTAAATTTAATATCCTTAATTCAAATACATTAATTTGGGTTATAGACTAGACTACTCCGGGCTGTGGGGCTACGTGTCCTTAGGAGGCTTCATTCCTCGAGCTTGGTGCATTAATGGAAAACTTTAATAAATTAAATCTTAAAAATCAATAATCAATCAACCTTAATTAAAAATTATTTAAACTTCAAACCTTAATTCAAATCTAATTCATTTAATTATGCTAGATACCACTAGGTAACCGAGGCCTACGTGGCTATTAGCCCCAAGGAAGGTGAAATAAACTTCACGGCCTCGGGGAGCAACAAAGGTGGTATCCAATAAATAGTTAAGAATTGAACTTAAAAATCAATTTCAAATCATTAAGACTTAAACTTTAACCAAAATCCTCCCTTTAGCCTTTCAACCAACCAGAATATTAAACAACTTTAACCAATTACTCAATTCTAGGACATATCCCAGCCGCAGAGCCTACTACAAACTTAGATTGGTTTGTCATGACACAAACTCTAGCTTTAGATTAGGCCGATGTTTCTTTCTATTTCTGAGATGTGTTAATCTGCATGCATAGTGAGTGTTGATTAATTATTGCTTTCTATATTGAATTCCTGTGATGATTATTTTTAATGCTTGTGGTGGCATCCTAGGTTAAATAACATAGACATAGATTCACTATTCACAGACCTGTACACTTCCTATTTGTCAGCCTAAGATTAGGTCCCAAGCCCCTTGGCCTATGAGGTCCCCTTGAATGAGGTAATCCATGGTTGCTAATAAGGATCCTCCGGTCGGCACTCGACTAAGTAGGCTTAGGACACCGATGAACCCAGGATGATGAAAAACCATAGGATCTTGATCGGGGACGTCATACCCACTTGGTAGGTTAGTCTCCACCCTCACCTCTTGGGCAATCTACCGATCTGGTGATCGGGAATATAAACCCCAATCTTCTAATAAAATTCACCATTCAAACTAAATATCTATTTCAATCAAATTTATGCCCAACACTTAGGATAGGTTGGGGTGTTTTTGAAGTAATTTAGAATCTCAAGACACCTCCTACTCTTCTTCCTTTAACTCTAAAAAGAACTGCTCAAATTTGATCCAATCCCATTTGAAAATTCTAGTCCCTACTTCCTTTGAAGTCAAACTTTGAAATCTAAATGAAATTCATATCGCTATTTTAATCGAGAGCATTCATAGGAAAATTTATGGTTTCCTATGATGTAATTAACTACGAGGGCTTGCGCTCTTAAGAGATTTGGAAACTCAGACTTGATTTTTAAAAATAAAAATTTTTAAAATCCTTAAAAAATTACCTTTGGCAAATCAAATAAAAAAATGATGATCATCATTATCATATTCAAGTAATTAAGAATGAATGATATCTTCTTCTTTTGGAATGATATATCATTTAGTGATGTAATTTTGAATATAAATTTAAAGATAATTTATCCAGATTATCGTAGCCAGATATTTGACAGAACTTTATTTTGATCCTTTGGGATCATATATGGTTCCCTCCTGAATCTAGCTACGATATTCAGGATCAGATTTATAATTCTAAATTTGAACCCATTAGGAGATTTTATCTCTATCCTTCAAGGTAGTATATCATCACTAATGGATGTTAAATTTCAGGATTAAAATTTAAATGTCAATTTTTAAAATTATTCCCAAAGATAATTAACCTTTTCAAAATGATATATTTTTCAATTAAAATAAATACTAAGGGTTTAGCAGTTACTGGGGTAACATCAGACTGTTGCAAATCTGGTTTTGATGATGACAAACATGTTTCCAGTGTGTTTTGCTTGGCTAATCTATTTCACGCACAAAAGACCGCGAGCCACTCAAGCCAACTCAAGATCGGGTCCAAGTGTGTCAAATGTATGATTTTTCTTTTTATTGAGTCAATTGTAATATAACTGATTCCCTAACTAAGTAACCTTGCACACACACACTCAGGGAGAGAGATTGAGTGAATTGAAGTTTCTATTAAAAATTTGTTCATATTGTCCTGGATGATATCCACATCGTCCTAGACGATCCAGTTAAAACAGAAACCCTAATTAGGGCGACTAAGTTAAGAGGATCTGATTGAGTCGATCGTCCTGGACGATCTCCGGATCGTACGGGACGATATGCCCAAATCAGAAATTCTTAGCCGCCAGATCAAGTTAGGCAAGTTCTTATTTTTAGATACTTGGTCTGATCGTCCCGGACGATACGTGTATCGTCCCGGACGATACGTGTATCGTCCCGGACGATCCAGTACAATCATGCGTAATTTAATCTGGTAATTAAGGAAAGCAATTTATTTTTGGTTGATACGATCATATCATCCTGGACGATCGTAGGATCGTCCTGGACGATCGTAGGATCGTCCTGGACGATCTTGATCGTCTAGTGCATTTAAGTTGTACGTCTAGAACTATGTACAGGACGATTTGGGGCCTTTTTGAACTAATCGTACCGGACGATGACCCTATCGTCCGGGATGATTAAGTCATTTTTTGGTTGTCCAGCACAGATTTCTCTGGACGACCCGACCTGCCTTCTGGACGATTTCCCTCAATTTGAACTAATCGTCCCGGACGATCGCAGGATCGTACGGGGCGATATGAACAATTTTTTCTACTGATCGTCCAGAAGAGCCAGATCGTCCAGGCTGAAACAGCTGAATTTGAACTGATCGTACAGGACGATCTACCGATCGTCCTGGACGATCTTAGCCGACCAGTTGAGATTTAGGGCAAATTTTAAGCCCTCCTTTAAAAGAACTTTTTCCAATTTTTGGAAAAATCTTTTGCTACCTTCCTTCCCTGAGAAACCCTAGAGAGAGAGAGAGTTGGGAGAGAGAGAGAAGATCTTGTGAGGGGGAGTTAGTGAGGGATTCACTAAGGTTGCTCCGAGCACGGATCAGAGTCGTCTTCTCCGCTCGTCGTCTTTCGTCTAGTCAATGTTCGTCGTGGGAGGATCGTTCGCAAGAAGATCCGGTGTTCTCTGCCCGCTTCAGGTGGAAGCAAAAGGAGTTCGTAGGTTCTCTGCCTGCTTCAGGAGGAAGCGAAAGGAGTTCGAAGGTTCTCTGCCTGCTTCAGGAGGAAGCGAAAGGAGGTCGGGTTCTCTGCCTCACCGTGTGGTGAAAAGGAGATTTTTGTACAGGCTTCTCCGCCTTGCCGTGGGAGCAAAAGGAGAGACACTTCTGTTTAGTGCAATACCCGGAGGGGAGGCTCCGGGGAGTGGACGTAGGTCAAGTTGACCGAACCACTATAAAATCTGGTTTGCTTTTTCTGATTCAATTCTGCACTTAAATTTTTCCTGATATTAACTGCTTGGGTGAATATCTTTGGTTGATCTTTTTATCGTTGTTTTAATTCGTTTTCGCTGCACATTATAAAAAGATTTTCATAGTTATCTTGAAATTTTTAAATAACCAATTCACCCCCCCCCCCTCTTGGTTAGCCTCGGGACTAGTTCACTAGGGCTTAACATCCCTATCGAACTTTCAAGTGGTATCAGAGCGGGATTCAAAATTTAGGTTTAAAAACTTTTGAATTTGATCCATGGCTAACTATAATAATCGTAATACTGCTGAAGGATATTCTATTACAAGACCACCGTTGTTTGACAATATTCCTTTTGATTTTTGGAAAACACGTATGTCTACTTTTCTACAGTCTATTGATTATCGCATGTGGATGTTAGTTAAGGACGAATACGAACCACCTTTTAGACTGATTAACAATGTGAAAACTGAACTTCCTTTTACTGATTGGACGTTTGATGATCGTGATTTAGCACAGTTAAATGCAAAATGCTTGAACTGTTTCTTTTGTGCTTTAAAATTCGAAGACTATATGCGTGTTTCTACTTGTACAACGGGAAAGGAAATCTGGGATAGATTATGCATAACATACGAAGGTACAACTGAAGTCAAACAGTCTAAGTTAAACATCTTGTTATATGATTACGAACTTTTTCGCATGAAACCTAGTGAGACTATTTCAGAAATGTACACAAGGTTCACTTAGATTGTTACCTCTTTGCATGTTCTAGGTAGAGAACTTACTAACTACGAAAGAGTGAACAAAATTCTAAGATGTTTGCCTGCTTCTTATGATGCTAAGATTACTGCTATTACTGAATTTAAAGATTTAAACACTTACTCTATTGACAGCTTACTTAGATCACTCATTGCTTACGAGCAAGGGGTGAACCAAAGGCAACTTGATGCAGGTGAACGCAAGAAAGAGAAGATAGTGGCACTAAAGGCCAAGAATTCAGATGCTAGCTCTTCCGGGTCTGATAGCGATGATGTTGCCTTAATCACAAGGCAATTCAAAAGCTTTCTAAGGAAGAAACATAAGAACTATCAGAAGTGGAACAAGGGTAAGTCCAATAAAAATTTTAAGAGTTCATCTGAATCTGTTTGTTTTGAATGCAGGAAGCCTGGACACATAAAGGTTGATTGTCCAACACTTAAAGCTCACCCAAGCAAGGAGAAGGATGAGGAGAAACCAAAGTTCAGAAAGGATAAGAAGCAGATTCAGAAGGTGTTCTGGGCAGACTCTGCATCCGACTCTTCTGAGACTGAAGCTGAAGAGGAGGAAACAAACTTGTGTCTTATGGCTGATGATCACCCTGGTCAGTCGGATCAGGAAGTGGTATGTGAGCTTACCTACGATCAATTATTTGAAGTTTCTGAAAGAATTCATACATCGTATAGGAAGCTTAAGAAAACTCATGCTAGTTTGAAATTAGATTACTTAACATTGCAAAAAGAGCATGATTCTGTAGTTAAAGATCATTCCACACTTGATTCAAATCACATGTCTTTGCTTGATGAATTCGATGAGTTGAATAAAAAATATTCTGATTTAGTTTCTGAGCATGATTCATTGAAAACTACGCATGTGGACTTAGAAAGAGCTTTTAAAGAATTAGATACAATGGCATGTGAAGTAGAAAGTAGCAAGGGAACCTTGAAATTTGAAATTGCAAGTTTAAAGAAAGAAAATGAGTTTTTGAAAGTAAAGATCAGTGCTTTTGAAAAGAACAAAACACCGCCTACTTTTGAACAGTTTTATGCACCGCCACTTTTTGAAAAATTTGTTGCAAGTTCTTCAAAGCATGTTTCATATACATCTAGGAAGAGGCATTATCATCCACGTAGATTAGTTAACCCTTTTCCTGGTGTTAGATGTTTTTCATGTGGCATGTTAGGACATATTTCTCACACCTGCACTGTTCATCGTAGTACACATTGGGTGTGGAAACCCAAACTGCCTGTTTCACAGCACAACACACATGCATTGCATTCTTCTTTTCATAAGAAGGAACCCAAACCTGTTTGGGTTCCTAAGACTGACGTTTGATACTTTTGTAGGAGTGCTCTCACACAAGACCTCGTAAGAGCATGTGGTACCTGGACAGCGGATGTTCTAGACATATGACTGGAGATGCAAATCAATTCATTTCGCTGGAGGCCAGAGCTGGAGGCAAGGTTACACTTGGAGATAACACCACCAGGAAGGTGGTAGGCACAGGTATAATTGGTGATTCAAAGAACTTTATGATTGATAATGTTTTGCTTGTAGATGGACTGAAACATAACCTGCTGAGCATCAGTCAACTCTGTGACAAGGGATACAGCATCAAATTCCTACCCACTGGCTGCATTTTAAGCTTAAATGATGAAGTTGTTTTGCAGGGGCAAAGGATCAACAACGTCTACAAGCTGGATGTAAGTAGCATTAAATCTGATAATTCAATTTGCTTAAAAACTGCTGCTGATGAGTCTTGGTTATGGCATAGGAGATTGTGTCATGCCAGTATGAAAACCCTTAGGAGAGTCACCCAAAAGGACTTAGTTAGAGGTGTGCCCAAGCTTAAGTTCACTAAGGATCACCTGTGTGATGCCTGTCAGTTGGGGAAGCAAGTCCAGTCCTCTTTTCACTTTGTTAAGGACATTAGCACCTCTAGACTATTAGAAGTTCTTCACATGGACCTCTTTGGACCCATTAGCACTGCCAGCTTAGGGGGGAGAGTTTATGGTTTTATGATTGTAGATGATTATTCGAGGTTCACTTGGGTTAAGTTTTTGTCACATAAATCTGAGTCATTTGATGAGTTTAGATCCTTCTCTACTTGGATTCAGAAGAAGTTAGGATGTGAGATTATTACCATCCATAGTGATCACGGAGGGGAGTTTGAAAATGAAAGATTTGGAAGTTTTTGTGAGGATCATGGGATTAGTCACAATTTTTCAGCTCCAAGGACCCCTCAGCAGAACGGGGTAGCTGAAAGGAAGAACAGGACCTTAGTTGAAGCTGCTAGAGCCATGCTTGCCGAGTATTCACTTCAAAAATACTTTTGGGCTGAAGTGGTGAACTCTGCCTGTTATGTGCTGAATAGGGTGAATGTGAGAGTCAAACTGAGCAAGACACCTTATGAGATCATTAAGGGTAGAACTCCAAATCTGTCCCACCTCCATGTCTTTGCTGTAAGGTTTTCATTCTGAACAACGGGAAGTCACCCTTAGGAAAATTTGACCCCAAATCTGATGAAGGAGTGTTCTTAGGATATTCAAGTGTGGGGAAATCCTTTAGGGTGTTCAATAGGAGGACTTTGGTGGTGGAAGAAACAACCCATGTAGTGTTTGATGAATCTGATCCTAAGGAGTCTAGATCTGAAGTAGAAGATGAAGAGATTATTGAGGTTACCCAAGGAGTTGGAAATACAAATTTGGAGGAAAGGGTAGAACCTCAAACAGAGTTGCCTAGAGATTGGAGATATTCTTCGAGTCATCCTAAAGAACTGATCTTAGGAGACCCTTCTGAAGGTGTTAGGACTAGGCATGGACTTAGGAAGGAAGTAAAGCATTCTGCCTTTATCTCAATGACTGAACCCACCAACATCAATCAAGCTCTATCGGATGAATTTTGGATTTTAGCTATGCAGGAAGAATTGAATCAATTTGTAAGGAATGATGTTTCGGAGTTAGTAGAAAGACCTAAAAATCAAAGTATTGTGGGAACCAAGTGGGTTTTTAAGAATAAGAGGAATGATTCTGGTGTGGTGGTGAGAAATAAGGCAAGATTAGTGGCTAAGGGGTATAATCAGATAGAAGGGATTAATTTTGAGGAGACTTTTGCCCCTGTAGCTAGATTGGAAACCATTAGAGTGCTACTAGCCTTTGCCTGTTATAAGGGATTTAAGCTGTTTCAAATGGATGTTAAGAGTGCCTTTTTAAATGGGGTAATTAAAGAAGATGTTTTTGTAGAACAACCCCTAGGTTTTGAGAGTTCCCAATATCAAGTCATGTCTATAAATTAAAAAAGGCCTTATATGGATTGAAACAGGCACCCAGAGCTTGGTATGAGAGGCTTAGCACATTCCTATTAGAAAGAGAGTTTGTTAAGGGGAGCGTAGACACCACCCTTTTTCTGAGGAGATTAGGAGATGACTTACTCATTGTCCAGATCTATGTTGATGATATAATCTTTGGATCTTCTGATAAATACTTATGTGAAGAGTTTTTTAAAACAATGAGTAAAGAGTTTGAGATGAGTATGATGGGAGAATTGTCCTACTTTTTGGGGTTTAGCATAAGGCAAACGGATGATGGAACCTTTCTCAATCAATCAAAATACACTAAGGACATTTTGAAGAAATATGAAATGGACAAAGCCAAGCCAATCAATACTCCCATGCCCTCCTCAGTTCAATTAGATAAGGATTCAAATGGAAAATCTGTTGATCAGAAGAAGTATAGAGGGATAATAGGTTCACTGCTTTACCTGACTGCTAGCCGACTTGATATCATGTTTACTGTCTGTCTTTGTGCTAGGTTTCAGGCTGATCCTAAAGAGTCCCACCTGACTGCTGTTAAGAGAATTCTTAGATATCTTTTAGGAACCCCAAACCCAGGAATTTGGTACCCTAGGCACAGCACCTCTTTTGAGATCATTGGATATTCTGATTCTGATTTTGCAGGGTGTAGGGTGGATAGGAAGAGTACTTCTGGGACTTGTCAGTTCATAGGACAGTCGTTAGTCTCCTGGTCCAATAGAAAATAGAACTCAGTTGCACTTTCCACTACTGAAGCTAAGTACATTGCCTTAGGGAGTTGTGTGGCCCAAGTTCTTTGGTTGAAGCAGCAAGTCTTGGATTTAGGAGTACCTGTTGGCACAATTTCTGTTCTGTGTGATAATACTAGTGCCATCTGTATCTCTAAGAATCCAATCCAACATTCTAGGACCAAACACATTGACATTAGGCATCACTTCATTAGGGACCATATTACAAAAGGGGACATTAAGCTACACCATGTAGCAACTGAAAATCAGCTGGATGACATATTCACTAAACCACTGGCCTTTGACTCATTCAGCATTTTGAGAACCAGATTAGGAGTGATTGATATAAATGCTTGATTCTGATGACTGCTGATTTATGATTGTTATGATTGGTATTCTGATTTCTGTTAGTTAGTTTTTGTATTCTGTTTTCTGATTTCTGTTAGTTAGTTTTGGTATTCTGATTTCTGATTTCTATTAGTTAGTTTTGGTTTGATTATTTGCTTTCAGTTGATTTTATTTCTTCTACTGATTTCTGTGTTACCCTTTTTGTTAGTTTGATTTGAGTATTTACTTTGCTATGATTTTCTACCTGTTTTTATTTATTTACGGGTTCATATCTTGCACTTACTATTTTATGCTTTTCAAGATCTGATCACCGCTCACTTCTTCTGGTGATCTGAATTTTTTACTGGGAGTTTTTACCTTGTTTTGGTTTGGAAGCTGATAAGCAGTGATTGACTTCGCTGAATCTGTTAAAGGGAAGAAACATTGATAATTGTTTCTCTTCCTCTAACTCCTTTACTGGTGTGTAGTTTCTTTTGAATAAAAATCCTTTTCAAAATTAAAATGTTAGTTTTTGAAATAGAGATTATTATATCTTCCTACAGTAATCTGCCTCATATCAATAGTGTTTTTCAAAGTCTTGAGTCATTAGTTTGATTTTCTAAACCAAGTGATTGCATTTATCATATGGTGTATGACTTTTATTTTGTGAATCGTTCTTCCTTACTGCGGAGAGTCATCTCCTATGTTTGGAAGATAATCTCACAGTCGAGACTCTTTAATGATTATGAAAAGGAGAAAGCTTATAAAAGATGCGCAGTGCGCCAGATAATTTGAAAAGGAGGCATAAAATGAGCCCAAAACTGAAAAGATGCGAAATTGCCAAATTGAATACACAAAGTGTATCAAAAAAATCAAAAGATGCGCAAAGTGCCAACCAATTTGAAAAAGAGGCACAAAATGAGCCCAAAACAAGCTTTCTTCCCTTTCAGATTATTAAATGTCTTAGAAAAATCTGTGCGCCACTTAATATTTTCAAAAGCTTGAGTCTTGAAAATCCTTATTTCTGATTTTTTTTACTTTGTAACACTATTATATCAGATATTTTTCTGGAACGAGGCTTGAAAGGATTTCTTTTCAAATCTAATGTCTTTTATTCTGAATCAGATTTTTGTTTTGAAAGAGGTTTGCATCGATAAGGTGCCCGGGGTCGGAGTTACGAACGTTGATTATTTCCAACCTTTTCTGGATTTCAGCGCTGTCAATCATCCTGTCATTGGTTTTCGAATCTAAAGTTAAAAAAAAAAATTCTGATTTTCTAAGAGCCGCTTAATCAAAAAAAAAATGCTTCTATGTGTTTTTGCGATCAGTTTTATTCGTCTTTTTGTTATTTTGTTTTTATGGTTGTGTTTTTGGGATCCTGATCGATCATCTTCATCCTTCATCCTTTTCTGCTTTTCTTCACATCGTCCTGGACGATACACCGATCATCCTGGACGATCCTCTTCGTCCTGGATGATCCAAAAAATCGTCCTGGATGATTCATTCAAAATCATACCCACTGCTCCTGCTGCTGAAACTACCCCAATTATTGGTGATCGTCCTGGACAATTCCTACATCGCCCTGGACGATATGATCCATATCTTCCTGATCTGATCAAACGGCTGATATTGCACCGATTATTGCCCATCGTCCTGGACGATCCACCTCATCGTCCTGGACGATCCACGTGTTAGCCGCAGGACGATTGGAATTCGGCCCGTCCGACATATTTATTGCATATCGTCCCGGACGATCCACCTAATCATCCTGGACGATACTTTTCATCAACGGTCATCCAGCCTGACTCATCGGGACCATCGCCTGTGTCTAATCGTCCTGGACGATCTCTGATCGTCCTGGACGATCGGACCGTCTTTTTGACCAATCGGCCAGAACATCATAAATGACCACATCGTCCCGGACGATCCCGCGATCGTACGGGACGATCAGTCCGTTTTCTATTTAAACAGCAGTTTTCTTCATGTTTTTCACATCGTTTTTCCTCCACTTTCCTTCTCCTTTCCTCCTTTTTGGTTTCCTAATGGCTGATGGCAAAAGATCTCGTCAAAAGGGGGCCAGTTCGTCCCGGGGACATATCGATCCTCGCTTCCCGAATGCCGCCGATTAGGCGGCTTTCGAATGCTATCGTAATGTGGGTATCACGCACTCCAAGATTGTCAATCCCCGCACTCTCATATATCCCATCTTAGATTTGTTCGCACACACCTCCCTCACCTTCATTCTGACGTTAGCCTTTCCCTTCAATCTGGAACTCCTCCGCATCTTCTTTGCCAACTTGCGCATTTCCGCAGACTATTCCACTCTTCGCTCCTACGTAAATCAACGCCCCGTGGAACTCACGACCCACGATTTTCATAATATCCTCAACTTGTCTGTCACTGGCGACAAAATTCACACGATCATCCTGGACGATCCTCTTCGTCCTGGATGATCCAAAAAATCATCCTGGACGATTCATTCAAAATCATACCCACTGCTCCTGCTGCTGAAACTACCCCAATTATTGGTGATCGTCCTGGACAATTCCTACATCGTCCTGGACGATATGATCCATATCTTCCTGATCTGATCAAACGGCTGATATTGCACCGATTATTGCCCATCATCCTGGATGATCCACCTCATCGTCCTGGACGATCCACGTGTCAGCCGCTGGACGATTGGAATTCGGCCCGTCCGACATATTTATTGCATATCGTCCCGGACGATCCACCTAATCATCCTGGATGATACTTTTCGTCAACGGTCATCCAGCCTGACTCATCGGGACCATCGCCTGTGTCTAATCGTCCTGAAAGATCTCTGATCGTCCTGGAAGATCAGATCGCCTTTTTGACCAATCGGCCAGAACATCATAAATGACCACATCGTCCCGGACGATCCCGCGATCGTACGGGACGATCAGTCTGTTTTCTATTTAAACAGCAGTTTTCTTCATGTTTTTCACATCGTTTTTCCTCCACCTTCCTTCTCCTTTCCTCCTTTTTGGTTTCCTAATGGCTGATGGCAAAAGATCTCGTCAAAAGGGGGCCAGTTTGTCCCGGGGACATATCGATCCTCGCTTCCCGAATGCCGCCGATTAGGCGGCTTTTGAATGCTATCGTAATGTGGGTATCACGCACTCCAAGATTGTCAATCCCCGCACTCTCACATATCCCATCTTAGATTTGTTCGCACACACCTCCCTCACCTTCATTCTGATGTTAGCCTTTCCCTTCAATCTGGAACTCCTCCGCATCTTCTTTGCCAACTTGCGCATTTCCGCAGACTATTCCACTCTTCGCTCCTACGTAAATCAACGCCCCGTGGAACTCACGACCCACGATTTTCATAATATCCTCAACTTGTCTGTCACTGGCGACAAAATTCACACGATCATCACAGATCCTGACTATGATTGGAGTGTCTCCAATCACTTCCTTCGCAATACCAACGCACCCTATCACGACAATGCTTGCACTTCCCTTCTCAAGGACGCCCAGACCATTCAGCACGTCCTTCGTTCCTCCGTAATTCCAAAGGCGGGGGATCGCATTCACATTACCCCGCTCGTGTCCTTGACCACCTACTACATCATGGCCCGTCGAGAATTTAATGCCTCTGATCTGATCATCCGATACATAGAACATCTCACCACCATTAGAGATCCGGGCCACAGGCGTCGCCCAAATCTAGCTTTAGGTCATCTTATTCACTATGCCTTAGAGATAAAATATGACCTTTAGTATCCTGTCCCTCCTGATGTCCCTCCTTCCTTCTTCACAAACAACTCATTCCATCTCCTACACAGCACCCGCCTACATCCGGAGCCTACCCCGGATGTTGAGGAAGAAGAAGAAGAGGCTGCTCTAGTTCCTGCTGCACCAGAGGCACCTGCACCCCTTCGCATTGCCTCTCCCCTTGACCACCTGGTGCAGCGCTTCGACCAGTGGGTGGCCCGTTTTGACTCCTATGTGGTTACCCAGGAGCAGCAGCACAACGAGGACCTCCAACGCTTCATGGACTATGCTACGCAGCAGCAGCAGCAGCACGACCAGGACATGGCCTGGTTTGGAGCTCACTTTCAAGCCATTCACCATTACTTCTACCCTCCACCGCCACCTCCTTCTTCCGATAAGGATCCGCCTCAGTTTTAGTTTTCTGTCGTGTTGTTGGTCTATGTATGTTTTATTTTATGTTTTATTTCCGTGTTATGTTTTTCGCTCCTCCTTTTTGTGATGTCAAAAGGGGGAGTCAGCTGTAGTCGTGTCTGTTTCTATTTTTTGAGTCATGTTTCATGTATTATTTTAGCTGTTAAATTAAAATTTAAAAAAAATGTTTGTTTATTGGATCTCCTAGTTTACTTTTATTTTTAGACTACTTTACAAATGTTTGCCATCATCAAAAAGGGGGAGATTGTTACAAATCTGGTTTTGATGATGACAAACATGTTTCCAGTGTGTTTTGCTTGGCTAATCTGTTTCAGGCACAAAAGACTGCGAGCCACTCAAGCCAACTCAAGATCGGGTCCAAGTGTGTCAAATGTATGATTTTTCTTTTTATTGAGTCAATTGTAATGTAACTGATTCCCTAGCTAAGTAACCTTGCACACACACACTCAGGGAGAGAGATTGAGTGAATTAGAGTTTCTGTTAAAAATTTGTTCATATCGTCCTAGACGATATCCACATCGTCCTGGACGATCCAGTTAAAATAGAAACCCTAATTAGGGCGACTAAGTTAAGAGGGTCTGATTGAGCCGATCGTCCTGGATGATCTTCGGATCGTACGGGACGATATGCCCAAATCAGAAATTCTCAGCCGCCAGATCAAGTTAGGCAAGTTCTTATTTTTAGATACTTGGTCTGATCGTCCCGGACGATACGTGTATCGTCCCGGACGATCCAGTACAATCATGCCTAATTTAATCTGGTAATTAAGGAAAGCAATTTATTTTTGGTTGATACGATCATATCGTCCTAGACGATCGCAGGATCGTCCCGGACGATCTTGAACGTCTAGTGCATTTAAGCTGTACGTCCAGAACTATGTACAGGATGATTTGGGGCCTTTTTGAACTAATCGTACCGGACGATGACCCTATCGTCCGGGAAGATCAAGTCATTTTTTGGTCGTCCAGCACAGATTTCTCTGGACGACCCGAACTGTCTTCTGGACGATTTCTCTCAATTTGAACTAATCGTCCCGGATGATCGCAGGATCGTACGGGACGATATGAACAATTTTTTCTACTGTTCATCCAGAAGAGCCAGATCGTCCAGGCTGAAACAGCTGAATTTGAACTGATCGTACAGGATGATCTACCGATCGTCCTGGACGATCTTGGCCGACCAGTTGAGATTTAGGGCAAATTTCAAGCCCTCCTTTAAAAGAACTTTTTCCAATTTTTGGAAAAATCTTTTGCTACCTTCCTTCCCTGAGAAACCCTAGAGAGAGAGAGAGAGTTGGGAGAGAGAGAGAAGATCTTGTGAGGGTGAGTTAGTGAGGGATTCACTAAGGTTGCTCCGAGCACGGATCAGAGTCGTCTTCTCCGCTCGTCGTCTTTCGTCTAGTCAGTGTTCGTCATGGGAGGATCATTCGCAAGAAGATCCGGGGTTCTCTGCCCGCTTCAGGTGGAAGCAAAAGGAGTTCGTAGGTTCTCTGCCTACTTCAGGAGGAAGCGAAAGGAGTTCGAAGGTTCTCTGCCTGCTTCAGGAGGAAGCGAAAGGAGGTCGGGTTCTCTGCCTCACCGTGTGGTGAAAAGGAGATTTTTGTACAGGCTTCTCCGCCTTGCTGTGGGAGCAAAAGGAGAGACACTTCTATTTAGTGCAATACCCGGAGGGGAGGCTCCGGGGAGTGGACGTAGGTCAAGTTGATCGAACCACTATAAAATCTGGTTTGCTTTTTCTGATTCAATTCTGCACTTTAATTTTTCCTGATATTAACTACTTGGGTGAATATCTTTGGTTGATCTTTTTATCGTTATTTTAATTCATTTTCGCTGCATGTTATAAAATGATTTTCATAGTTATCGTGAAATTTTTAAATAACCAATTCACCCCCCCCCCTCTTGGTTAGCCTCGGGACTAGTTCACTAGGGCTTAACATCCCTATCGAACTTTCACAGACCAACCCTCCAGTACAACCTTAACTGGGGTAGCAAGAACAGACATAACCTTGGCCACCTCAGATTTGGTCTAGTAAAGGTGAATTGGATGTTGCGTACTGATCCAAACTTGATCACATTTACGTCACTAGGAAGAATAATCATGTTTGAGTTGTCAGAGAAAGAGAATATGTGTTTTCTAGAAATTATTTTAATAATTAAATATAATTATATATCAATCTTTCAAAATCCACTAAATATTAAATAAGATATTGGTCTGAAGAATATACTAAGTAAAGTTTACTGAATTCCCAAAGCATGATTAAACTGATACTGATCAAGGAATTTCACTTTTAACTACTTATTGACTTTAGATTTTGACCCAACCTATGCAACCATACATAAGAGAAGTGATTGAGATAGACGTTTTGAATTTTGAATTAGATAAGAGTTGACTTAAATTTAGTTTGAATTTAGGTTTTAAATTTAGTTAGAATAAAATTTAGTTTGAATTAGAGAAGAGTTGATTGAAATCCAAAGACTCTCAAGTGTGTACAATGGAAGAAGATGTAAACTTGATATAGATTTAGATTTCGATAGAGACATTCATAAAAGGACTTTTGAACCAAAGGGAAACAACTTTGGAATTTATAATCTAAAGCTTGAGTTTAAAGTAAATCAAATAGTTCAAATATTTAATTAAATCTTCATTCATTTAAAGAAATTCATTCTTAACTAAAGATGGAGAGGAAAGTCTATCCCTAGCTGAGTCACCAGAAAAACCTACGAGCAAATTTAATTTAATGTCCAAATGCAAAGTCACAAAAGATTTACTTTAAATTTATATTCGTTATTCAAATCTACATATATTGACATTATATCATTCATAAGCATAGCCTAATATGTCACTATCAATTTTAGAGGAGAAACATTTCATTCATGATTGAATATTGCATAGAGAACATTCAATTAGTCTCAAATGATAAAAAAAACATTCACTTATTATTTCAATTATGAAGTTAATCTAATATTTAAAGCTTAAGTATGTGTTCCATAAATCTTTCCCTCCCTTTGAAAGAAAAAAAGATTGGGTTTATTTTAATTTATGTTGTAGACTCTCGATTGGGGCAAGCCCCTAAATTTAATTACTTCTCCTAAGATAATAATGTCAATTAAAGTAAAAAATGAAAGATTTTCAGACATATGAATCTAAAGAAATATTCGGGCTAACCAGATTTAATATATAAGCTCTAGATTAAAATTCCCTAAGTGTCATCTGAATTTTAATTTTAGATGAATTGAATATAATTGTGTAAGAGACTAAAGAGGTGTTTATAATCTGGACTTATACTTTCTTGGATTGATTTTTCATCTAACAATCCTAATGCATAATAAATCAACCTACATTTAATAATTGATAAGGTGAGCTCTATCTTGAGAAGTTATAGGATGAATTGGACTCTCAAATTGATGACATTGGAGGAGTAATGGTTACTTTTAAGTTCAATGAAACTAGTGAGAAGACTCACTAAGAACTCTAAATTTTATCTCATTTAATTATCTAACTAAATTTTCCAACTCTAAAACTTTCATAGAAATTTTGGCAGCATAATAGCCCTAACCAAAGGAAAAGCGTATCATCCCCCGAATATAATGGGGACCCCACTACCTTGCTAGCAAGAGACATGCACCTAGGCCCTAACCAAAGGAAAAGCATAACAGAAATTTAAAATCCATGCATATATGTATGATTGGGTAAAGGGGTTATGCATACGGTACCCAATATTGTATCATTGTAAACATGTTCCAAAAAGTCAAGAACATATGCACAAAAAGGAACCTATGAAACTTCTACCCTCTAATGTCAATGTCAACTACTACCCATACGATGCAATGCATCATAAAATATAAGAAATGAAAAAAATTAAATATAAATAGCAATTAGCTTATTCTTGATAATTTATAATAGTCTCAGAATGCTGTAGGAAAGAAAGTGCCATGCTCCACCATAACAACATGGATTTCTAAGCCTATCATATTTATAGATTCAAATATACTCGCTTAAGGTCTTCAAGATCCATGTCTTTAATGGAATTCAAAAAAATATTACCCTTCAAACGAAAGGATATCAACTTTTGGAGCCCAATTTTTATATGTATAAGTATATTTAAATATAACTGAAGACACTACATAGCTCGATCTATATACAATCTAAGATTTATAAGGACTTGGACATATACATCATTCCTAAGTATATTTTATTTTGACTCTTATACGAATTTAAAGTAATATAAAGGCATATAAAGCATGTAAAGTACAAAGAAGTTGTGTAATAAGCTGATGGTTCTAATGTAGTCCTTAAAGAGCCTAAGTACACCAACAGGAATTATAAATGTATGACATCTAGATTGCTAAAAATAAATAACATAGCATTCTCTATACACCTGGCAATCAAATCAAATAACTGGCCTAGCCTAGGCTAGAGTTTGTTGTCTTAGCAAACCATATATATGTGTGTATAAAGGCTATGTTGCTTAGATAGTTTCTAGGCTTTAATAGTTTAATGTTACCTATAAATGAATTTATTTTTTGAAGGTCAGTAAAGGGTGGTTTGAATTTATGTTTTAATGATTTAGAGATTTAAAATTTCTTTTAAAGATGTAGTTTTTTTTTATGGTTGAGTTATTTAACTTTAGGATTTAAAGAACATAGCATTCAATATCTTCTAAGTGCCAGAAACTATTGATTGGATAATCCTAGGCTCTTATTTATAATGCTACAAATCCTTTAAGACTGGAGTAGATGGATACTATACAGTCATTCATTTTAATTAAATATTTTAGTCATTAATGCTTCTAAATCTAATACACCTTTTCCCTCCTGAAGGAATTAATGACAAGGGTATAGAAGTTATAATGTCTACATGTTTTATTAATAATTTTTGTTTTAATTTAATTTACATTTGCTGATTTATTTGAGTTTATGTTTTAATATTTACATTATATCAAATTTGTTTGTGGAGTTGTCACAACGAGCACGAGGACCCAAAGCTTCCTTAGGACACTTAGCCTCACAGCTAGAGGTAGTCTAGCCTAAAAATTTCATTAACAAGAATGTTAGTTGTTTAATTAATGTTATTTACTGATTAAATTTCATTGGATTAATAATTTTCTAAAGTTTTAATGATTTATTAAATTTTTATCATTTAATGCTTTAAATATAGGGTCTATTTCTTGACCTTTTGATTTATATTAGTTTTTGGAGTTCTTATATTTTCATAAATACTAGACCTAGAGATAAGTCCAATATCATTGAGTTTACTCAATTTGGGTTTTTCTAGACTCAGTTATAAATTTTTAAAGTTTTATGATTAAATGGATTTAGTTTATTGTTTAATTAGGGGAGTTTTCTAATTTTTATACCAATTCAACTCCAAACCTCTTGAATTCTCTCCAAAGGTCACAAGTGTCCTCTGAAGATGATTCCACATGTTTAGAATTATTTGGGTAATTTTTTATAATTTTAAATATTTATTTTAATTAATTATTAAATTTCTTAATTTCTAAAATTTATTTTTATTTTGGATGAATTTCGTAAGGCTTTTAATTTTTTCTCTATTATGCTTTTAATTTTAAGAAATTTGATGTATTATTTGAAGTTTTTAAATAATTTTATTATAAACTTTTAATGATTCTTGGTGAATTATATGCATGAATCTTGGGTTTAACAAATGAAAAACTAAATGACCTCTAAATGATATGAAATTTGTAATATAGATACAAAAATATATATGCTTCCAACTGAATGAATTTGGGCCCATCAAAGTTTCCCTATATTGAGATGCCAATTGCCAAACCTAAGTACATATATAGGTTTGGTGATTTAATTTAGGCTCTAAACTCAAGGGATTTGGGCAAAATTATTGGCTAACTAACCCTTATACATAGTATTATAAGCACACTAAGACTAAACTCCTAATTCCCTATGGATTCTTATTTATGAATTTTCAAATTCATAGGTCAATTAGTGACCTATGAGATTAAGAAATTAATTCGAATAACTTAAACATTTTAAATTGAGTTAAATTTTTTTGGAGATGTGCTAAACATCTCCAAGAACAAACCCCTTCAATTTGGTAAATGGTGTTATAAGTTTTATAGATAATTCAAAAAATACCTAAAGGTGTTTTTTTAAGATTTATTATTAACTTATTATATATGATGATATTAAACCATGGGTTTCCGATAGCACTCCTCAAAATGAATTGATATTGCTTGAGAACATGAAAATTTGACAAGTAGATGAGGTGATATGAAATTTTAAAGTTCTACTAATTTCTGTATGAAATTCATTCATATTTATCTACTTAACTATCCCTCTCAATGTGGCATACTCTGATAGGGTAACTAATGATTAGTGTAATAATGTTATCCATGTTGGTTTAATACAACCTATTAGATCAAAATCGGATGGCTCTGATTAAAAGGTTCTAAACTGACGAACTATCAAAACGAGTGTGATACTATGGAATCATGACTATTGCTCAAAATTAATGGCCATGTTTTCATCTTTATCCTCCCATTCATTCTCATGGATGTAGACCTATTTTTGCCTGAACCCAAAGATCGTCTAGATCAAATTTAGTATAATTTAAAATAGAGCATTAGAAACTCAAGAATGTTAAATCCATTTGTTGGATTCACCTGGATGGAACATTCCTTTCATACTTTCCCAAAACCTTAAAAAATGATTCTTGAGATTGGGAAAATAGCTAATCTAAAGCTTCAATACCTCAGCCTAAGTACAAGCATGATTGTGTAAGCCTTTCAAATGATTCTTCTCAATAGACCTAAGTTTAAGGATGGGTGGTATGGAAGCTCCACTTTTATGAAAGAAAGATCACCGATGATTGATCAAAACCACTGGAGAACCTCATATTGGAGGCTAGGAGATAAAGGAAAGGATGCCCTCACTATCTAAATGATAAATAAATCAAGAAAGCCAATCATTGTTCAAATAAATCAAAGGCTATTTATCAATTTTGTGAATGAATAAAGAAGAGATTTTGGCTTGGTTCAGACCCTCTTCAGTCATACGGTCAGGTAAAGAAATTCAAATATGGTTCAAGGAAGTTTTCTATAATGTTTGGAAGTTTGCGGAAGCATGGGTTTCTTGAGCTGGCTTGACCCATGGGTCACATACCAACTATTTTCAAGATTATGGTTGGAATTGACAAATCCAGGCTGGCAGCTGAGGTGGAAAGCTTCTTTTAACATTCTTAAGTTCACTTCAAGTGCTAGCTGGGCTTAGGTAGGTTGGACATGTAATGTATCTTGATTTGGTGTTTTAGGTGATGTTGTGCTAGCCTAATGAGTGAACTTGGGTCAGCTGAATGGCTGAGCTTACCAAGGTAGATGTTATAGACCATGAGAAAAGTAATAGCTGATCGTACACTTAGATTTGACTCAATGCATGGCTACTTTGACCAGTTGGGTCAAAAAAAATATCTAGCCCAAGTTAACTTAATATATAGGTCACCTATGGTTAGTACCTAGGGATCTTATGGATAGTCTTATAGATTTGGATGACTTTAAACTAGCCTTGGTCAATGAGTACTCAAAGGGTTTTAATTTATGCAAGCTTGGTAAACCTTGGTTGACTTGGTCAATCAAGTTGATCCAATGGTTGGGATTAGGTCCATTAAAATCCAAATGATGTTTTGAGAGTATTGGTGGTGTTTCTAAAGCTTGGAATGGCCTATATGTATGAAATAAATGTTAAAACACTTATGGGTGCATTTGTTCATCCTAGGTTGACTTAGTCAACAAGGTTAACCATGGGCTAGATTTAGGTTCAAATTATTCCAACTGTTGCATTCAATAAATTGGATTAGGTTTCATTTAATGATAATGCTCAAATGCATGAGATGAAGTTTTAGGTTTTAATGGCTTCATATGTTCAACCTAAGTTGACTTAGTCAACCAAAGTTGATCATAAATTGGGCTTTAGTTTAATATATGTCAAATGATAATTTATGTGTTTGGAAAAGCTTGCACGACCTACTTTGATTAAGCTATGTTGATGTTTAGGAAAATTTTAATTTTTAGAGTTTAGGGTTTTATTGTAAACCAAGTGTTCAATGTTGTCTTAATACATTATGTTTAGGTTAATGTTGATGCTCAATGGATTTAGTGAAGCTTGAAAGATCAAATTCAATAATATGGTATGTTTAGTGGTATGAGCTATTAATATTTGAAGGTCTTATAGCTTATGGAAATGTTTACAGTTTGGGGAGTAAAAGTTCCTCAAATGCCATCAAATTTTTTTGGTTGGCCATTGGAAATGCCTAATCATAATGCAAGACTTAGATCAGGAATCCAATGTAATTTGGTTGCATTTTGAAGTGACCAAAATTTCTCCAAAATTTGGTTATGGACCACGGGGATTTGGGTTGGCTTTGAACACTAAATTTTAGAGTTTTATGTTTACACTGGATTTAGTCATTGGATTGGATTTAGGTTTGATTTAGACAATGACTTGGGAGGGTTCAGGGCTTCAAATGCTTAAATTATTGACAATCATGGATGATCATCAAAGACTAAACATGTGATCAAATAACTATCACTAGGGATAATCTACTGATGAATTTAGGGCTTGATTTTGATTTGAGTTTGGAATTGATCAATGAAGATCAATGATTAAGAAACTTAGTATTATATTGATCACATCACTAGCAATCATTTGGTGTTTTTCAAGTGATAGGTCAGATGATCGTATGACAGTCAGGTGTGACTACCAAGTGATGATTTTCATTTATAAATGATCAAGGAACCATGCGAATGCAAAGTATAGACTTTAATATAGATTTTGAAGTATGATTCAATGATTAATGCCTTGATATTAAATTTTTATTTAAATCAATGACATCATTTAAAAATAAGGTCAATAGAAAATAGATTGGATTCAATGTGAGAGCACATGTGAATATTTGTAATGTGAGATACACAAATTGAGATTGGGTGTAATACCTTTGAGATATGAAATAAATATGGATTTTTAATACCTTAAGTTGCTTTATTTTGGTATTTCATCCATGAAATGTTCACATTTCCTAGTTTTGTTGGCCATTTTTTGTGATATGATCACTTTTTTATGTGAGCAATAGCAAGTTTGATGAAACATTATTTCTTTGTAGGCTTGACAAGAACTTGAGGGATGGATCTCTCTTGAAAAATGATTCTCCATCACTCTTGGGTGGGGGGGTAGGGGGGGCTCTGATGCACATACATTTCTTGAATGCTTGGGGGCCTCAGCTCACCTCACAATTTTCTACTTGCTTGCCCGATGGTGGATAAAGAGACACTCTCATTAAAAAGATGATGTTCTTTTATGTTGCTGGCTCTAGCGCTCATATAGGTATTATTTTCTTGGGGCCTCAACTCACCTTGGGGCGTAGTCCAATCCTTTTTTTTAGCTAGGGCCTGGAGGAGAAATGGATAATCTTTTGTTGCTCATATGATTATTGCAAGGTCAAGAGACTTGGTTAGCAAAAATTTCACCTAAAGTGTGCCACCAGGAAAGTTCTCATTCGAGGATTAGGGGTTTAGACTCAATGTTATGAGTTCCCAGAGTGTTTTGAATGTTTTTTTGGAGGGTGCCTTTGATTGTGTCACGCTTGACATTTTGATTTTTAAGATGGAGAAACATTCTATACTTTAATGAAATAGAAATAATACACATATGTAGGCAAGTACATCCCTTACGGATAAAATAGTTTGAGATTGTTAACACACAAGTTCCTTGGTATTTTAGTCCCATTCTGGGTTTTTAGTTGATAAGCTAAAACATTGGCTTGCTTTTTGATGATGTTGAAGCCTTACTATGTGCATACAGGCTTCTAGGTATAGGTTGATGGGCAACTACATCTGCTCTTTTGAGAACAAATTACCATGTTAGAAGGGTTTTTTCTTTTTTAGTATGAACGATATAATATAGGGTTCTTATTCCTATAATTTATTCTTATCACAATGTGACTTTACCCTAAGGTATTTTAATAGGTGATTTTATGCGGGGTATTGTGTGAATTATGTTTGTACTTTTGGTTGAAATATGCTTAGTTTCACTTTTATATGTAGTATCAACTAAATACGTAAGTGTATGTGATGATTAAGTAATAAAGTGATTGGGAGAGTTTCAATCCCATGAGGAAGTATTCTGCAAACATAAAAATGAGCTAGTACTTCCGATGAAAAATACAATATTTATCCTACTGAATAAAAATATGGGTTGATATTCTGTCTCTATTTGGAAATGAAAAAGAAGATATACAATACCAGATGTTTAAAATTTTTGGACTAATGACTGTGAACTACCTAAATTTTCCTAAGTAGATGTCCTATATTTGTTGTGGATCAGATCATATAAATCCCTAGAGCTCTGTCAAATTCATGAGGCTCAAGTTCTATGATGCTAATTTCTAGCTAAGAGGCATTATGAAGTGTTACAGTGATAACCTTGTCTCTACTGATGCACTGAATTATTCTTGATTTTTCTTATGACTCTGATGCTGTGATTTCCTGATTTGGCCCTAGGGCATGGTAGATGTTGCAACGCGGGTGGTTCAAGTGTTGTGATGATCATTTGAAACTTTTCAAAATTTTCTCCTGTTACCTGAGACATTCCTATATAAAAATAACCAAAAATAACTTTTTTACTTAAATTTATGATAGTAAAACACTAAAAATTTTACACAACAAATTTTCCCCAGACAAGTCATAAAAATTCAACTAGATCAAGCATGAATCTCGTGGAATATATAAGCTAAAAATTTCCAAAATTAAATTTGGTACCATGTGAACGCCGATTTTAGTAAACTTATAATCAAAATGAGCATTTTGTTGCAATGTAGAAATCAAGATTGAGTTTTATATTATGTGATTTTTAGATAATAATAAAATATGATTGTTCTGATATTATTATTATTTCTCCTATTCTACATTGGATATATTTCTATTTTTTTTGTGTGTACTAACATTTTGGGGAAATCATACTTCAGACTGATAAAGAATTCAAGAAAGAGTAGAATAAGATTTCATGTAATAAAGTTAGTAAATCTATATTTTTTTATTTACATGAGTTTGAGAGAGTGTAATAATAATTGGGTAACTGTACACACACATACAGGGGGAGAGAGTTAAAATTAAAATTAGAATTATACAGATGACTATTCATACTGACGATCTTAAAATCATACAGATGACTAATAGAGTATAAAATAAACTTCATACTAGATCATCCAAACGAACTTGAACTGTTCGTACATACGATCTGAAAATCATACAAATGACTGATTGTGCACGGAGTAAGTTTCATACCAGATCATCCAAATGACCTTGAATTATTTGTACAGACGATCTAAAAATCATACAGATGACTAGAAGTGCATGAAATAAGGTTTGTTCAAGATCATCCCATGATTTTTGAACTGTTCATATAGACGATCCATGATTTTACAGTATGATTTGATGATGTTTCACTTGAAAATTTAAATTTATGGATGTTTTTTTTTTAAGTTTCTATATAATGAGTCCAAAAAATAGACTTAACATCTATTAGCTACAAATTTCTCTTAAGAGTGAAAAAGGAGAGTGTTTTGGGAGTGTGTTTGGGAGTGGAGAGTGAGAGATCTTGTAAGAGAAAATTGTAAGGGATTCATAAGGTTGCCCAAACATGAGGATATCTTATTTGTTTTCTTCAAACTTCTGCCCTACTTCTTTAAAGACTCTTGAGAAAAGATCTCCCAAGTAGATCATGTACTCTGCCTTCACCAAGAGGGTAAAAAAGGATGTCATGGTTCTCTGCCTTCACCATGAGGGTGAAAAAGGATTTCAAGGTTCTCTGTCTTCACCATGAGGGTAAAAAAGGATGATGATTCTCTACCTTCACCAGGAGGTGAAAAAGGACATCAAGATTCTCTGCTTTCACCAGGAGGGTGAAAAGGATGTCAAAGTTGTCTACCTTCACCAAGAGGGTAAAAAAGGATGACAATTCTCTACCTTCACCCTCCACGATGGTCTCTATCACACCGGGTTGGTGGAAGGGAGTTTGCAAGGGATTCTCCACCTTGCTATGGTGGCAAAAAAGAGAGTCACTTTGAATTAGTGCAATACTTTGAGAAGGAGTCTCCAAGGAGTCGACGTATGTCAAGTTTGGACTGAACCATTTTAAAATTTAGTGTTCTTCTCTTCACTTTGATTTTTCTATATTTTTATTTTTTTGCACTTTAAATTTTTATGGTTGAAAAATCTATTGTGATAATCATATCTAAAAAACTACATTTTATAAGGATCATTGATTATGTTTTCTAGAAAAAGTTTTCAAAAATCCAAGGAATTTTTTAAATTACCAATTCACCCCCCTCTTGGTTAGCCTTAGAATAGTTCTACAAGGTTTAACAACCTACACGAATATTCAAGTGGTATAAGAGTCAATTTTAAAACCTAAGGTTTAGACTACTTTTTGAAAAATGATCTTGGCTAATTTTGAAAACTGAAATACCTCTGAAGGTTATTCGATCACTAGACCACCTTTTTTTGATAACATTCCGTTTGATTTTTTGGAAAACTAGCATGTCTACTTTTCTGCAATCAGTTGACTATCACATGTAAATGTTAGTATAGGAAGGCTACACTACACCTACTAGAATTGTTGATGACATTATAGTTGAAACACCATTTATTTATTGGACTTTAGAAGAAAGAGACTTAGCACAATTAAATGTAAAATGTTTAAATAGTTTTTTCTATGCCTTAAAATCTGATGATTACATGCGTGTTTCAACTTAGGAAAATTGGTAGAGAAATCTGGGATAGACTTTGCATAACATATGAAGGAACAAATGAGGTAAAATAATCCAGGTTGAACATTTTATTACATGACTATGAATTATTTGCCTGAAACCAAATGAGTCAATTTTTGATATGTATACACATTTTACTCAGATTGTTACCTCATTGCATGCTTTAGGTAGAGAACTAACTAATTCAAAAAAAGTTAATAAAATGCAATGTTGTTTACCTACTACTTATAATGTAAAGATAACTGTCATAACTAAGTTTAAAGATTTGAACGTATATTCTATTGACAATCTGCTTCAATCACTGATTGCTTATGAGCAAGGAGTGAATCAAAGACAGACTGATATAGGTGACAAGCAGGAAGAGAAGAATATAGCTTTGAAAGTGAAGGATTCAAAAAGTGATCAATTAATGCCCGAGGATGAAGAAGATATTACACTCATGACTAGGAAATTCAAAAGTTTCCTCAGAAGAAAGCAAAGGAGATGTCAGCATTTGAACAAAGGTAAGTTCATCAAGAATGCAAAAGTTTCTAATGAAATTATTTATTATGAATGCAGATAGCCTGGACATATAAAGATAGATTCCCTTAATCTCAAAGCTAATCTTTGCAAGGAGAAAATTGAGGAGAAAACTAACATTAGGAAGGGCAAGAAAAGAATACAAAGAGCTTTCTTGGCTGACTCAGCTTCAGACTCTTCAAAAATAGATACAAAAGAGAAGGTCATAAATTTGTGCTTAAAGGTAGATAAACTTGATCATTCAGAACAAGAGAAGGTACGAGACCTATCCTATGATAAATTATTTGAAGTTTCTGAGAAAATCCTTAATGCATATAGGAAACTCAAAATATTGCATGCTAGTCTCAATATTAATTATTTAAATTTACAAAAATAGCATAAAAATCTTAGGAATGATCATAGAGACACTAAAAGTAACCACATAACCCTGTTAGATGAATTTGATGATTTGAATAAGAAGCATGAACTTCTGAAAACATCTTCTAGTGAGCTTGAAAATGATTTTTATGGGTGAAGCTCAACACAGGGAATAGGATTTAAGATTAAAAATTCAATTTTAGAAAATTTAAGTTCATATCTTCAAATATGATTGAAAGCTTTTAAGGAAAATAAGTCACCTTCCACACTTAAAAAAGTTTACAAGTCGAAGCAAAAGCAAATAAGTTGAAAACCGAGCAAAGACATTCTTACTCATATAAATTAGTAAATCATATTCCTAGTGTTAAATATTTTTCATGTGGAATGTTAGGACATATTTTCCACACTTGCACTATTTATAGTAAAACAAATTTAGTGTCAACACCTAAGATGCATTAATCACAGCATATCAAACATGCATATGAATTATCATTACCAAGAGGAAAACCCTAATTTATTTCTGTTTGCAAGTCTAAGGTTTGATTATTTTGTAAAAACACTATCATACAAGCCCTCGTGAGAGCATTTAGTACCTAAATAGCGGATGCTCAAAATATATAACTAGAGATACAACATAAGTCATATCGCTTGAAGCCAGGAATGGAGGCAATGTGACAATGGGAGATAATACCACTAGGAGAGTGATAGTACATGTATCTTGTGCAACAAGAATAATTTGTTTATTAAAAATATTTTATTGGTTGAAGGCTTAAAACACAACTTGCTAAGTTTTAGTCAGCTTTATGATAGGGGTTTTAACATTAAAGTTTTACCTACAAGCTGAATTATAAGCCAAAATGGAGTTGATGTGTTGCATGAAAGTAAGATAAATAATGTTTACATGCTTGATTTAAATTATGTTAAATCTTCTAATTCTTTTTTTCTCAAAACTATCACTGATGAATCTTGGGTCTGGCAAAGAAGACTTTATCATGAAAGCATCAAAAATCTTAGGAAGATTACCCAGAAAGAATTGGTTAGAGGCATGCCCAAATTAGACTTCACTAAGGATCACCTATGTGATGTATGTAAATTAGGAAAACAATTCAAATGCTCCTTTCATTCAATTAAGGATCTTAAAACTAGCAAACCATTAGAAGTCCTTCACATGGATCATTTTGGATCGGCTAGCACTATAAGTCTAGGAGGGAAAGTTTTTGGGTATGTAATTATTGATAATTATTCAAGATTCACATGGATTAGATTCTTATCATATAAGAGTGAATCATCTGATGAGTTTAGAAATTTTTCTACTTGGATTCAGAGGAGGCTAGGTTGTTAAATTCTTACAATTTAAAGTGATCACGGAGGAGAAATTGAAAATAAAATATTTGAAGTTTTCTATATAGAGCAAGGAATAGATCCTAACTTTTCATCTCCTAGGACCCCCCCCAATAAAATGGGGATATTGAAAGAAAGAATAGAACTTTGATAGAAGCAGTTAGAGCCACGTTGGCTCAATATTTACTTCCTAAATATTTTGGGGTTGAAGCACTTAGTACAATTTATTATGTTCTGAATTAGGTGAATATTAGATCTATGTTGAACAAGACACCATATGAACTTCTTAAGGAAAGAACACCTAATCTCTCACATCTACATGTCTTTGGATGTAAGGTGTTTATTCATAACAATGGTAGAGCTCGTTTAGAAAAATTTGATCCTAACTCTGAGGAAGGAAGTTTTATAGTATATTCTAGTGTTGACAAATCTTATAGAGTTTTTTACAGAAGGACTTCTACAGTTGAGGTGACCACTCATGTAGCTTTTGATAAATCTGATATTTCTGGAGGGTCTAAGTTGGAAGAAGAAGATGTGGAAGAAATAACCCAAGAAATTAAAAATACAAATCTTGAAAAAAGGGTTGAAACCAAAATTGCATTGCCTAGAGAATCGAAATATTCTAAAATTCATCCTAAAGAATTAATTTTTTGTGAACCAAGTGAAGGTGTTACAACTAGGCATGGTCTTAGCAAAGAAGTGAACCACTTAGTCTTTATTTCAATGATTGAAGCCACTAATATAAATCAAGCATTTTTTGATGAATTTTGGATTCTAGCCACGCAAGAAGAGTTGAATTATTTTGTTAGAAATGATGTTTGGGAATTGGTAAAGAGACCTGACTATCAAAGTGTTGTTGGAACTAAGTGGGTTTTCAAAAATAAGATGAATGATTCAGATGTAGTGGTTAGAAATAAGGCATGATTGGTGGCCGAGGGGTACAATCAAATAGAAGGAATTAATTTTGAGGAGACTTTTGCCTCTGTGGCCAGGCTTGAAGAAATAAGGGTGCTTTTAGCCATTGCATATTTCAAAGGATTTAAATTATTTCAAATGGATGTTAAAAGTGCCTTCCTTAATAGGGTGATTAAAGAGGATATTTTTGTTGAGCAACCCCCAGATTCTAAAATTCACAATTCCCTAATCATGTGTTTAAATTAAAGAATGCATTGTATGGACTAAAACAAGCACCTAGGGCATGGTATGAAAGGCTTAGTATATTCCTACTAGAAAGATCATTTGTTAAAGGAAGTGTGGATACCACTCACTTCTTAAAAAGAGTAGGAGATGAAATACTCATTGTTCAAATATTTATTAATGATATCTTATTTGGATCCGCTAATAAAAATCTTTCTGATGATTTTTTAAAGACAATGAGTAATGAATTTAAAATGAGTTTAATAGGAGACTTGAGTTACTTTCTTAGTTTTAGCATAAAGTAGAAAGAGGTTGGCACATTTCTTAGTTAAAAAATATATATTATGGACATCCTCTTGAAGTATAAAATAAATAAAGCTAAACCAATAAGTACTCCCATGAGTTCCTCAAGTCAGTTAGATAAGGATTCTTAAGGCAAATTTATTTATCAGAAGAAATATAGAAGGATTATTGGATCATTACTTTATTTAACTGCTAGCAGACCCAATATCATATTTAGTGTTTGTCTTTGTACTAGATTTCAAGCTAATCCAAAAGAATCTCACCTGACTGCTGTTAAAAGAATATTGAGATATTTATTAAGAACTCAAAACATAGGGATATGGTATACTAGGCACAACATTTCTTTTAAAATTATTAGATATTCTGATTCAGATTTTGCAGGGTGTAAAGTTGATAGAAAGAGTACTTCTAAGACTTATCAATTCATTTGGAACTCCTTAGTCTCTTGGCCTAGCAAAAAATAAAATTTAGTAGCTCTTTCTACTGTTGAAGCAGAATATATAGCCTTAGGAAGTTGTGTGGCACACGTTCTATGGTTAAAACTATAACTAGTGGACTTAGGTTTTTTAATTGGCACTATTCCAATTTTTTGTGATAATATAAGTGTCATTTGTATTTCAAAGAATCCTATCCAACACTCCAGGACTAAGCATATAGACATTATGCATCACTTCATTAGGGATCTTGTCACCAAAGGAGAAATTGAGCTACTTTACGTAGCAACTGAAAATAAACTTGTAGATATTTTCACAAAACCACTGGCTTTTTAAACTTGTAGCACCTTAAGAACTAGATTAGGTGTTATTGATATTCATGCTTAATAATTGTAATTCTACAAATTGCATTTATAATGTATTTCATGTATGTTGATGTTTATGGTTTGTTCATTATTTGTATTTCGTTAATGTTTGATTTTTCCTCCATTTTGGGTTTGTTTTCTCATTAGTATTATTTTTGTTTTCATTTTTGTATCTTGCGAATCCTGGTTGATTTGTTTTTGGAAAAGAGTTTTATTTATCATATCTTAAGTTCTTTTTCCATTCGTACTGTATGAACCACTTTCGTATTATACGAATTTAATAGATTTTACATGATATTTTTTCTGAGTTGAACAGGCAAAAATATGATTTTGTAAGCATATCTTATTGTATGATGATGCCATCATCTGTACAAAAAGTTTATTTTTCATCTATACAAATGGGCGTATACGATCCATTTTCAAAGATCATCTATACGAGCCACATTCATTTGTACGACCTAGTTGTAAAATTACATCTGGATGATCTCAACAATTAGGTCCAAACATTATTACCTGATTGTCACGTACAAACATTATTACCTGATTATCCCATACGAACACCTGTTCATCTGTACGATCGGATTGGTCAAAAAGTCATATGAAACGACTCCTTGAGAATTGAGTTTACAAAAAGTCATTTCATCAACATAACTTTTTTTGACCGTTTCCATTCATCTGTACAAAAATTAGTTCATCTTATATGATGTTAATATCGTATATATGAAACCTATTTCATATGATAAGATCAAGCCCGATTTCATTATATTGAAAGCCATTCTTTGAATATTTTACCACCCTTTCGCTTTCAAATCTTCTTATTTTCTAATCCACTAAATGGTAAGCACTAGTAGAAAATAGGCTTGAGACTCTAAAGGCTCTTCATCTCATTCAAATTAATTAGATGAAAATTTTCTTTTAAAAGAAAATGAAGAAGCTTATAATTGTTTCATTGAGGAAAAAATCACTCCTTCTCGTCTTCTGATTCAAGAAGACATTAATTTTTCTGTAATGCCTCTACTTGATTCTACTAAATTTTCCTTTGTTCTCACCGTAATCCATGCCTTTCATTCTGATATCATTTACCTTTTTCTGGCTAATATGAGGATGAAAGAAACCATACCAAAATGTCCTCATTTGTTCTTAAACAAAGAGTAGAAATCACTAAGGAGGATTTATGCACATATCTACACCACAGAACAGAAGGTTTAAGGGCACACATGATGACATCAAGAGATGATTTTGACTAGCCTACCATAAAACAATCCCTTAGAGGTGCACCTTCAGAGTATCATTAACCATGTATGCACACTTTAAATCAAAATGCTAGGATCATCCATCATGTGTTAAGAACATCAATTATTCCTAAAGCTGATGATTGAATCAACCTCACTCCTTTGCTTTCTATAGTCATATATCTTATAATGTCAAACACTCTAATTGATGAAGCCTAGCTTATTCTAGATAACATCAATAATCTTACTAGCATTAGACTTCCAACCACTAAAAGGAAGAAAAATATGGCTTTAGGATACTTGATTGCCTATATCCTTGAAAAGAAATACAATTTGATTCATCCTGATCCTCCAAATAATCTTCCATGCTATTTAACTGATGCTTCCTTTCATGGTCTTTTTCACCGAAATCAAGGGGATGAGGGAGATGAAATTGGACAAGAAGAAGCACCTGCTCCTGCACCTGCACTTGCTCCTGAACCTGAGTAGCATTTCTATCAAGAAATGGTCCAACAATTTGATCAACTTGAGTCTCACTTTGATCAATGATTTGATCATATTGAGACTCGCTTAGACTAGTAGGATGCCAGATACAATGAAGATATGGGCTGGGTCGAAGGATAATTTGACTCGATTAATACACAAGTAGCTACAATCAATAGTTACTTTACCATGTTTACTCCTCGCCACCTCAAGATCAAGATCCTCCAGCATATTAGTTTTTATTTTTTGCTGTAATTATTGAATGTTTTGCTTTTTAGTTTTCATGTGATGGCATTTCGATGTTTGTGTTATTATTTCAGTTGTATCTACATTGTACCTTGTGTTTTTTATTTAAAAAGAAATGAAATGATATTTGTCTAATTTTGGTGTTAATCCTCCTAAATTATCTTTAAGTTTCTTTTGTTCAAATTAATAATGTTGATCTATGGGATAAATTTTAAAATATTTTACACTTCAACATAATTTACAAGCAAAGTTTTAATTCTCAAACTTTAAATCAAATTGTGATTAGATATAGATAAGGAGATCATCTTCATTTTCTTATAGATCCTTATTTTATAGTAAAAATTGTTGCAAAGGAGATGACTTATTTTTCTATTTATTTCTTGTTCAATGTATTGATTTCTTTATTAATTATTTTGTTTTGTTTAAGATTTGTTGATATAAAAAAGAATAAACTCGAAAGATGCACAAAGTGTGTGACAAATTTGAAAATATGCACAAAATGTGGCAAAAAATCTTAAAAGAGGCGCAATGTTTGCCAAAAATGAAAAGAAGCACAAAATTAGCCCAAACAGAAAATATGTATAATGCGTGCCCAAAATTTGAAAAGATGTGCAATGGTCACAAATCAAAGATTAAGTATCATTTTGTGTCTTTCCTATATCTTTCTAATTATTAAAAAAATCCATCATTCAACAATAATCTCAACTATTGAATTTGAAACTAATTCTTCTTTATTTAATTATTTTTATAGTAATTATTCTATTTAATATAACTAGAACAAACAATGAACCTGATTGATTTTTCTTATCTTAGTTATTCTTTGATTTAAAATATGAGTCTTTCTTTTCTGCATCAAGATTTTAAGGTTATTTTTTCCAACTATTTTAAATTCTCTTTTTCATCAACTATTCGATTTATCCAGATAAACATTTTTTTGGGATTTTTCCCTTTTTGTTGTTGTTAAAAGGGGTAGTCATCGTGTGATTGTTTGTTTGTTTGTTATCATGTGTTATGATTATTGGTTTGTTTGTTATCGTGTGTTAGTTTCACCTTGTTGGTCTTTGGTCATGTGATATTCGGTCTTTGGTCTTATGATATTTGGTCTTTGGTCTTGTGATATTCTTTGGTCTTGTACTTATGATAGTCTTGTTTTTTCCTCTTGTGTGTTCTTGTATTTTTCAGACGAATTTAATTCCTTTGATTTTAATTGAGCATTCATTGTGGGGGAGCTTAGGAGAAAAAGATCCTTTAATGTTAATTCAAATAATAATTGTTTTGCCATCATCAAAAAGGGGGAGATTGTTGCAACTTAGAAATCAAGGGCGAGTTTTAAGTTATGTGATTTTTTGATGATAACAAAATATGGTTGTTCTGATATTATTATCATTTCTCTTAACATACATTGCATATATTTCTATTTATTTTTGTGTGTACTAACATTTTAGGGAAATCATACTTCAGATTGCTGAATACTTCAAGACATAGTAGAATAGGATTTCATGTAATAAAGTCTGTAAATCTTTATTTTTTTTTCTTGAGTCTAAGAGAGTGTGATTGTAAATGGGTAACTGTGTACACACACACATGGGAAGAGAGTTAAAATTGAAATTGGAAATTTTTTTACCCTATTAGTACTGTATGATGTCAATTCATACAGACGACTAACAGTGTACGAAATAAGTTTTGTACCTGATCATCCAAACAAAATTGAACTATTCATACAGATGATCTTAAAATTATATAGAAGACTAATAGAGTATGAAATAAGCTTCATACCAAATCATCCAAATGAATTTGAACTATTTCGTATAGACGATCTGAAAAGCATACAGATGACTGATAGTGTATGAAATAAGTTTTGTACTAGATCATCCATACGAACTTGAACTATTCATAAAGATGATTAGAAAATTATATAGATGACTAGCAATATATGAAATATGGTTTGTACTAGATCATCCCATGATTTTTGAACTCTTTGTATAGATGATCCACGATTGTACTGCACGATCTAATGACATTTCACTTGGAAATTTAAGTTTATGGATGGTTTTTTTTTAAGTTTCTATATAATGAGTCCTAGAAACTGTCTTAACATCCATTTGTTGTGAATTTCTCTTAAGAGTGAAAAAAGGAGAGTGTTTTAGGAGAGTAATTGGGAGAGGAGAGTGAGAGATCTTGTAAGAGGAAATTGTGAGGGATTCACAAGGTTGTCCAAAGGTGAGGATCTCTTATTTATCTTCTTAAAACTTCTGCCTTACTTCTTTGAAGACTCTTGAGAGAAGATCTCCAAAGTAGATCAGATACTCTACTTTCACTAGGAGGGAGGACATAAAGGTTCCCTACCTTCACCAGGAGGGTGAAAAAGGTTGTAAAGGTTCTCTTCCTTCACCAGGAGGGTAAAAAGGGATGACGGTTCTCTACCTTCACCAGGAGGGTGAAAAAGGATGTCAAAGTTCTCTGCCTTCACTAGGGGGGTAAAAAAGGATGACAGTTCTTTACCTTCTCTTAGAGGGTGAAAAAGGACATCAAGGTTTTTTGCCTTCGCTAGGAAGGTGAAAAAGGATGTAAAAGTTCTCTGTCTTCACGAGGAGGATGAAAAGGGATGACGGTTCTCTACCTTCACCAGGAGGGTGAAAAAAGACGACGGTTCTCAACCTCACCGGGTTAGTGGAAGAGAGTTTGGAAGGGCTTCTCCACCTTGCTGTAGGGGCAAAAGGAGAGTCACTTTGATTTAGTGGAATACCTAGAGAAGGAGTCTCTATGGAATGGAAATAGGTTAAGTTTGGACCGAACCACTATAAAATTTGGTGTTCTTCTATTTAGTTTAATTTTTCAATATTTTTATTTTTTTGCACTTTAAATTTCTATGGTTAAAAAATCTATTATGATAATCATATCTAAACAACTACTTTTTATAAGGATAATTGATTAAGTTTTCTAGAAACGATTTTCAAAAATCCAAGAAATTTTTTAAATTATAAATTTACCCCCCTCTTGGTTAGCCTTGGGACAGTTTTATAAGGTTTAACAACCTATATGAACTTTCATATCACAAAGAGGGGAACCAGTTACACAAAAAATCGGCTTAATCTGAGCCCAAATGGGTCAAAATCAAGAGTCTGAAGCACATTTAAAAAGTTCAAAGCATTGATTGGAGGAAAAAAATATATCCATGTATGGCATGCTTATAGTCAAATTATGCATCTTGACGAGATGAATTCATACAACCCATTATTATTAAATTCAAACATCATTAAGGCACTTAAACACTTGAAAGATGCTTTGTGATCGATGCAATCAATTTGGGATATTTGATGGAGAACACAAAACATGCCTTAGATCATCTCAACATTTACAGGGTTTGTTGCTCACAAAAAAACTTTAAATAGACCCCCACTTTCAACATTAGGGGGACCACTTATTGGATATTAGAGAGAGCTCTAAGGCTTCAAAAGCTTTAACACTACCACTAGCAAACCTCCACCGAGTACTATTGGCATTCTACTCAGTTATTGACCACTGCCAGACTCCAGTCTGACAAACATCGGACCACCTCTCAGCTGTAGAACATTCGAAAACATCTACTTGGTTGTCAATTGTTAGTAGACCTCCTCCTTCAGCCAATTAATGTCGATCATCCCTCGGGCTACCCTCGACACACCACTTTGACCACCATCACCCATTGATTTAGTCCCTCTGACCTCTATCATTCACTGACCTCTGGCTTCATTATGTCAGTTGGGATATGTTGTGCAAGCCAATTGAGTGGGGAGGGAATGGTTTATACTTTTGTGCCAGTAAAGTTGTTCCTTTAAGGGCAAAGTTTTTTTGGAAGTATATTCAGGATAAAGATTCTTTGTTACATAAGGTCCTTGAACCGAAATATGGTTCTCAGTATGGGGAGGTTGGTGCTAAGAAGGGAAGCTCAGCTTCTTGGAAGATTATCAATGATGGTGGAAGATGTCTAAATTATATTATTACATGGAAAATTATTAATGGTAGCTAAATAGATGTGGTCAAGGATGTTTGGAATTGGGATAAATGTATTAATAAGTGGCCAATGTTTGTGGGAATTCCAGGATTTTATGACTTAATGGTAGTCAAGCTCATGGTTGATGGAGGTTTGAATGTAGGTGAGCTCAATAAATTTTTTGATAAAGAGCTTGTGAAAGTGATCTATCAAGTTCAAATTATGTCCGAGATGTGTGATGATGGTGTGGAACTTATTCACAAGAATTTTGGGAGATCGATATAGTCATTGGCTTCTAAAGTTTTAGTGTGAAATTAGCCTACCAGTCTTTATTGGAAGTGGATCAAAAAGTCTAAGCTAATGCCACGAGTGGTGGTGTTCTGGTGGCGATTATACAACAATGCTATTCCAACTTTTCAATTCTTATCTTCTAGGAGATTGCAAGATGGTTATTCTTGTCCAAGACGTTGTGACACTATTTGAGATATAGATCATGTTCCAAAAAAATGTTTGAAGTTGATGGAGGTTATTCTTTACTTAAATAGATGGGGTTTTGGGATCCCTTCTTTTAAGACATTTGAAGTCTGATGTTAGTGGTTAAGCCATCTCTCTTAGATTAATAGGCTGTTAGTTAACCTGCTCTATGACACGGTTTGTCTATCTTGGAATATAGGAATAAGTTTATTCATGAAGGAGTTAAAGCGACTTCGATGTTGATCGTTGTTCAAGCTATGAGTTACGCTTCATTTTTTTCTTCATTCGGTAATATAAGCTCGGGCAATTAGGGTGTAATGTCCATGACTCATTGGCACCCTCCTCTATCTGATTAGATCAAGGTAAATGTTGACGCTTCTTTATTATCATCATACAATATAGGTATTGGTGGTGTATTCCGTATATCGGCCTGTACGATTAGTTCAAGACCACATTGTCAACCAGTAAATAGTTCGGGTCATCCAGGAGAAGAGTCTGGATGATGTGTAAAATATAACTATTCATCTAGGACGATAATTATATCATCCTGTACGATTAGTTTAAGAATGTGTAATATCATCCGACACATAGTTCGGGTCATTCATGAGAACTACGTTGGACGATTTAAATGTAACATGATCATTCAAGATGATAAGGCTATCATCCTATATGATTAGTTTAAAACGGTAATATCATCCGGCACATAGTTAGGGTTATCTAGGAAAATAATGTTGTATGATGAGGATTTATAACAGATTGTCCCGGACGATCTTATGATTGGCCAGGATGATGTGATTGATCAATTAATCCTTAATTTTTACCATAATCACCTGGCTAATTTAGGCATGGTTGCAATGAATCACGTAGGATGATATGTATATCGTCCTATACGATTAGACCAAAATCCCAAAATAAAACCCTACCTAAATGAGTCTGGCGGTTGAGGAATTTTGATTTGAGCATATCATCCTCGACAATGGGAGGATCATCCCAGACAAGCTGCTTAATTAGACTTACTTAACACGATTGCCCTAATTAGGGTTTCTGTTTTGATCATCCAGGATGATTTGGGATCGTCCAAGATGATATAATAAAAAATAGACAAACTCTTAATTTTAAAGAATTTCTCCCCCTAAGTGTGTGTGCAAGGTTACTTTGCATCAGGATCCACCTATTTACAATTGACTCAAGAAAGATTAAAAACCAACAGAGTTGACATTATGAACTAACTCAATCATAATCTACTCAAACTTGAGCTGGCTCGAATTGCAATTGACCTTGTGGACCTGAAACACTAGTATGCAGGGCCATCAAAATAGATGTGCAGTAGTGACAGTAAAATAGAAATAGAAATGCAAGAAATATTTATGATCATCAAAACTATAATACTTGAATCCAGTTTTGCAATAATCTCTCCCTTTTTTATGATGGCAAATATTTGTTAGGCAGTTTTAATTCAAGCAGATTAAAAAGATTAATGCATACGATAAAGGAAAACAATTTGACATAAGAAATTCAAATTTCACTAAAACAGGCATGAAATAGTACAACACTGACACTAACACTACTCCCCCTTTTGACATCACAAAAAGGAGGAAACAAAAAAATAAACATATAGCATTACACATAGAAGAACACAGTAAAGAAAAACAATAAAAAACATGACAGAAAAATAAAAAGAAACATCAAATAAGCTGAAAGTAGGAGGGACCCTGATCAAGTGGAGGAGGAGGTAGTGGCGACTGAAATAGACTGTGGATGGAAGAAAACTGCTCTCCAAACTAGGTTATATCTTGGTCATGCTGCTGCTGCTGTTGGGTGACATATGCATTGAGTCATTCAATATTCGTTGCATGTTGCTTCTCCTATGAAACCACATAGGAATCAAAGTGGGCCTCCCAGTGGTCAAATATATCCACCAGTTGATCCAACGATGACTGCTGGTGGACATGAATAGGTGCAGGAGGAGCTTCCTGCTCGACCCCTGCAGCCTCCGTGTGCTCTAGATTGAGATGAGTGCTGTGAAAGACATGGAAGGAACTATTTGTGTAGAAGGAGGGTTAATAAATAGGTGCAGCAAGATATTGGAGGTTATATTTGGTCTCAAGCACATATGCTATGATGTATCCTAGGGCAAGGTTGGGTTTTCCCTTAAGTCCTAGATCCCTAATATTTGTAAGGTGCTCAATGTATAAATAATGTAGATCTATGGCATTAAATTCCCTATGGGTCATTATGTAGTAGGTGGTGATTGAAAGTAGGGGAGTGATATGGACACGGGCACCAGCCTTTGGGATTACAAAGGTTCGAAGGACATGTTGGATTGTCCTAGCATCTTTGACTATGGTTCTTGATGCACCATCATGAAAGGTGGCATTTGTGTTTTGTAGGAGTTGATTGACAGGAGCGTAATTGAATTTAGGATTTGAAGATAAGATATGCTCTCCAATGGTAGAGATTTAAAGTAGTTCATGACAGTCTTAGTTTGTTATTTCATTGGGGCGTTTGTGAACATAAGATTAAAGGGCAGTGTATGTGGCATTGATCCTTAAATTAGCAAAGAACTCGTAAAGAAGTTCAGAGTTGAAGGGGAAAGAAAGTGTGAGAATAATGACAAGAGAAGTGTGGGCAAAGAGATCGAGTACCCGGTATGTAAGGGTGCGTGCTTCGATAATTTTGGATGAAGTGATGCCAGCAGTCTTATAGCAAAGATAGGTAGCTTGATCATCTACCTCAGCGAAATGAGGGTCGACAGGTGCTCTCGAGGAACATCCAGTCACCATCCTGGATCTTTTCCCCCTAGCCAATTAGAAGGGATAAGAGTGTGAGTGAAGAAGAAGAAGGATTGAGAGGATTTGTGGTGAAGAAAACATTTGAAATTTGCTATTTATAAAGAGTCGGGCATATCGTCCAGGACGATCGTAGGATCATCCGGTAGATCAGGTGACATTATGATGTTTGGGGCAATTGGTCGAAAAGGCGATCCTATCGTCCAGGACAATCAGACATCGTCCAGGATGATTAGACTCAGGGGATCATCCCAAAGAGTTAAACTGGATGACCATTGACAAAATGGATCATCGAGGATGATCACAAATAATTGAGCAAAATTCGATCAGTTCATCCACGACGATGAGGATCATCCAAGACAATCTCAAAAAATGGAGATAGATCAGCCGTCAAAAGGATGATGAAGAGTGATTTGATGATATCATCCCAGACGACAGGAATATCGTCATGGACAATGTGATAAAAAAATTCAAATTTTTGATGCTGGAAGGAGGTGATCAGAAAAGGCCCCAAACCATAAAAATAAAGTAAAAATCAAACATAAAACACCGAAAAGATGATAAAAATGAACTAAAAATAAAGAAAAATTAGAGTTTTTCATAATCAATCAACTCTAGTAAATGAGATTTTTTCCATAATTTCTAATTCAAAAGCCAATAAGAAGAACTTAACGAGTTGAAATACCAAAAAGTTCAAAAATTAATTTTTGTAAATCCTACCTCGAACACCTTACAGGTTCAAATTATTTTTAAAAAGAAATCTAATAAAGAAGAAAAGAAATTAGATAAAAAAAGTGATCCTTTCAAACATCAATCTAGAAAAATATCTGATAAAATAGTATTGCAAATTAACGAACCAAAAGTCATAACTTTCAATCTCAAGTGTTTTTTTAAGGCAAAAAAAAACACTTGAGATTCAATCTCAAGTGTTTTGAATATATTAAGTGGTACACGAATTCTTCTAAGATTTTGAATGATTTGAAAGAGGAGGAAGCTTAATTCTTTGTGGATTAATTTTGTGCCACTTTTTTAATTATTTGGTGCACTTTGCACATCTTTTGATTTTTGATACACTTTGTGTATCTTTTCAATTTTTTGAGAATATCTAGCATCTTTTCTGTGTTGGGCTCATTTTGTGCCTTTTTTTCTGTTGAGTGGCACACTTTGTGAATCTTTTACAAGCTTCTTATCTTTCAAAATCTCTAAAAGACTCTCAGTTGTGAGATTATCTTCCAGATATAAGAGAAGAAAAAACTCACTTTTTTAGATAAGGAAAAGTAATCCACAAAACAGAATCATTATCATATGATAAATGCAATCACCTGATTAAGAAAACATGAGAATGATTCAATGATTTGGAACACTACTCATGTGAGATAGATTACTATAGGTAGAGAAAATAGATCTCTATTTCAAGGTATAAATTTTTAATTTTGAAAAAGATTTTTATCCAAAAAAAAAATACAATATTAAATGAGTTAGAGGAAGAGAAACAATCATCAATATTTCTTACCTTAACTATTTTAGAGAGGACAATCACTGCTTACAGGCCTCTAAATAAAAACAAGGTAATATTTTCATATAGAAATCAATTTTATCAGTAGTAGCGAGCTGTGATCTTTTTCTGAAGAAGACAAACAAAAAATCAAATACAAGAGAAAAGTGCATAAAAAGAATAAACCAAATCAAACAAATAACAATAGAAAAATGTGAAAAAACAGCAAGAAATAAAAAACAAATAAAAAGAAATAAATAAACAAATCAAATAAAAATAAAAGAAAAATAAAACAATTAGATAAATCAGAATTCAATAATCATCAAATTTATGCATTTATGTCAATCACACCTGACCTAGTCCTTATGATGCTGAATGTGTCAAAGGCTAGTGGTTTAGTAAAGATGTCAGCCAGCTTGTTTTTAGTTACTACATGGTGTAACTCAATGTCTCCTTCAGCAACATGATCCCTAATGAAGTGATGCCCTATGTCAATGTGTTTGCTTCTTGAATATTGGATATGACTTTTAGAGATGCAGATGGCACAAGTGTTATCACATAAAATTGAAATTATGCCAACAGATAATCCTAAATCCAGAATTTGTTGCTTCAACTAAAGGATATGGGCCACACAACTTTCTAAGGCAATATACTCAACTTTAGTAGTGGAAGTGCGACAGAGTTTTATTTTTTATTGGACCAAGAGACTAAGGACTATTTAATGAATTGGTAAATTTTAAAAGTTCTCTTTGTATCCACCCTACACCATGCAAAATCAGAATCATAATATCCAATAATTTCAAAAGTAGTGTTATGCCTATGATACCAGATTCCTATGTTTTGGGTCCCTAAGAGATATCTAAGAATTCTCTTAACTGAATTCACATTGGATTCTTTAGGATCAGCTTGAAATCTAGCTCAAAGATAAACACTAAATATTATATTAGGTCATCTAGTAGTCAAGTAAAGTAGTGATCCAATTATTCCTCTGTACTTCTTTTGATCTACTAATTTTCAATTTAAATCTTTATCTAACTAGACACTGGAGTTCATGGGAGTGTTTATTGGCTTGGCTTTATCCATTTCATATTTCTTCAAGATGTCTTTAGTATACTTTGATTGATTGAGAAAAGTTTCATCATCCATTTGCCTTATGCTAAACCCCAAAAAGTAGGACAATTCTCCCATCATACTCATCTCAAACTATTTACTCATTATTTTAGAAAAATCATCACCTAAATTTTTATCAGAAGATCTAAAAAATATATCATCAATACAGATAGGGATAATGAGTAAATCATCTCCTACTTTCTTTAGAAAAAGGGTGGTGTCTATGCACCCCTTAACAAACATCCTTTCTAGTAGGAATGTACTAAGCCTCTCATACCAAGCTCTCGGTGCCTATTTTAATCCACATAAGGCCTTATTTAATTTGTAAATATGATTTAAAAATTGGCAACTCTAAAAACCTGGAGGTTGCTCTACAAACACATCTTCTTTTATTACCCCAATTGAAAAGACACTCTTGATATCCATTTAGAAATGCTTAAATCTCTTATAACATGCAAAGGCCTGTAGCACTCTAATGGTATCCAATATAGCTACAGGGGAAAAGGTCTCCTCAAAAATAATCCCTTCTATTTGGTTGTACCCCTTAGCCACTAATCTTACCTTATTCCTAACCACCACACCAGAATCATTCATTTTATTTTTAAAGACCCATTTGGTTCCTACTACACTTTGATTCTTAGGTCTTTTTACTAACTCCCAAACATCAATCCTTACAAATTAGTTAAGCTCTTTTTATATAGCTAAGATCCAAAATTCATCCGAAAGGGCTTGATTAATATTGGTGGGTTTAATCAATGAGATAAAGGTAGAGTGGTTAACTTCCTGTCTAAGTCCATGCTAAAAGTTTGTGAGGGATGTTAAGCCCTTGTGAACTAGTCCCGAGGCTAACCAAGAGGGGGGTGAATTGGTTATTTTAAAAACTTTGTGAGTAAAAATGATTTAGAAAAATCTTTTTAAATTTTTTAACATAATGACAGTTTCACGATGATGTGTAGATGTTCACAATAATGAAATAATAATCACAATCACACAATCATCAACAGAAAAATATGTGCAAAAAATAATCAGAAAGAACACACCAAATTTTATAGTGGTTCGGTCAACTTGACCTACGTCCACTCCCTGAAGCCTCCTCTTTGGGTATTGCACTATCACTAAGTGACTCTCCTTATGCTCCCACAGCATGGCGGAGAAGCCTGTACAAAACTCCTTTCCACCAACCTGGTGAGGCAAAGAACCTAAACTCCTTTAACTTCCTCCTGAAACAGGCATAGAACCTGGACTCCTTTTGCTTCCTCCTGAAGCAGGAACAGAACCTAGATCTTCTTGCGGACCATCCTCCCACAGAGATACCGATAAGATAAGAGAAGGAGATCAGAGAAGATGACTCAGATCCTTGCTTGGAGCAACCTTTATGAACACCTCATAAACTCCCCCTCATAAGATCCTCTCTCTCTCCCAAGCTCTCTCTCTCTCTCTCTCTCAAGGTTTTCTCTGGAAAGGAAAGTGGAAAAAGATTTTTCTTATTGAAAGAAAAAGATCTTAAATAGGAGGTCTCAAAAATTTCCCTAAATCTCAACTGGTCGTCAAAGATCATCCAAGACGATCGAAGGATCATCCTATACGATCAGTGTAAAATCACATACATCAGCCTAGACGATCTGATTCCTCTGGATGATTAGAAGACAAAATTTGTTTAGATCATCCCGTATTATCCTACGATCGTCCGAGATGATTAGTGTAAATAAGGATTTTCATCCAGAAGATAGCTCGGGTCATCCAGGGTAACTTGTGCTGGGCGATCTCAAAATGATTTGATCGTCCAGGAGGATATATATATCATCCGGTATAATTATTTCAAAAATGAGAATATCGTCCTGCACACAGCTCGAGTCGTACAGCCAAAAACATATTAGGTGATCTTAAAATGACTTGATCATCTGGGAGGATATTTTGATCGTCCCGTACGATTAGTTCAAAATCGGGAATATCTTCTAGCACATTTCTTGCGTCGTCCAGGTGAAGGGCTCTAGACGGTCAGGATTTTTAATTGATTGTTCGAGATGACATGATCGAATCAATCAAATCTTAATTACTTTCCTTAATCACCACACTAATTTAGGCATGATTGTAATGGATCATCCAGGATGATACTCATATTGTCCAGGATGATCAGATAAAAAAGCCAATAATAAAACTTGCGTAACTTTATCTTACGGCTGGGATTTTCTGATTTGAGCCTATCATCCCGTACAATTGGTGTATCATCCAGGACGATCTACTAAATCAGACCGACTTAGCATGGTCATCCTAATTAGGGTTTCTATTTTTAATGGATCATCCAGGAGGATGTAAATATCATCCAGGACGATCAGAATAAAATTTGAATAGAAACTCTAACTTACTAAAACCCTCCCCCTGAGTGTGTGTGTGCAAGGTTACTTAGCTAGGGGATCAATTTCATTACAATTGACTCAAGAAAGCAAAAAATTACAATTTAAACACACGCAAACTCAATCTTGAGTTGGCTTGAATTGCATTTGATCTTTTGTACCTAAAATATTAGTCAATCAAAACAGAACACAGAAATATTTGTTATCATCAAAATTGTAATCCTTAAATACAGGTTTGCAATAATGTCCCCCTTTTTGACGATGAAAAACATTTATTTAGTTTCAAATCAACCAGAATGCAGTAATTAAAGCACAGGCGGGAGAAGATAAATTCTACTAATCATTGAGAACCAGTGACATTCAATATAACAAATGAAACTATTATAACACAAAAGCAACAAAAGAAACTACTAGTATCAAAAAAATAACTCCCCCTTTTGACATCAAAAAAAGGAGGAATAGAAAGACAAAATAATAGCAAATTAAAACATCACAACAAACTGAAACAAACATTCTAATAGAGAGGCAGATCCTGATCAGAAGGAGGAGGTGGAGGTGGATGAAAGTAGCTGTGAATGGTGGCGAACTACTCACCAAACTAGGCCATGTACTGGTCATGCTGCTACTGTTGGTGAGTCACATAGGAGTCAAAGAGAGCCTCCCACTGGTCAAAGCGGTGAACCAGGTGATCGAGAGGGGACTCTATCCGGTGAGGAACAAGTGTAGGTATAGGAGTAGCTTCTTCCTCTTCTCCCTCCATATCTGGGGAAGGCCACAGATGAAGGCGAGTACTGTGCAGAACATGGAAGGAATTATTGGAGAAGAAGGAAGGGGGGACATCGGGTGGTACCGAATATTACAGATTATATTTAGTCTCGAGAGCATATGTAATGAGGTGTCCTAGAGCTACATTTGGGCATCGTCTGTGGCCCGGATCCCTAATGCTAGTCAGGTGTTTGATGTAGTAAAAGAGGAGATCTGTAGCATTAAATTCACGGTGGGCCATGATGTATAGGTAGTTAGTGAGAGTAAAGGGGTGATATGGATGCGGTCTCTAGCTTTTGGAGTAATAGAGGTACGAGGGACATGCTGGATGGACGAGCATCCTTAAGTAAAGAGGAGCATGTATTATCATGATAGGGGACATTGGTGCCCCTAAGAAATTGATTTGCAACACTCTAGTCAAAATCAGGGTCAAAAGAGATGAGATGGACTTTGTAGCCAGAAGTTGAGAGTTGAAGAATATCGTGGAAGTCTTGGTATGTAAGCTCGACAGGGAAGCGATTGATAAAAAATCGAAGGGTGGAGTAAGAGGAGTCGACGTGAAGGTTCGCAAAGAAAACTCGTAAAATGTCAGAACTAAATAGAATGGCTAAAGTCAGGATGAATATGAGAGAAGTGTGGGTGAAAAGATCTAAAACAGGATAAGTCAGAATGCAGGGATTGACAATTTTATATTGGGTGATCCCCACCTCAGGGTATCGCAGGAAGGCAGCGTGGTCGGCTACTTCAAGAAATCAGGGATCGATATTTCCCCTAGATGAACTCGCACCCAGATGTCAAGAGTGTTTTCCACCAGCCATTAGAAAAGGATTGGAGGAAGTATTGGAAGAGAATGTGTGAAAAATTCTGAAGAAAATGACTATTTAAATAGAATTCGGCCTGATCGTCCAGGATGATCACAATATCGTCCAAGATGATAGAGGCAATAATAATGACCAGGTTGATTGGTCAAAAAGGTGGAGATTAGACACAGGCTATCATTCTAAGGAGTCCAGCTGGATGACCTTTGATGAAAAGTATCATCCCAGATGATTCGGTGGATCATCCAGGATGATATGTAATAAATGAATCAGACGGGCCAAATTTAAATCATCCAACTACTGCCACGTGGATCATCCATGACGATGAGGTGTATCGTCCAGGTCTCACTAATAATTGGTGCATACCAGCCATTGGATCATGGTGGGGATGATTTGAATTGATCATCCAGGATGATGTATGGATCATCCAGGATGATGTTTGATCATCCAGGGCGATGTGGGGATCGTCCAGGATGATGTGGGGATCATCCAGGATGATATGAAGAAAAAAGAAAGAAGATGGAGGATGGTGAGGAAAGATCAAGAATCCCAAAAACACACAAAAAAGGAAAATCAAAAATCAAATAAAAAAAAATAGAAACAATAAAAACAACCGTGAAAATAATAATTTTTTTTATCAGCTCCAAGGTAAAACAGAATTGTCCCTGATTTTCAATTCAAAAGTCAATAAGAGGAAAATTGACAACGCTGAAATGAAGAAAAAGTTGAAAAATCAACTTTCGTAACTCCTACCTCATACACCTTACAGATTAAAATTCCTTTCAAACAAAAGTCTAATTCAGAAGAAAAGAAGTTAGATTCGAAAAGAGATCCTTTCAAGCCTCGTTCGAAAAAAATATCTGGTATAATAGTATTACAAAGTAAGGAATCAGAAATCATGATTTTTTGTCTCAAGCTTTTGAAAATATTAAGTGGCGCATGGATTTTTCTAAGACATTTAAAGTTCTGAAAGGGAAGAATGCTTATTTCTTTGTGGGCTCATTTTGTGCCTCTTTTTCAATTTGTTTGGAGCTCTTTGTGCATCTTTTGATTTTTGATGCACTTTGTGTATCTTTTTAATTTGGCGACATTACGCATATTTTTAGCTTTGGGCTCATTTTGTGAATCTTTTCATTTTGGGGCTCTTTGCACATCTTTTATAAGCTTGCTTCTTTTCATAATCGTTAAAGAATCTCAGTTGTGAAATTACCTTCCAGACATAAGAGAGAAAAAAACTCACTCTCTTCAATAACGAGGAGTAATTCACAGAACAAAAACCATACATCATATGATAAGTGCAATCACCTGATTAAAAAAAATATAACAATGATCTAAAACTTTGAAAATACTATTCATATGAGGTAGATTACTGTAGGAAGATAAAATAAATCTCTATTTCAAAGAACTACTTTTTATTTTTGAAGAAGATTTTTATCCAAAAGAAACCATACACCATTAAAGGAGTTAGAGGAAGAGAAACAATCATCAACATTTCTTCGTTTTAACAGATTCAGTGGATTCAATCACTACTTACGAGCTTCCAAACAAAAATAAGGCAAAATGCTTAGTCAGAAATCTAGTTTATCAGCAGTAGTGAGAAGTGATCTGATTTTTTTAAGCAAATCAAGAACAAGTAGGAAATCGCATTAAAATAAATACTCAAATAAGGAAAACAACAACACTAAAACAAAAATTAGCATAAAATACAAACCAACAGGAAACAGATAATCAAATTAAACAAGTAACTAATAGAAACAGATTGAAAAATAGAAAATTCAAAAATCAGCAGTTATCAGATTCATGCATTTATCTCAATCACACCCAATCTGGTCCTCAAAATACTGAATGAGACAAAGGCCAGTGGTTTAGTAAAGATGTCAGCCAGTTTTTTTTCAGTTGCTACATGATGTAGCTCAATGTCCCCTTCTATAACATGGTTCCTAATGAAGCGATGCCTTATATCAAGGTGTTTGGTTCTAGAATGTTGGATTGGATTCTTAGAATTGCAAACGGCACTAGTGTTACCACATAGAACTGAAATTGTGACAACAGTTAATTCTAAATCCAAAACCTGTTGTTCAACCAAACGACTTGGGCCACACAACTTCCTAAGGAAATATACTCAGCTTCAACAGTGGAAAGTATAACTGATTTCTATTTTCTACTAGACCAGGAGACTAAAGACTGTCCGATAAATTGGCAAGTTTCAGAAGTGCTCTTTCTATTCACCATACACCTTGCAAAATATCTAACAATCTCAAAAGAAGTGTTGTACCTAGGATTTCAGATTCCTAGGTTTGGGGTCCCTAAGAGATATCTAAGGATTCTCTTAACTGCAGTCAGGTGGGATTCCTTAGGATCAGCTTAAAATCTAGCACAAAGATAAATATTAAACATAATATCAGGTCAGCTAGCAGTCAGGTAAAGCAGTGATCCAATTATTCCCCTAAACTTCTTCTGATTAATAGATTTTCCATTTGAATCCTTATCTAACTGAACAGTGGAACTGATGGGAGTGTTGACTGGCTTAGCTTTGTCCATTTCATATTTCTTCAAGATGTCCTTAGTGTATTTTGATTTATTCGGAAAGGTTCCATCATCCATTTTCCTTATGCTAAACCCCAAAAAGTAGGACAATTCTCCCATCATACTCATCTCAAACTCCGTACTCATTGTCTTAGAAAAATCATCACATAAATTTTTATCAGAAGATTCAAAAAGTATATCATCAATATAGATCTGGACAATGAGTAGATCTTCTCCTACTTTCCTAAGAAAAAGGGTGGTGTTACGCTCCCCTTAACAAAATTTTTTTCTAGCTGGAATGTGCTAAGCCTCTCATACCAAGCTCTGGGTGGCTGTTTCAATCCATATATGGCCTTTTTTAATTTGTAAACACGATTTGGATTTTGGGAACTCTCAAAACCTAGGGGTTGCTCTATAAAGACATCATCTTTTGTTACCCCATTTAAAAAGTCACTCTTGACATCTATTTGAAACAGCCTAAATCCCTTATAACGGGCAAAGGCTAGTAACACCTTAATAGCTTCCAATCTAGCTACAGGGGCAAAGGTCTCCTCAAAATAAAATCCTTCAATTTAACTGTACCCCTTAGCCATAAATCTTGACTTATTCCTAACCATCACACCAGAATCATTCAACTTATTCTTAAAGACCAACTTGGTTCCCACTACACTTTGATTCCTATATCTTTTTACTAACTCCCAAATATCGTTCCTTACAAATTGATTTAATTCTTCTTGCATAGCTAAGATCCAAAATTCATCAGAAAGGGATTGATTGATGTTGCTGGGTTCAGTCATTGAGATAAAGGTAGAATGGTTTACTTCATTCCTAAGTCTTTTCCTAGTTCTAACACCTTCAGAAGGGTCTCCTAAGATCAATTCTTTAGGATGACTCGAAGCATATCTCCAAGCTCTAGGCAGAGTGTTTTGAGGTTCTACCCTTTCCTCCAGATTTGCATTTTCAACTCCTTGGGTAATCTCTCCTACATCTTCTTCTTCCTCAACTCTAGTCTCCTTAGGATCAGATTCATCAAACACTACATGAGTTGCCTCCACCACCACCAAAGTCCTCTTATTAAACACCCTAAAGGATTTCCCCACACTAGAATAGCCTAAGAACACTCCATCATCAAATTTGGGGTCAAATTTTCCTAGGGGCGATTTTCCATTGGTGAGAATGAAAACCCTACAGCCAAAGACATGAAGGTGGGAAACTTTTAGAGTTTTACCCTTAATGATCTCATAAGGTGTCTTATTCAGATTGGATCTAACATTCACCCTATTAAGCACATAACAAGCAGTGTTCACTGCTTCAGCCCAAATGAATTTTGGAAGTGAATACTCAGCAAGCATGGCTCTAGTGGCTTCCACTAAGGTCCTGTTCTTCCTTTCAGCTACCTTTTTCTGCTGAGGAGTCCTAGGAGCTAAAAATTTATGGTTAATCCCTTGCTCCTCACAGAATGTTCCAAATCTCACATTTTCAAACTCTCCACCATGATCATTATGAATAGTCAAGATCTCACAACCTAACTTCCTCTAAATCCAAGTAGAGAAAGATTTAAATTCATCAAATGACTCAAACTTATGTGACAGAAATCTAATCCAAGTGAACCTCGAGTAGTCATCAACAATCACAAATTCATAGACTTTTCCCCCTAAGCTGACAATGCTAATGGGTCCAAACAAATCCATGTGAAGGACTTCTAAAGGTCTAGAGGTGTTGATGTCCTTAATTGAGTGGAAAGAGGAGTAGACTTGCTTCCCTAATTGACAGGCATCACACAGGTGGTCCTTAGTGAACTTTAGCTTGAAGACACCTCTAACTAAGTCTTTTTGGGTGACTCTTCTAAGGGTTTTCATAATGGCATGACATAACCTTTTATGCCAGAGCCAAGACTTATCAGTAGAAATTTCTAAGCGAATAACAACATTAGCTTTAAAGCAATTTAAATTCAACATGTAGACATTGTTGACTCTTTTTCCCTGCAAAATAATTTTGTCATTTAAGCTTATAATGCAACAAGTAGGTAGGAACTTAATGCTGAAGCCTTTATCACATAGCTGGCTGATGCCGAGCAGGTTGTGTTTCAGTCCATCTACAAATAAAACATTTTCAATCAAAAGGTTCTTGAAGTTTCTGCATAAAGCTTATCCAGTAGCTCCCATATTTCTAGAGAGAGAAGCTCCACATTTTTAGAGAGAGAAAATATTCATTTTTTAAAATCTTCCCTTCCGGTATTTTTTACCTGGCCAGCTGGAGGTCTGTTCATGGCTGCAGATGGCCACCGTCAACCTCTGACTATAGAACTGAAGGATCCTTGCAGTGAAGGATTGAATTTGCAGGAAATTATGGATCAAGATAATCATATCTCGGATTTTACAACTGTAACAAATAGAAATTCTGAGGAAATTCATAGAAGGTGTTCTAGAAGTGAGTTCATCATTTCAAAAAATGATGGTTCTCATTTGAAATCTGGTAAACATGTAGAAGGTAAGGGTAAAGGAATTTTGTTTAGTGAGGATTGCTTAACACCTCAGTTGTCAAAAGCTTCTGGCTATCCTCCGGTTGGAATTTCGGTCCCAAAAGTTTCTTCTTCTATTATGAACATTTTCGTTAACAGATTTGGGAACTCTAATGCTATCCCTATCCTTGGCAGAAAGATAAATGCGAGTTCCCAGAATTTGGATAACAAAAATATTCATACATTTAATAGTGTTCTGGGTGGTTCTTCTCAGCCAGCTGATGTGTGTAAGGAGAATAATGCCAATCTTGTGCCTAAGGTTTTGCCTGAGAGCTCTATTAAAATCAGTAATTTGATGAATCCTTAGAAGATGAATCCTTACATCAAGATTAATTTTAACAGGGATAAGGTAGTTTTATCAGAAGATGGGAAAGCCGTGAGGTTACCTGAATCTTCGGAGTTGTTAAACACCAAAAAGTTAGAATTTTCACTGGTTACTAAGGTATTTGGTAGAGAACTCCCATCTCATATAGTTTCTTGGGAACTGAGAAGGCAGTGGGCTAGTTTTGGACAATTTCATTTCACTACCTTAGGGAAGGGTTGGTATTTGTGCTCCTTCAAATCCTTGGAAGTAATGGAAGGTGTGATGGCTGGTGGTCCATGGTTCATGAATAATCACATTACGGGAATGGAGAGATGGTCTACCGAATTCTCTCCAAGCTTTTTGAAAGGTTTGACTTCTTCCATTTGGAATAGAATTCCTCATTTGCCGCTTTAATGCTGGGATGAGAACAATGTGGCATTGATAGCTTCTATGGTGGGTGTCCCGTTGATGTTGGATGGGAATATGTTCCAATGGGGAAGGAGGGAGTTTGCAAGTGTGTGTGTTCGTGTTGAACTAGATAAGCCTCTTCCATTGGGTGTTTAGGTGGAAGGGTTGGCTGGGAGGTTTTTCCAAAGAGTTGAATATGAGAGGATATCCTCCTTTTGCTATGAATGTGGTTTATTGGGACATGTGAGTAGCAATTGTAATAAAAGGAAAGTGGTGGAGGTGAAGAGAGGGAATGCTTCTAGTAATCAATTATCTGATGTTCCTAATAAAGTGGTACAAGAGAAGGGAGTTAATGAATCTTATGGGCCATGGATCCAAGTCAGGAATAGAAGATATAAGGGTGCGTTCAATCAAAAAAAGGAAGGAGGAACTCTTTTTAATGAACAGGAAGATCAAGACATTATTGGGATAAAGGAAAATTTAAGGAAAATAGAAGAAGATGTTGTGCAGGATATGTTGCTACCTGAGGAAGGTGAAATTGTTGAGACAGGGAGGAAGACGGTAGAAATGTGTTGGGAAAAGGTTCTTCATTCTTCTGCAGTTCCTGAGAAGCTTTCTTTAAACAATAAGTTTCAATCTTTATGTGGAGAGGGAGAGGAGGAATTGCACCTCGAAGGTGAGAAGGTTAAAATTTAGGATGAAAAGGATACCTTTAATGCGCAAAGGTCAGTGGATGATGGAAAAGAAGTCAGCTGTGTTGTTCAGAAAGTTGGAGAGTGTTTGTTTCTTCATCAGAAAACTGAAGATGCGTGCCATGTGGCAGATGAGGGAGGCCTGGAAGAATCTGCAGCTTTGGTGTAGTCAGGAACTTCACTTGTGATTCCTCGGTTTGAAGATAGAGATGATGTTATAGCCAAAGCTCCTGATGTTGGAAAGGTGTCCATCCTAAGCTCTCATAATGTGGAATGTATTGAGTAAGGCTTTCCGTCTCAGTTAAATGTCAAAGTGGGGAAGGATTGCTTGCGAACTCAAGTAACTCATTCTAGATTACTTGCGAACTCAAGTATTTCCTATCACAAATCAAATTTTAGACTTCAAAAGGAATTGAGATCCTTGGGGAAGGACAATATTATTAGCCATGGTATAAAGGGAGGTGGAATGCCTAAGGAAAGGAAAGGGAGTAATCCCAATTCTTTTTGTGGACCTCCGAAAGGACTCAGACATCATCGCCCCGCGAGGGGAGACAGTATCTGGCCAATGGAAGGGCAGATTCGATCATGCATACGATTAACCATTGAGGATAGTGGCTCTCACCAGCACACCCCGATGGATAACAATATGTACGATCTAATCACAACGGGTTTCCCCCACCCGATACATTAGCTCGAATGGGGTTTATTTGAGAGTGGGATTCGATTTCCCACGGGCGCAAGCCCCCGTGGTTAATTACATCTCAAGCCGGAGCCTGAGAATACTCTCGATTAAGGATTCTATATTATACTTTCTAAATTGGGATTGGCACATAGGGCGAAGACTAGGAAGTCCTACTCGAAGGGAGAGAGAGGTTCAATTAGGCTTAGTCAACATGCACGGCTCATATCAGCATCCGGAGGGACTAAGGTAGTGAGAAGAAACTGGAGAAAAATAAATGAATCATGCACTCGAAACATGCAGGAGGGAAGGATGGAGGTGGCGTCATCCGTGTGACGCAGATATGTAGGGTTTAGGGTCTCTGGAAGACAGAAGACCTACCTACTGATGAGGCGTACTACGAAACAATAGTAGCCTTGAATCCTAAATCTAATGGGTTTAGTATTCTACGCAACACTAACACCCGTGTCCTAACTAATGCAATGCAAAAACCTGGACTTACCCCGGCCTGGAAGGGGGAGCCAGCTAACCACCTAATCGCTTTAAAACCATGCTGTCCAGTCATTTATGAAGGATGGGTAGGTGGGTTATAGTTCTCGGAGATAGGGCCGACATCTAGAGGATTTCCTAATTGGCCCCGGACTGATGTTGGGTGAATGCTTCTAGAGCTAATGCAATTAAAATTTTGATTTAGTCAGTTTCTAATGCAATGCATGCTAATTAAAGTATCCGAATCAGGTATGCATAGAAATTTAAAAAGGCTTATAAAAATAATTTTTAGAATTAGACTGGGCTTCCCCAGGTCCGTCACCTCATCCTCATAGGTCAGATTATCCGGACTCTACCCACGGGCGGGGAAGTGTCTTATAGAAGGAAAGAGAGAAATGCAACGATATGCATGCTACCCCGGATGATTCCGGCAATTCCCTAGGTCGTTAAGTTTCTAAATTATTTAAATCTTAAAATTTGAATGTTTAGTTGAGAGTAGAAAAAGTTTTAGTCCTTAAAGAGCCTAACGAAATCCAGGCTAAAACAAAAGCGACATGCAAAACGCCAAGAAACTAAGAAAAGCAAACAATCCTAGAGGCACACAATCATAAAACACATCAAAATTATTCAAACAAATTAATAAATGTCCATAGGCCAACTGCCCTTAATTATAACCCAGGGTCTGCAGAAAATTAAAGTGGCCGGGCACCACTGCCAACAACCCGGATTTCTAATCCTAAGACTGACGCAAGTTATTTTGAGTGGGATACACTTGGTGTTCATCTTCTTGATCTTCTCTTTCTTAGACTCCTTGGATCTGAGCTCCCTCGGACTCCTTGGACCTCAACTTCCTTGGACTCCTCGGGTAGTAGAATAATCCAGATTTGAATTCCCAAACAGAAAAGGACTATCCTCATATTGGGTGTCCTTTTCTCTTTGGGCATCCAACCTTTGGATTCTTGTATCCCCACTCAAAATAAACTTTCACAACTCAATACCAAGTTATAAACCATTTACACTAAATGAAAGCAGTAAATCTAGACTCTCCTGCAAGGTTATCCTAATAAAAAAAAAAATCAACCCAAGCAATTTTATATTATCCCAAGCAATTTATATAGAAATGAAAATACTCATCACAGCCACACTTGGCCATGCTCTTAAATGTTTGAGGGCTAAGCAAGCTCTGGAGCACCTGTAGCAATTTATAATGATTTTCAATTAGCCCTCATTTATTTAGGGGGGCTGAGCAATTTCTGAAGCACCTGCATAAAACAGCATTAATTTTTAAATCATGATTATTGCCCCCCTTATATTTAACGCTGCATGAGCATGGCCACCTGCAGAAAACATCATTAGTATCAACCTCGATCCTAACCTATGGGTAGTCTATCGTGCAATCACATCAATTCCCAGAGTGCAGTAAAAGTAAACAAACACACCAATAGTTCAATCACAACATGCAATGAAATCCGGAAAACTCGGCACGCAGCAGAAAAGTAAACACCGGCCTAACCTAAGCCTAGAAGTGGTGCCCTAGCAAACAATTCTACAGTGTGTGTAAAAGCCTGTGTGGCTGAGGTAGATCCTAAGCTGGGTAGTTAGTTACAATTGCCTACTGTCCAAGTTTATTGTAGGTCTGAAAGGAAATTTTAATTAAAGTATAAATATTAGCAAATTAAGATCCATTTTATTTGATTTGGTATTTAGGTCAGTTTTAATGCTTAGGGTAATAATATTAAAAGTTTAAATTGCATTAGTGAGTTTTAGGGGGTTCGGGGTCCACCTATACACTAAGCAAAAAGGGGGTCCAAAATTAACTTTTTGATTAGAGGGTATCTATAACCAGCTAATATTTCTATAAAATGCTAGGCCTTAACCTGATCAGTTAGACAGTTAGTATGCCCGATTTGGATTTTTCTATCCAAAGTTATGAATTTCTGAAGTTTTGGTTATGTTTTGAACTAAGTTTGACCGGGTTGTTGACTTTTTTATTTTAGTTGGTTTCTGGAATCTTAATGTTTTTAATGAATACTAGACCCTAATGTGAGTTGAATGCCTTTGAGTTTGCTGGATTTGGAGTTTCCTACGCAAAGTTATGAATTTTAGAAGTTTCGGGCCCTAGACTATAGGCTACGGTTGACCGAAAAGTTGACTTTTAAATTTAAGCTGATTTCTGGCCACCTGAGATTTTTAATAAATACTAGACCTTAATTAGAGTTAGGTGCCTTTTAATTTGCCCATTTTGGAATTTTCTATAATTAGTTATGATTTTTAGAAGTTGGGGCAATTAAAGGAATTATCGAAATTACCTAATTAGGGGTATTTTGGGGGTTTTAGCCCAAATCAGCTCCAAACTGATTGGAATCACCCCCAAAGGTCAAAAATGACCTAAGAAGGTATTCCCAAGTGTTTGGGTAAAATTTGGGATTTTTAATAATTTTTAATGATTTAATTAAGGCAAAAAGGTGATTTTTGATTAAAGTTGAATTAAGGTCCAGATTGAGGTCCAATTAAGGGGCCCTAATTATCTAAGGTTGGGGAATGAATTTTGGAGAGTTTGAGGTATTATGGGTATTTTTCTGATTTAAAATGGATTTATTAGATTTTTCTGAAGTTTCTAAGGCTTAATTAACGGGTAGATTAGGGTTTGCTAATTAAGTGTTTTAAAGAGTTCAGAAAATTCCTAGAAAATTCTGAGGGGTTTAGGATGTCACTATGTTTAAGTGTTTCAAATTTCAAGTCATTCGGGGTTCTACCCTAATTCCTGGAATTTTTCTAAGTTCGCTAGACGGGTCCTTAATTGTTGTCCTTAGGGTGTCACTACGTTATATGGGAATGAAATGAAGTAACTAACCCTTAGGCATAATACAGAGGGTAAATGCAGCAAATATAAACACACCAAACCATGTCCTTAGATCTAGGAGAGCCTAGGCTACGTGCTTGTGCAACCTACACATGCAAGGACTACGAAAACACTAAGCAAAGGAACCTAATGAAGTGATTAGTGAATGATTGGGACACAATCACTCACTAATCCTCCTCCCACATGAATTCTGTTCACATATAGGTCCTAGGTTTAAAGTTTCATAAGGGGTAGACTTCCCAAAATTGGGGGATTTAAATAATATGTAATTTTAAAATTATCTATAAAATACATAAATATTATAAATAATAATAATATAAGTTTAGAAATAAGATAATTGAAAATATTTCAATTCATAAGCATGGGAGGTCTACCAGCCACCAAGGGGGTTTTAAAAATAATTTTTTTTATTTTAAAATAATCAATTATATTAATTAAATAATATTTAAATAATTAAATAACCAAGTAATACAGAAAACATCCAGAAAGGACAGAAGTAGACACAGGGAATAATTTCAAATTAAAATTCATATTTTTCTGAAAAGTTTAAGGTATTGTGCGTCAAAATCCGACTTAAAATGACGAAGTTATGAATTTTCGAAGTTAAATAGGTTTAAAGGTAATTTTTTTTAAATGATTTAAAATAATTAATATTTGAAAATAATTAATAATTTCAAAATAAATCAGATATAATAATATCTGGAATAATAATAATAATAATAATAATAATAAAATAATAATATAAATATTATGGCAATGATAAAAATAATTATTAAAAAAAATTTGGATTTTTTTTTATTATTAAATAATTATTTAAATAATATTATATTAAAAAAAGAATTTAAAATAATTAATTTTAAATAAAAAAAAAAAAACGGCGGCGGCGGCGCGACGGCGGGCCACGTGTCAGCCCGGGACTGGCTCCGCGGTCCCGGGCAATGATTGGAGAGATAGCGCGGCGGCGGCGGCTGAGTGGCCACGCGGCGGCCTCGGATTGGTTCCCGTGACCGCGGGCAATGATTGCCACAGAGGGCAATCATTGCCGAATCGAAACCGCGGACGCGGTTTCGACTTAGCCACGTCAGCGAGGCAGCGGAGCCGCTGGATCGCCCGCGGTTTGGATTAACGGCCCTGATCGAGCCGGACGGAGGCGGAGACCACGGGATTGGATCCGCGGTCAAACGAACGCCGCGGAACGGCTAGATCTGAACCGTTGATCGCGTGATCAACGGTTCAGATCTTACGTAACGTAACGTTACGTAAACCGAGCCCTAGGGAACATTTTTCGCCCCGTTCTCTCGATCGGGTGAATCAAATTCGATGAAATTTGAAACCTAGCATGCATACATGAAGAGAATTCATGTGGGATCCTTGGTTTGACCTAATACGTACTAATGACGACGCTAATTAACCCTAAGTGTTCTAACTAGGGTTAGGGTTTTTACCTAATCCACTCGGTGGATTCGGGAGATCTTGGGCTCTCTGAGCTTGTTGACTGTCCACGTATCTTTTCCTAGTTGAAGTCGAGCTCTGATATGCCTTAGATCGAACGGAAAATGCCTTGGGAGGGATTTCGCCTCGGTTCGCCGGAAAGCTCGCCGCCGGCGGGTGTTTTACGGTGGATTTGAGTAGGGAAGGGTAGGAGAAGACCTAGGGAGCTCGTGTGCCAACTCTCAGGGTTCGGGAACGTCTAGGTCTAGAGTAAGAGCAAGGTCCCTTCTAAACGACCCTAAAACTCCTATTTATACTTCTAAGGCCATCATCAACGGCTGTGATTCGTTCTAGGGTTAATTAGGAGGGAAACCAGGGTGCCTAGGCCGTGGTTTGGGTTTTGAATAGATTGGGAAATGTTTTAAAGCTCTAAATGGGCTTTAATGGGTTATTTAGACCCATTAGAGGCTAGGGTTGACCAAGTCAATGCTTGACTTGGTCAAAGTAGTCAACTATGCCCAGGAGACGAGGGTTTGAGCCCTGAAGAGGGTTTGCACTGGGCTTGGGCTTGATTTAAACCTATTAGGGCCTATTGGGTCAACCTGGGTTGACCTGGTCAACCAGGTTGACCCAGGACCAAGACTTGGGCCCACTGGGTCAAGCCTGACCCACTGAGTCCAGTGGAGGAGAGAATAGGGCTTGGAGAGCCCTGGATTGGGTTTGGGTTTGATTTGAACTAGTTTTAGACCCATATGGGTCTAATGGGTCAAGCTGGGTTGACCTGGTCAACCAGGTTGACCCAGGGCCTGGGTCTGGGCTCAGCAGACTTGGCTTGACTCCCTGAACCCACTGGGATGGGTCCTGGGGTCTAGCCTGGTCAAATTTGACCAGGTCAGCTCTTTGACCTAGGTCTGGGGGAAAATAGGGGCAACAAACGGACCCCCAACAGGAGTGGCGAACAAACTAGTGAACCGCTCGTGTTGGCGTTGACCGAGTGTGACAAAAGAAGTAGAGTAAAGATGCAAGAGAAGAGCACCAAAAGAGGTGAACGAGAGCACAGGGGGGATCTTCTCCTGGCCTTGCCTTACAGCAAGGGCAGAACCGAGGAGAAGGTGGAAAGCAAAGTAGTAACAGGTCACAAAAAGGTGACAGAGTAAAAGGAGATCCCCTCCTCGCCTTGCCCTGTAGCAAGGGCAGAGCTGAGGGGGAGACCAAAAAATGGTAAGGTAGTAAAGCAAACCAACTATCCATCTGACTGTATCTAAACACCAAGATAGAAGGTGAAAGAGTGGTGAGGTATGCCTTCCAGGGACACTGTCAGGCTCACTCGACCAAGTAAAGTCTGATGTCTGCTTGATCAGAGCAAAACAATCAGGGAAGAAGTAGTGGTGAGGAATGCCTCTCAGGGACACTGTCGGGCTCTCTCGACCGGTAAGTAAAACCAACTACCTGACTGTTCATTTCAAACAGCAGAATAGAAGGTGAAAGGATCCCGTCTCCTCCTGCTCCTTTCGGAACAGCGGATAGGGGTGACTCAATACTTCTGCCTGACCTCAGCAAAAGTAAATAAGTCACGAAATTGGAGTCTGCGTAGTCTTTTACAGAACATCCAGAGTAAAGGGGTGGTGAGGAATGCCTCCCAGGGACTCTGTCGGGCTCTCTCGACCGGTAAGTAAAACCAACTACCTGACTGTTCATTTCAAACAGTAGAATAGAAGGTGAAAGGATCCCGTCTCCTCCTGCTCCTTTCAGAACAGCGGATAGGGGTGACTCAATACTTCTGCCTGACCTCAACAAAAGTAAATAAGCCACGAAATTGGAGTCTGCGTAGTCTTTTACAGAACATCCAGAGTAAAGGGGTGGTGAGGAATGCCTCCCAGGGACTCTGTCGGGCTCTCTCAACCGGTAAGTAAAACCAACTACCTGACTGTTCATTTCAAACAGCAGAATAGAAGGTGAAAGGATCCCGTCTCCTCCTGCTCCTTTCAGAACAGCGGATAGGGGTGACTCAATACTTCTGCCTGACCTCAACAAAAGTAAATAAGCCACGAAATTGGAGTCTGCGTAGTCTTTTATAGAACATCCAGAGTAAAAGTGGTGGTGGGGAATGCCTCCCAGGGACTCTGTCGGGCTCCCACTCAACCGGGTAAAGTCTGATGTCTGCTTGATCAGAGCAAGACGACCAGGGTAAGGGTCTGATGTCTACCAGAGCGGCAGGACAGTCAGGGTAAAGGTGTGGTGAGCTATGCCTCGCAGGGGCTCTGCGGGGTGCTCCCAACCAAGTAAAGCCTGATGTCTACTCGGCGTATATGCCTGCAGCAGAGCAATCAGGAAAAAAAGAGGTGGTGAGATATGCCTCCCAGGGGCTCTGTGGGGCACTCTCAACCAGGTAAAGTCTGATGCCTACCCGGCGCATATGCCTGCAGTAGAGCGATCAGGGGAAAGTCATCTCAACCATACCCTAACACGCATCCGTGTAGGGATGGGAAGAGGAGTAGAAAATGGAAAATTTTCAAAGAGAGAAGGGTCGTCTAAGGAGTTTCAAACTAGTGTTTTGGGTACAATGTGGTAGAGGACAAGTCGTCGTGGCCACGAGTATCCAAATGCCAGTGAAACTGCCTAGGCGAAACTAAGATCATACAAACCTGGAAGCACCAGAATGATGCCTCGAGAGACCATGGGGAAAGGTACGCCCTCAACAAAGTGTGAGAGGGGTAATCTCATTCCCACTGAGTAGCTAAAGTAGCAAGGAGGACACACTTGCTACAGAAAAAAGGACTATATCAATGAGAAATAATCGTAGAAGACTATAGTGGTACACCCACGTAAGCTAGTGGGACCCTGTAGAGGTGGAAAGCAACATAAACACATCCAAGGGACCGCTCTACAACCAGGAGTCGGGTCACGGCGGGAAAGTATGTCACTCTAAGACAAGTGAAGTGATTTTCTGCTAGAAAATCAAAGTTCACTAAGAAGCGACGCTAACATCTGAGACTCGATGTACTGCATCACAACTAAGAAAGCACACAAGGGTAGCGAGGGGACACACTCGCCACTAAGGGAAGTAACATTACATATGAATGATATTTATGAAAAGCTCACAGTGGTGGTACCCACACAAACTGGTGGGACCCTGTGGGAAGTGGAATAATATCAGTGCATCCGTAGAGCTACCCCAGCAGCTGAGGGTAGAGTACGAATGAGAGAGAGAGTAAAGTAGAAACTGAGTTGATTTTCTGCTAGAAAATCAGAGCTCTCAAGTCAGTGATGCTAACGCCGGTAACCAGGCGTACTGCAACACTACTGGGGAAACAGCTCAGGATGGCGAGGAGACACACTCGCCATTGAGGGAGATGATTTATGAGTAAAATCAATAATCATCAAACATCACAGCGGTAACACTCACCCTGACCGGGGGGGCCCTGTGAGAGGCAGGAGCGACACTACCAAACCCATAGGACTGCTCTAGTAGCTGAGAGCAAGGCAAGGGTGAAAAAGTATGTCACTAAAAGAAACTGGAGAGCTGATTCCCTACTAGGGAATCAGAGCTCGCGAAGGTGGGATGTTAACACCTTGAGCAAGATGTATCACACCACTAATAAGGACTATCATGATTGTGAAAGACCATAATAATCACAAGTGTAAACTCATCCTTGAAGCAATCGCTCAGACGCTTCGTAGGAGAAGAGAAAGAAAGACTTTGGGGAATTTGAGCTCTTAGAGAGTATTACCGGGTTCCACCTGTGACAAGGGCAACCGGTTTTGCTCTACTGAGAGCTTCCCTCTTTTATTGTATAGGTGCATATTTTTTTATATGTTCACAATCATAGACTAAATATGTCTCGTACTGTCGAAGATAACACCCGGTAGAGGGAACGTTTACCATATCCGTGTGTTACTCCTAGTATGGGACATCCTCTAATGATTGGAACTCAAAGAGGGATATAGGATTGGCTTTGATAACCCAGGCCACATTCACCACATGAATAAAACTGGGGGCACAATCAGAACACAATTGATATGTGAATGAAATTTAGGTTAGGATAGTGGATCAACATCACCCTCCTTAATTAGCACAGGTTGGTATGGACCCAGTACAAAAGAAGTCTGAATTAGTTTTGATATTCCAGACCACACTTGGGAGCACCAAGTGAAACTGGGGGACAGAGAGGGGGGAAACCCCCAAATTACCAGAACCTAGAAGAGGAAGGTACAATAAATGCGAGACTTTTATCAGTCCTTAAGAATGATCTATAATCAGATGGTGGGGTCAAAATATTTTCGTGCATGAATTTTTAAAAGAATATGGCAAGCATTTAAACAAACTCAATAGTGGGACCACTAAGAGATGTTTAAGCCCTTACCAATCAATCTGAGAGAAGTCTGATTCACACATTTTCTAAAGAGTGAAAATTTCATCAGAGAGTAAAAGAACTATTCTTAGAAATGAAAAATTAACCTCTTAATCATCTTGAACCTAAAAAAAAAAGGTTCTGAAAGTTCAGCAATATAGGTTGACTCCATCTAAACCCGAAAAGGTTAGGGATTTAAATTTTGCTAACCCAGCTTAAGCTCCCTACAAGCTAAGCTGGGCTTTCTCCCTTACATATTCTGAATAAATATCTAATTCAAAAGGGTGTAAATTAGAGAGAGAAACTGGATCTTCTCAATCTTCTTGCATGAAAATATTTTTATATCTAATAGAACATCCTTGCACGATGACGAATCTAAAATCATGATTTTCAAATTCAAGTATCACAAATATCAAGGGGTATGGATTTTCTGAGACTTAGAGATTTACAAGAAAGGGAAGCCATTTACTTATCCACTTTGGGCTCATTTTGAGCCCCTCAACTTAATTTGGCGCACTGCGCACCTTTTAATTACTTGATACACTTTGTGTATCCTTGACTTTATGGCGCATTTTGCGCAACTTTCCACTTTTGATACACTTTGTGTATCTTTGATTTTTGGCGCACTGCGCATCTTTTCACTTTTGATACACTTTGTGTATCTTTCATTTTGTAACTGGCTCCCTTTCTAAATCCCTAAAAAAAAATTTTCTCAGTTGTAAGATTATCCTCCAAACATAAGAGAAGAAAAACTCACTCTCTTGTGCAAGGAAGAAAAATCCACAAAGCAAATCCAATCCTATGATAAGAGTGAACGACTTGAATAAGAAAATTATGAGGTAGATTCATCAGCCTGCGAAAGACACCTATGAGATAGAAAACTGCAAGATGATTGGGAAAATACGCGTCTCTAAATCTAATTTCAATTTGATATAGATTTTAGTTCAAAATAGGAAATCATCCCTAAGCAAGGGATGAGAGAGAAGGCATATATTTTTTTTTTGAATCATTATAATCGTCCTTCAAGCGCTTAGAGGAGTCAACCACTAATTACTTCATTTTCTAAAGAAGACAGGGGTAAATCTTTCATTAGGAAAAATAAATTTTGTACTTTCTAAGAAAAAAAATTCTCTAAAAAGTCCACTTCGTGTTTTAAGCTCGCAGACTTTTCTCAGATTAATCTTTCTTTTAAAAACTTTGCATATTAAATTTAAAGATCCCACCATTGAAAATAGAACTTGAATCTGTATTTGGACTGATATGGGTCAAGATCTGGCCTAGAAGAGTTCAGACAAGGGAGATGATAGAGACTAGAGTTTATGTCAGTGTACGGATCACGTCATCTCACCTCATCACACCTAAGGATAGCCTCATACTTCTCGTAACAAACATCGTGTGGTAGAGGACAAATCATCGTGGCCACACAGACTGTCGAAAAGTGAAGAAGCCCCTCCAAAGGGGGGACATATACAGGGGAGTATTTACAGGCGGTAGAAAGACCCCCTCCCTCTCGAAGAGTGAACTCAGGCATAGTACTTTTTCAAGTACTGCCCGTTGATGACAGGCATAGGGTGAACACCATTGGCATCAACGAGTAGGTAGGCACCACCTTCATAAACTTGCTCTACAGCAAAGGGGCCTTCCCAGACAGGCTCGAACTTACCACTTCGGCGACGGCGCGAAATGATAGGTCTGCGTAAAACAAGGACCAACTCGCCAACCCGGAAAGTACGGGGTCGGACAAGGCGATCATGTGATCGAGCCATACGTGCCTGATATAGTTTGAGGTTCTGATAAGCTTGTAGGCGAAGCTCTTCTAAACCATCAAGCTCTTCCATCCGTAGTCGGGCGTTATCTTCGTGGGAAAGATTGTGGCTGACTGCCACACGTAGCGAGGGGAGCTCGACCTCAAGTGGGAGGACGGCCTCGACCCCGAAAGCCAAAGCATATGGGGTAGACTGAGTAGGAGTACGGTATGTAGTCCTATAGGCCCATAGTGCTTCGGGAAGTCTATCGTGCCACTCTCGTTTGTTTGCAACCAGGATTTTTCTTATTAATTGCACGAGAGTTTTATTGAATGCTTCCGCCAAGCCATTGGCCTTGGGATAGTAAATTGAAGAGTATCGCCAATTGATGTTATGGCGGCAGGCAAATCTAGCAATTTTGGTGCTTCTAAACGACGGGCCGTTATCTGAAATGATACGGCGCGGGACACCAAAATGATAGACAATATGATCACGAAAGAAACGCATCACATCTTCTGATTTGACTTCCTTAAGTGGCACAGCTTCTGCCCACTTAGAGAAGTAATCAGTGGCAGCTAAAATGAACCTATGGCCCTTAGAGGAAGGAGGGTCAATAGGACCCACTACATCCGTGCCCCAGCCCTCGAATGGCCAAGATGATACAGTAGGGTGCAGCGGATTAGGGGGTTGGTGAATCACCGTGCCATGAATTTGGCACTGGTGGCATTTTCTAGCGTGTTCCATACAATCACGGATCATAGTCGGCCAATAGTAACCGAGGCGTTTAATTCTGCCTTTCATTTTTGGTCCGGACTGATGAGCACCGCAAAGACCTTCATATATCTCGCCCATGACCTTGCGAGCCTCTTCGCCGTTGAGGCAACGCAACCACATTTGGTCGAAAGAGCGTCGATACAAGGTGTCGTTCACATAAGTGAATGATAGGGCTCTCTTTCTGACCTGGGCAGCAAGAGATCTATCATCTGGAAGCCTGCCATGCTTCAAATACTCTATAAAGGGTACTCTCCAGTCTGATTCTTCCTCAACTGAGAACACTGTGAGGGTCTGATCGGGAGAAGACAGGTCTGCGGGGCGTAGGGCTTGACGGCACTGGACAACGATAGACAGTGGGTTGCCAGTTGGGTCAGCCAGTTCCTTTGCTAACTTAGCTAATGCATCTGCCTTGCCATTGGCAGATCTAGGGATTTTAGCTAAGGTCACTTCAGGAATCAAACACAAGAGCTCCATTGCCTTGCTGTGATAAGGCGAGAGCTCAGGTTTAAGCACTTTGTAGACTCCCGCTACTTGATTTATGATCAGTTATGAGTCTCCAAAGATTTTCACCCGTATGACATTCATCTGAATGGCCAACTCTAGTCCCAAAATCAGAGCTTCGTACTCAGCTTCATTATTAGTACGAGGTTCTGAAAGACTGTAGGAATATCTCAGAGTGTGACCTTCGGGGGATACGAAAATGAGGCCCAGACCTACCCTAACTATAGGAGTTTCATTCGGGCTCAAGGCTCTAACGGACGACGCACCGTTAAAGTAAAACTCCCAAGTAGGGGACTCCTGCTCCACCACACTCATGATTAGCTCGTCAGGCAGCTCATCATTGAGTGGGGAGTCTGCAGGGATCGGGTGAGCAGCAAGAAAATCAGCTAGAGCCTGTCCTTTGACGGCCCGCTGCGGGACGAAAGTGATGTCAAACTGCAGCAAGATCATAGACCATCGTGCCGGACGACCTGAGAGGGTCGGACGGGTCATCAGATACTGCAAGGGGTTGACTCGAGAGATTAGGTTGACCTTATGTGAAAGCATATAATGCCTATGCTTCTGTACCGCGAAGATCAAAGCTAAACACTGCTTTTCCATCGCGGGGTACTTCAGCTCTGCGGGTATCAACCGTCTACTGAGGTAGTACAAGGCATTCTCCTTGCCTTCCTCATTTTCTTGAGCCAATAATGCACCCAAGGACTCATCCAGGGCCGTAGTGTAGAGAATTAACGGCCTCCCTGGGATGGGTGCAGCTAAAACAGGGGGGTTTATCAGGTAGCGCTTTATACTCTCAAAGGCCTCCTGACAACGCTCATCCCAGTGAAAGCGGGCGTCTTTCTTTGCCAGGGCAGCAAAGGGGTGACATCTACCAGACAAATTGGAGATAAATCTCCGCAGGAAGGCTAGCTTTCCTTGAAAAGACCTTAGCTGGGTAAGGCTTCTAGGGGGTTTTAGATCTACTATGGCTTTGATCATGGAAGGATCAATCTCAATGCCACGGTAGCGAACTATAAACCCCAGGAACTTTCCTGCACTAACTCCAAATGCGCATTTTAGAGGGTTCATTTTCAAATCATATTTGCGTAGGCGTTCAAAAACGATTCGTAGATCTCGAAGGTGATCTCCACGGACCGTGCTTTTGACTACCAGATCATCCACATAGCATTCAACTTGCTCGTGTATCATCTCATCGAAGATAACAGTCATAGCCCGTTGATAGGTGGCCCCGGCATTCTTGAGACCAAAGGGCATCACCTTGTAGCAGAACACACCTATAGGTGTGCGAAACGCAGTAAACTTTTCCTCTTCAGGGTCCATCTTTATCTGATTGTAACCAGATGAACCATCCATGAAGGAGAAAATGCTATGGGACGACGCTATATCCACCATAAGCTCGGGGATAGGAAGAGGAAAATCATCCTTAGGACATGCCTTGTTTAAATCACGAAAGTCGATACAGACACGAATCTGCCCGTTCTTTTTCCGGACTGGAACAATGTTGGCAAGCCAAGTAGGGTACTTCTCTTCACGAATGAAATCGGCCTCTATAAGCTTCTTAGTCTCAGCGATCACCTGTTGTTCTATTTCTAACCTCATCCTGCGAGGTGCTTGTTTAACAGGGACTGCATCAGACTTAAGGGCTAGTTTATGGACTGCTACATCTGGATTTAGACCAGGCATCTCGGTGTAGTTCCAGGCAAAGCAATCTTTAAACTCTGAGAGTAGCTCGATGTATTCTTGAGCCTCTGAGTCAGATAACAAGACACTATGAAAAATAGGTCTAGGATCTGATTCAGTGCCTAAGTTTACCTCACACAATTCGTCCATGGCAGAAGTGATGCCATCTTCAAACTCTTAAGGAGCATCGAGTACTCTATCCTCATCATCACCCGGGTCTTCTTTATCGGTAAGAGAAACAACCGGGTATGAGCGGGAAACCGTTCGGATGTTAGCATGGTTAGGTGAGCTCTGCTCGACATAACCTAAACCTTGCTTAGTTTGAGGCATATCAGTCCGCCAAACACGAGCCTGTCGTAGAGCTTGTTCATCTGACCAAGTCGAGATGACTGCACCCCGCTCTACACAGTCTTCCACGAAAGGGGAAAAATAACGAGGGGCAGTTGTGACCCTGTTATCTATAGCGGTCTCCGCTGAACCCTGACTCCCAGGACCCAGTGGGGCACCTACACTATGGGATAACGAGGCACACTCACTAGCTCGTGGTGGCACAAAGGTTTCGTACAGAGGAGGCGGAGGGCGACCTCTAACTTGTAATGCACCACCCTCACTAGTGGAGGGGGTAACCAAAGATCTTTGGTGAGACTGCTCAACTCTTATTCCACGTATCTGACGGGAAAGGGACTGTTGACTAGTGGTCTGACGTCGGGGGTCTACTTCCTCGTCTGAACCACTGTCAATAACTAAACCACCCTCGGGTATCAGGTACCTACAAAAGGTAGGCAGTGAACTATAATCAGTGAAGTCCGGGGCTGGTGAGGGAGCTGAGCGATGAGGAGTAGTGATCATCTCATCGTCAGAGGAGTCGGACTCGACAGTCAAAGGAGAAGCATAAAGATATGAGGGAGGAGGGATTTGAGTATCGTAGTTTCGCGGCGGGCGAGTCGATCCTCTACCTCTACCTCTACCTCGCTCTCCCCTACCTCTACTAGGGGGAACATCGTGCCCAACTGCAAATTGGAAAGGAGATCTAACAGGATCTGCAGTGGAGGTATCTGCCTCAATACTAACCTGTGACGGACCTTGCGCAGGTAGCTGTACAGGACCCTGTACAGTACTGGCAGGTGTCACTGGTGACTGGGCAGAAGGAGGTTTACTCTTCTTACGAGGTATGTAATGCTCAGCATCATCGTAAATAGAGACCTCATGCACGGAAAAGGGTTGGGTATCCCCGGGAATGGAGTACTCGACTTCATTCCTCATATACTTCATACATTGGTGCAGGGTGGAGGGCACCATTCCATACTCATGAATCCAGGGCCTTCCTAAGAGAGCCCTGTATGAAGTATCTGCCTCGATCACATGAAACTTCGCCTCAGTAAGGAAATTTCCAAACTTCAGGGGTAGGGTGATAGACCCTGGGGCACGCTGTCCTTGGTCATTGAAGCCTTTCAACATAATCTTATCGGAGGTTAACTTCAAATGACCCAGGGAGAGGCTCTTCAAAGTTTCATAACTCAGGATGTTTACTGAAGCTCCTTGGTCAATGAGGACCCTGTTCAACTCATAACCATTGACTTCAGCGGTGACATACAAAGGACGATTGTGATCAGAGGTACCCAAGAGGAGATCACGATCTGAAAAGGTAATGCACGGCATCTCTCTCAAAAGGCATGCATCTCCAACAGATTCGGAAGCAAAGAAGGCTTGATAGGACTCTGGCTCGAGTAGTGCTTTTACCAGGGTCTCTCTCAAGTCAGAAGACATCATCAAAGCGTCATAGACACTGAGAAGGGCAGGAATTTTCCTTAAATGGGCCAACACATTGTAATCGACCTCCAGCTGAGGGCCTTTCCCTTTCTCCTTAGACTGCTCTTGGGAGGAAGGGATAGGATCGTCCTGCTGGGTAACAATGTTCTTATCTTTCTCTTTTGTATTCTTAGCCATCCTAGGTGGAAGAACCTTCCCTGAACGCAAGTGAACTTCCTGTATCGAGTCATCTTTGACAGGAGATTCACTTGGTTCAACGGTGATGGCATGTGTTGGCTCCAAGGAAAGTGACTGGAGTGGGTTCTCGGATTCATCTTCTGAATCCATGTAACAACCACCCTCCGGAATCATAAAGACTGGTTCCTCATCACACTCAGACTCTTCATCACATACAGAACCATCATAAGAAACATGTAAAATATTGAAAGAGCGAGCGCTAGAAGAAATAAAAGTAGGAGCAGAACACCAGAAGTAGCCAGAATCACCTTCTTCTATTATTTCATCATCAGTTGAAGGGAGAACGAAATCCTTCAGCGTAAGTGCCGGAAGACGTCCCGTCTTCCCCTCAGAAGTTACAACAAACTTTTCCTTTTCATACATCTTTTTATTACATAAAATAGGAAAATAAATGTGCTCAGTAGGCACTACAACAGAAGAAGAAAAAGGAAAAGGTGCTGGCGAAGAAACTGGGCTGGCAACTGTCGATTTGGCCTGGGTAGGCCTCCTCTCAACTGCCTCTGGACTCTGAACTGTCTGCCGGATCATCTGCCTCGTCTTCCGAGAGAGTGCTAACTGCCACTCCCCCTCAGAACCTCTGGGTGATCTACTGCGACTGCTCTGTCTGCCACTCTGGCTGTTACTACAACTACTGGAGCCCGAGATCATCTGAACTGTCTGAGGTGTCTTGCCCTTGGGCTGAACCAGGTCGCTGTCCTGTAGGTGGATCTGCCCACTAGCCATGAGCTTCTCAACTCTGTCCTTGAACACATAGCAGTCTTCTATAGCATGCCCGATATGTCTGTGAAATGGACAATAGAGTGGGTGTTCTGTCTGCCCTTCCTCTTCCACTCTATTGTTGTTCGGGAATGTTAAGATGTTTCTCTTAGTAAGGAACTTGAAGATCTTCATCACACTTTCCCTTTTAAAGGGATATTCCTTACTAAGCTTCTCCCGTAGGTACTGCTGACTCTCTGGGGTCCTACGGGAGGGTCTAGACTGCACTGCTGACTGGCCCGGTGTGTGAGACTGCTGAGGTGGTGCTGAACTGACTAAGGGCTTCTTGCCCTTATCTGATGGTCCATAAGTACTGTGTACCTCCCCTGTCCTAGGTGGAGGTGCTCCTGATGACTCCTGCCGCTGAGGTCTACGTGAAGGTTGACTCTCAACCTTAGGAGGGACTGCATCGGGTATGCTGTCCTGCAAACTGATCACCTTTGTCAACAACTTCTGAAAGGTTCTGATGCTGAAACCCTTAAGATAAGGTGCTATCGGACCATCTATGTTCTTTAATAAAATTTCTACTGCATGCTGCTCCTGTAACTGGGGCTCACACTGTAGGCTGAGGTTCCTCCATCTGACTATGTAATCTGGGAGAGGCTCTCGGGGCCGCTGTCTAGTCACAACTAGCTCTCCAACTGTAACTCGGTGCTCTGCACTGACAAACCTCTGAACAAACAACTGCTCCAGCTCTGCAAAGGTGCGTACTGAATCGTTGGGGAGGTCGGCGTACCAGGCAAAGGCCACCCCAACTAAACTGCTGACAAAAAGTCTCAACATCAGTGCATCGTTCCCTCCTATGTTGCAATAGATGGCTCGGTATTGGGCTACGTGCTGCCTCGGGTTCCCAAACCCATCAAAGACTCTGAACCTAGGAGGGACAAAACCAGGGGGGTAGGGCTCGTGCTCGTACTCTACTGGGTAAGGACGCCCCCTGCTAACTACCTCTCCAGACTTCCTGGAGGAAATGGCCTGCTCGACCTTCTGGGCAATCAGATCCTGAATCTGTCCGGCTGACAACTGAACTGACTGACTCTGGACTGGGGTAGTAAAAGCAACTGCTGTCGGTGCCACCGGAACTGCTCTCTGGGCCCTGTCTACTCCCACAGGACCTGGTGCTACTACAGGTGGTGCTGCTGGCTCGTCCCTGGACGTAGCAGGAGTGCCTACGCCCGTCATCTGGGGCATCGCCCCCAAAGCTGTCAACTGAGCTGTCATCGCTGCCATGGCCCTGGCCATCTCTGCCATCTGAGTCTGTAACTGTAGTACTGTGGCATCTGTCTCAACTGACCGGGGAGATCCTCCTACCTCAGCTTCTCCCTGCTCATCATCATCATCTGCCTCTATCTGCTCATCTGAGTGGCCACGTCTCGTAACCACGCATACTCTGTGTACCGGTATATCTCCATCTAACTCCTCCTCGAGTAAATCATCCTCAAGTGCATCATCCTCGTAGAGGGTCTGATGGAAGTCCTCTGCATACGGACTCAAAGGGGAAGAAGTCTCGTAAGGGCTAAGGGCTGGCTCAGCCCGAACCGGTGAACCACTAGGAGAAACTGTAGCATCATCGTCCGTTGCTGCATCACAGACCATCGGAACTGCCTCTGATCCGGAAGGAACAACTGCCTCTAACTGCTCAACTGCCTGAACTGGCTGTACTGCATCGACAGGGGACTCTGCCTGTCGTCGTCTCCACACCCATCTACTGCGACGGGGCCCAGTAGGGGCAACTGACTGCTGCGGAGCTACTACAACTGAAGGGAGCTGGGGTCTGGGGGGCTCCAACTGCTGCCTCTGTCCATGACGACGTGGGTGTCGTCCAACAACCGGAGTAACTGTCTGTGGTCTCGCCAACGGAACTGAACTGACAGGCTGTCTGGGTGGCTGTCCTCTCTGCCACCTGTACCTCTGTCTAGCAGTCTGTCTCTGCAACTGAACGGACGCCTGAGAAATCTGGTGGAGTAACCTCTCTCGACTGACAGGGCCTCGACCCCGCGCTAAGCGGATAATACTCCGAATCCTCTGAGAGAGGGTTCGAGCAGCATCATCCCTGGGGACCCTAGCGCGTGGTAAAGTAGTAGCGACAGGAGGGGCCGCCGCAATGCGAGCAACGTCCTCCTCGTCACCACTATGTGTCAGTGGGGAGAAGCGTCCTCCCTGAACCGCTGCTATCTCAGGGGCAACTGTAACGTCCGGGGTAGGGGAAACTGCAACTGGTCGTGGTGCCCGCTGCCTAGGGACCACTCTCCTCTGAACTGGCTCCTGGTGAGCCAACGAATCTGCCATCCGCTGTCTATCTGCCTCGGATGCAGCCAACCGAAGTCTATCGTTTCTATTCCTCCGGGCCCTTCTCCCAAGGCCGGAGGCGGAAGACGAAGCAACATCTGAACCCACCACCTGAGTGGCAGGGGGAACAGGAAGTACGGGAAGTGTCAGGGTCTGCACGAGGGTCTCTGGGTGAGACAGTCGAGCGAAAGCTGAAACCCGACGGGAGGAAGGCGAAGGAGCCTCGGTCTGGGCACCCCTTTTCCTGGAGGAAGAAGGAGGGGGAACCCGAACACGAGCTGCCTCTGCCGGAGTAACAACAGTGGTAACTACTGTCTGCCGGCGCTGAGGGGCCGGGGCAGTCTGAACAACAGGTGCAGTAGGCACTGGTCGCCTAACCGCTGGACGAGGGGGCTGAACTGGGAGTGGTCTAGGCACTGGCTGCCTAACCACAGGGTGTGCCAGCTGCATACGAACAGGAGTAGGATGAGCAGGTGCCCGGGCTGTCCGCCGAGCAACTGGACGTCCAAAAGGTCACATGGCTGCGCGAGCTCTCCTCTGGGGAGGAGAGTAGGCAGCAGCCTCAGCAGGGGTCGGCCCGCCGAGAGTGACGAAGCCCGAGTCAGTGAAGGAACCAAAAGTGATTCCTCCAGCGGGAGGACTGGTTAGTAGGAACTCAGGAAGTGTCACCCGTGCGTCAGAACCAAAACTGAAAGTAACAGAAGGCACGAAGGAAGCCATGGCACTGTCTGCCAAGAAGAAGAAAAGAAATTTCAAATGATTAGTAAAAATAATGAGAAGAGGAATGATAGATAAGGGACGGAATGACCTAGAAAGTCCGAAGGAAGAAAGCTTAGCCAGGGGGGAACCCTAGCTAAGAAGAACGGAAAGAAAGAATCCTAGCTAGGGGGGAACCCTAACTAAGAAAAAGAAGAACGATCCTAACTAAGGAAGGACCCTAACTAAGAGTGGGACGGACCTAATCTAAGGAGTACCAATCCCGGAGTACACACAAGAGAGAATAATATAGAATCCAAAGATGGAGAGAGAAACCTGTCCCACCGTGGTCGCCAGAAACCTGTGGACCTCCGAAAGGACTCAGACATCATCGCCCCGCGAGGGGAGACAGTATCTGGCCAATGGAAGGGCAGATTCGATCATGCATACGATTAACCATTGAGGATAGTGGCTCTCACCAGCACACCCCGATGGATAATAATATGTACGATCTAATCACAACGGGTTTCCCCCACCCGATACATTAGCTCGAATGGGGTTTATTTGAGAGTGGGATTCGATTTCCCACGGGCGCAAGCCCCCGTGGTTAATTACATCTCAAGCCGGAGCCTGAGAATACTCTCGATTAAGGATTCTATATTATACTTTCTAAATTGGGATTGGCACATAGGGCGAAGACTAGGAAGTCCTACTCGAAGGGAGAGAGAGGTTCAATTAGGCTTAGTCAACATGCACGGCTCATATCAGCATCCGGAGGGACTAAGGTAGTGAGAAGAAACTGGAGAAAAATAAATGAATCATGCACTCGAAACATGCAGGAGGGAAGGATGGAGGTGGCGTCATCCGTGTGACGCAGATATGTAGGGTTTAGGGTCTCTGGAAGACAGAAGACCTACCTACTGATGAGGCGTACTACGAAACAATAGTAGCCTTGAATCCTAAATCTAATGGGTTTAGTGTTCTACGCAACACTAACACCCGTGTCCTAACTAATGCAATGCAAAAACCTGGACTTACCCCGGCCTGGAAGGGGGAGCCAGCTAACCACCTAATCGCTTTAAAACCATGCTGTCCAGTCATTTATGAAGGATGGGTAGGTGGGTTATAGTTCTCGGAGATAGGGCCGACATCTAGAGGATTTCCTAATTGGCCCCGGACTGATGTTGGGTGAATGCTTCTAGAGCTAATGCAATTAAAATTTTGATTTAGTCAGTTTCTAATGCAATGCATGCTAATTAAAGTATCCGAATCAGGTATGCATAGAAATTTAAAAAGGCTTATAAAAATAATTTTTAGAATTAGACTGGGCTTCCCCAGGTCCGGCACCTCATCCTCATAGGTCAGATTATCCGGACTCTACCCACGGGCGGGGAAGTGTCTTATAGAAGGAAAGAGAGAAATGCAACGATATGCATGCTACCCCGGACGATTCCGGCAATTCCCTAGGTCGTTAAGTTTCTAAATTATTTAAATCTTAAAATTTGAATGTTTAGTTGAGAGTAGAAAAAGTTTTAGTCCTTAAAGAGCCTAACGAAATCCAGGCTAAAACAAAAGCGACATGCAAAACGCCAAGAAACTAAGAAAAGCAAACAATCCTAGAGGCACACAATCATAAAACACATCAAAATTATTCAAACAAATTAATAAATGTCCATAGGCCAACTGCCCTTAATTACAACCCAGGGTCTGCAGAAAATTAAAGTGGCCGGGCACCACTGCCAACAACCCGGATTTCTAATCCTAAGACTGACGCAAGTTATTTTGAGTGGGATACACTTGGTCTTCATCTTCTTGATCTTCTCTTTCTTAGACTCCTTGGATCTGAGCTCCCTCGGACTCCTTGGACCTCAACTTCCTTGGACTCCTCGGGTAGTAGAATAATCCAGATTTGAATTCCCAAACAGAAAAGGACTATCCTCATATTGGGTGTCCTTTTCTCTTTGGGCATCCAAACTTTGGATTCTTGTATCCCCACTCAAAATAAACTTTCACAACTCAATACCAAGTTATAAACCATTTACACTAAATGAAAGCAGTAAATCTAGACTCTCCTGCAAGGTTATCCTAATAAAAAAAAAATCAACCCAAGCAATTTTATATTATCCCAAGCAATTTATATAGAAATGAAAATACTCATCACAGCCACACTTGGCCATGCTCTTAAATGTTTGAGGGCTAAGCAAGCTCTGGAGCACCTGTAGCAATTTATAATGATTTTCAATTAGCCCTCATTTATTTAGGGGGGCTGAGCAATTTCTGAAGCACCTGCATAAAACAGCATTAATTTTTAAATCATGATTATTGCCCCCCTTATATTTAACGCTGCATGAGCATGGCCACCTGCAGAAAACATCATTAGTATCAACCTCGATCCTAACCTATGGGTAGTCTATCGTGCAATCACATCAATTCCCAGAGTGCAGTAAAAGTAAACAAACACACCAATAGTCAATCACAACATGCAATGAAATCTGGAAAACTCGGCACGCAGTAGAAAAGTAAACACCGGCCTAACCTAAGCCTAGAAGTGGTGCCCTAGCAAACAATTCTACAGTGTGTGTAAAAGCCTGTGTGGCTGAGGTAGATCCTAAGCTGGGTAGTTAGTTACAATTGCCTACTGTCCAAGTTTATTGTAGGTCTGAAAGGAAATTTTAATTAAAGTATAAATATTAGCAAATTAAGATCCATTTTATTTGATTTGGTATTTAGGTCAGTTTTAATGCTTAGGGTAATAATATTAAAAGTTTAAATTGCATTAGTGAGTTTTAGGGGGTTCGGGGTCCACCTATACACTAAGCAAAAAGGGGGTCCAAAATTAACTTTTTGATTAGAGGGTATCTATAACCAGCTAATATTTCTATAAAATGCTAGGCCTTAACCTGATCAGTTAGACAGTTAGTATGCCCGATTTGGATTTTTCTATCCAAAGTTATGAATTTCTGAAGTTTTGGTTATGTTTTGAACTAAGTTTGACCGGGTTGTTGACTTTTTGATTTTAGTTGGTTTCTGGAATCTTAATGTTTTTAATGAATACTAGACCCTAATGTGAGTTGAATGCCTTTGAGTTTGCTGGATTTGGAGTTTCCTACGCAAAGTTATGAATTTTAGAAGTTTCGGGCCCTAGACTATAGGCTACGGTTGACCGAAAAGTTGACTTTTAAATTTAAGCTGATTTCTGGCCACCTGAAATTTTTAATAAATACTAGACCTTAATTAGAGTTAGGTGCCTTTTAATTTGCCCATTTTGGAATTTTCTATAATTAGTTATGATTTTTAGAAGTTGGGGCAATTAAAGGAATTATCGAAATTGCCTAATTAGGGGTATTTTGGGGGTTTTGGCCCAAATCAGCTCCAAACTGATTGGAATCACCCCCAAAGGTCAAAAATGACCTAAGAAGGTGTTCCCAAGTGTTTGGGTAAAATTTGGGATTTTTAAGAATTTTTAATGATTTAATTAAGGCAAAAAGGTGATTTTTGATTAAAGTTGAATTAAGGTCCAGATTGAGGTCCAATTAAGGGGCCCTAATTATCTAAGGTTGGGGAATGAATTTTGGAGAGTTTGAGGTATTATGGGTATTTTTCTGATTTAAAATGGATTTATTAGATTTTTCTGAAGTTTCTAAGGCTTAATTAACGGGTAGATTAGGGTTTGCTAATTAAGTGTTTTAAAGAGTTCAGAAAATTCCTAGAAAATTCTGAGGGGTTTAGGATGTCACTATGTTTAAGTGTTTCAAATTTCAAGTCATTCGGGGTTCTACCCTAATTCCTGGAATTTTTCTAAGTTCGCTAGACGGGTCTTTAATTATTGTCCTTAGGGTGTCACTACGTTATATGGGAATGAAATGAAGTAACTAACCCTTAGGCATAATACAGAGGGTAAATGCAGCAAATATAAACACACCAAACCATGTCCTTAGATCTAGGAGAGCCTAGGCTACGTGCTTGTGCAACCTACACATGCAAGGACTACGAAAACACTAAGCAAAGGAACCTAATGAAGTGATTAGTGAATGATTGGGACACAATCACTCACTAATCCTCCTCCCACATGAATTCTGTTCACATATAGGTCCTAGGTTTAAAGTTTCATAAGGGGTAGACTTCCCAAAATTGGGGGATTTAAATAATATGTAATTTTAAAATTATCTTTAAAATACATAAATATTATAAATAATAATAATATAAGTTTAGAAATAAGATAATTGAAAATATTTCAATTCATAAGCATGGGAGGTCTACCAGCCACCAAGGGGGTTTTAAAAATAATTTTTTTTATTTTAAAATAATCAATTATATTAATTAAATAATATTTAAATAATTAAATAACCAAGTAATACAGAAAACATCCAGAAAGGATAGAAGTAGACACAGGGAATAATTTCAAATTAAAATTCATATTTTTCTGAAAAGTTTAAGGTATTGTGCGTCAAAATCCGACTTAAAATGACGAAGTTATGAATTTTCGAAGTTAAATAGGTTTAAAGGTAATTTTTTTAAAATGATTTAAAATAATTAATATTTGAAAATAATTAATAATTTGAAAATAAATCAGATATAATAATATCTGGAATTTTTTTAAATTATAAATAATAATAATTAAAATTATTATATTAATATGAAATAATGAATATTTATATTATAGTGATATTAATATTAACATAATAATATTATTATTAAAAAGAAATAATAATAATAATATTATTAATTAACAATATTAATATAATAATATTAATAATAATAATAATTAATATTATTATAATGATAATAATCATAATAATAATATTATTAAAATAATAATATTATCAATTATAATATTAATATTATGATAATATTAATAATGATAATAACTAATATAATAATAATAAAAATATTATTCATAATAATATTATTATTAAAATAATAATATTATTAATTATAACATTAATATTAATATAATGATAATAATTAATATTATAATAATATAATAATACTATTATTGAAAATAATAATATTATTATTAATTATAACATTAATATTAATATAATAATAATAATAATAATTAATAATAATAATAATAATAATAATAATAATAATAATAAAATAATAATATAAATATTATGGCAATGATAAAAATAATTATTAAAAAAAATTTGGATTTTTTTTTATTATTAAATAATTATTTAAATAATATTATATTAAAAAAAGAATTTAAAATAATTAATTTTAAATAAAAAAAAAAACAGCGGCGGCGGCGCGACGGCGGGCCACGTGTCAGCCCGGGACTGGCTCCGCGGTCCCGGGCAATGATTGGAGAGATAGCGCCGCGGCGGCGGCTGAGTGGCCACGCGGCGGCCTCGGATTTGTTCCCGTGACCGCGGGCAATGATTGCCACAGAGGGCAATCATTGCCGAATCGAAACCGCGGACGCGGTTTCGACTTAGCCACGTCAGCGAGGCAGCGGAGCCGCTGGATCGCCCGCGGTTTGGATTAACGGCCCTGATCGAGCCGGACGGAGGCGGAGACCACGGGATTGGATCCGCGGTCAAACGAACGCCGCGGAACGGCTAGATCTGAACCGTTGATCGCGTGATCAACGGTTCAGATCTTACGTAACGTAACGTTACGTAAACCGAGCCCTAGGGAACGTTTTTCGCCCCGTTCTCTCGATCGGGTGAATCAAATTCGATGAAATTTGAAACCTAGCATGCATACATGAAGAGAATTCATGTGGGATCCTTGGTTTGACCTAATACGTACTAATGACGACGCTAATTAACCCTAAGTGTTCTAACTAGGGTTAGGGTTTTTACCTAATCCACTCGGTGGATTCGGGAGATCTTGGGCTCTCTGAGCTTGTTGACTGTCCACGTATCTTTTCCTAGTTGAAGTCGAGCTCTGATATGCCTTAGATCGAACGGAAAATGCCTTGGGAGGGATTTCGCCTCGGTTCGCCGGAAAGCTCGCCGCCGGCGGGTGTTTTACGGTGGATTTGAGTAGGGAAGGGTAGGAGAAGACCTAGGGAGCTCGTGTGCCAACTCTCAGGGTTCGGGAACGTCTAGGTCTAGAGTAAGAGCAAGGTCCCTTCTAAACGACCCTAAAACTCCTATTTATACTTCTAAGGCCATCATCAACGGCTGTGATTCGTTCTAGGGTTAATTAGGAGGGAAACCAGGGTGCCTAGGCCGTGGTTTGGGTTTTGAATAGATTGGGAAATGTTTTAAAGCTCTAAATGGGCTTTAATGGGTTATTTAGACCCATTAGAGGCTAGGGTTGACCAAGTCAATGCTTGACTTGGTCAAAGTAGTCAACTATGCCCAGGAGACGAGGGTTTGAGCCCTGAAGAGGGTTTGCACTGGGCTTGGGCTTGATTTAAACCTATTAGGGCCTATTGGGTCAACCTGGGTTGACCTGGTCAACCAGGTTGACCCAGGACCAAGACTTGGGCCCACTGGGTCAAGCCTGACCCACTGAGTCCAGTGGAGGAGAGAATAGGGCTTGGAGAGCCCTGGATTGGGTTTGGGTTTGATTTGAACTAGTTTTAGACCCATATGGGTCTAATGGGTCAAGCTGGGTTGACCTGGTCAACCAGGTTGACCCAGGGCCTGGGTCTGGGCTCAGCAGACTTGGCTTGACTCCCTGAACCCACTGGGATGGGTCCTGGGGTCTAGCCTGGTTAAATTTGACCAGGCCAGCTCTTTGACCTAGGTCTGGGGGAAAACAGGGGCAACACTTTTCATTAAATGTCTTCAATTGTGTTTTGGAATTGTAGGGGGGCTAGGAAGAGTGTAGCATCGCACTACTTAAAGGATGTTGTCAAAGAACATGAGGTGATGCTTGTGGGACTCCTAGAAACTAAAATTTCCTCCTTTGATAGACTTAATGTCATAAGTTTATCGGGTCCAACTGGGACTACTTCATGCTTCCAGCTGCTGGATTGTCAGGTGGAATTATGGTGTGCTGGAGAACGGACCTGGCTTCATTTTCAGTTTTAAACTCTTCTTCTCAAGTTGTTATTGGGGAATTTAACATGGTCAATAAAGGAACTTGGATAATTGCTGCAGCTTATGGAAGTAAAGATTGGTATAAGAGAAGAGCCTTGTGGAGTATTCTTGAAGGGATTAATTTCCTAAAGCTTCCAACTGTTATAGGTGGAGACTTTAATTTTGTTTTGTCTCAAGAGGAGAAAAAAGGAGGGAAGAAGTTTGTTTTATCTCAAGGTGCGCAAGAAATGAGATGCTTCATGAGCAACCATAATCTTCATGTTGTGAGGATCGTTTGTCCAAAGTTTACTTGGTGCAATAATAAGAAAGGTGGTGCTCGAATTCTCGAAAGATTGGATAGGTGTATTTTAAATACATTCGCTTTGAATGTCATCAAAATGCCGGCAGTTAGTCATCTTGCTCGTGTAGCCTCCGATCACTGTCTAGTTCTCATTAAAATCTTGTCTTCTTTTTTTTGGAGAAACCATTTGATTAAGTTTGAGGAGGTGTGGTCTTTATACCCGGCTTCAGTGGGAGTTGTGGCTAAAGCTTGGGCCAAGAAGGTGAATAGGGAGAATGCTTTGGCCCTTAACATGAGGTTTAAAAGGGCTTTGAAGGTGCTGTTTTTCTGGAGTAAAGCCAAGCACCAGAATTTGCTGATTTTGAAAGAGGAGTTGATGAACGAAATTTTGGATCTTCAAAATGAAGAAGCTGAGATTGGTTGGCTCTCGGATGTAAGGTTGCTTTTGCTTAAATCTAAAGTAAATGAGCTTAATATTATGCTTGCCAGGCATAATACGTGGTGGAGACAAAGAGCTAAAGCAAGGTGGTTAACTAATCGAGACTCAAATTCCAAATTCTTTCATGCATTTGTATCAGGGAGGAGAAATGCAAATTAGATTCACTAGGTGAAAGATTGTAAAGGAGAACTGGTGGTAGATCAAGGCCAAATTGAGGGAGTCTTTCATGAATTCTTTATGAATAAATGGAAGATTAGAAGATGCAAGTTGAGGGGATGGCCGGTCCCTGTACGTGTGCTGGATGATGTTGACAGAAATCAACTCCTAGCTGATTTCAAGATAGAAGAGGATTCGATTGTGGCTCAATTGGAAGCTAATATTTCTCTAGGTATTGATGGCATTTCTTACTCTTTTGTTAAAACTTATTGGAGTATCATTAGAAAGGATGTTTGGATGGCATTGATGACTTCTTTAGAACGGGTGTTATGGATCCTAGTTGGAAGGAAACATTGGTGGTCCTCATCCCGAAGGTTGAAAATCCTATGTCTCCTTCTAATTACAGACCTATCAGCCTTTGTTTATCGATCTATAAGATTGTAGCCAAGTTGTTGTTAAGTAGATTGATTGGTAAAATACCTAAGTTGGTTTAAGAAGACCAAGTGGCCTTTATTAAAGGCCAGTCTATCTCAGACCATATCCTTCTTGCTCAAGAGGTGTTTAATAAGTTTAGATATTCCAAATTTCAGTTTTCCTATTATGTTTGCTGAGCTCCTTCTGCAGTGTGTATCAGATCCTAGATTCTCAATATTAACTAATGGTGTTGGATCATCATTGATTGAAGCCAGGAGTGGATTTAGGCAAGGGTGTCCCTTATCTCCATACCTATTTGTTCTATGCTCCCAACTTCTGTCAGATGCAATTACTCAGAGAGGGAAAGAATTGGGTGTTAAGGTGGCTACAAATGCTGATATCGTTCCGCATCTGTTATATGCAGATGACATTCTTTTATTTTTGGAAGCAAATTGTAAAAAAGTGAAGAAAGCTAGGAAGATCTTGCTTAAGTACTGCAGGTGGACAGGTCAGAAAAAAAACATACAGAAGTCTTCCATCCTATTTGGAAGGTCGGTTAGGAGTTGTAGAAGAAAGTCTTTGGCTAAGATCTTGGGCTTCAAAATGGTAAAACAGTTTGTGTACCTTGGTATAAAGATGTCATTGAGAAAGTTTAAAGCTGCAGATTATAGCAATCTTTTGGAAAAAGCTTCAAAAGTTTTAAACGAATGGGGAAATCATTTTATTTCTCTTGCAGGGAAGATTCTTCTTGCTAAAACGATGTTCTCTTCCTTTTCTATTTTTCTCTTGACACATTCTCTAGTTCCAATGGTTGTGCTTTATGCTTTGGATAGGATGTGTAGGGATTTCTTATGGGATAAGCAAGATGGGAGCAAAGGCCATCATTATGTATCCTGGGTCATTCTCTGCAGGCCGAGGTATTTGGGAGGCCAAGGAGTTCAATCAATTGTTGCTAAGTTGGGTCCTCTCCGAGCTAAGTTTGCATGGAATCTAATCTCAGATTTAAATACTTTCCTCTATAGGTCGCTATGTGCAAAATATGGGAAGGATGTAAATAGACTTTATGCAAAAAGGCTTAGCTCACCTACGATTATGATCATTTTACATGTCTTAAAGTCTTTGCAACAGGTTTTGAGATGGAGTGTGTCTTCGGGTGAATCAATTGATACCTCGAATGATATTTGGATTCTGGATAAACCAATTGCTAAATGGCCTACCTTGGTGGTAAATATGGATTAGCATATGCATAGGCTAGACCATTTTATTTCTAATGAAATGTGGAATGATGCCAGATTATTATAGGTCTTCAGCCAGCATCTGGTTGATCTTATCAAACTAGTTCCTATCTATGCTGAACGGGGTGGTGATCAGTTGGAGCTCATGTATAAGTATGCTGGTAAGTCAATAGCTACTCTTATTTCCCATAAGCTTTGTGGGTATGGTAATGAAGAAGTGTTTGGGGGTTAGAGGAGAAACCTGAAGCTGAGGCCTCGGTTGATTTATTTTGGTGGTGCTTAGCCATTAATGCCATTCCTACGTATGAGCTTTTGACGTATAGAAGATTGGCTACAAATGCAATGTGTTCTAGAGGATGTCATGTTGAGGAAAATGTGAATCATGTTGTTGTCTGTTGTGTCAAGATGATACAGGTTTTTGCGGTGCTTAGGAGTTGGGGGCTATGCATCCTATCATTCTCATCTTTTGAAGATTGTATGTTGGGTTTGAAACACTTGGCTAGCAATGGCCCATTCCTTGGTAATGTTTACTGCTCGGCAGTCTTCTTGAGTTGGAAAAGCAAAAATAAAGTTGCACATGGTGAGAATGAAGATGGCACTACAACAGTGGCAACTAATGCACTTTACATGGCTACTGCATCCTTCAAAGGAAGTTCGGACTACTGGGATTCCAACCAGCTTTTTAAGCTGTCTCCTTATTGGCATCCTCCTCCACCCGAATGGATTAAACTCAATGTTGATGCTTCTCTAAGAAGTAACTACAGTGGCGGTATTGGAGGTGTTTTCAGGGACTATCGTGGAAGATTCTTAGGTGCCTTTGGAATCAAGTGTACACATTGGGACTCTTCACAGGTTAAGCTTTTGATGATCTTCTCAGCTAAGAGATTCATGCAAGATTGGATGTAGGATTTCAAAGGAATCATCATTGAAGGAGACAATAAGAATATCATAGATTTGGTTCAAGAGATTTTTAATAAAAAGTCTGTCATTAAGGGGCATTCTCAGAGGCAGGATTTTTCTTTTCTTGATGGGTTTAATCAGGTGTTATTTCATTTTATGAATAGGAAGAGTAATAAGTTAGCAGATTTTTGTGCTAACTATGCTTGTTCTTTTGATTTCTTTTGGGATGTTTTGGGTAATAATGAGGTTAATCTTTTCTTTGTTTCTTTACTAAAGGAGGATACTCATAGATCTTCTTTCACTTAGTTTTTTGTATTTAGTTTTTAATAAAATTGCTTCTAGCATTTCATCAAAAAAAGATTATACCTACATCTATCACTTTTCTTGGTGGTGTTGTCTCCAAGAGTGACCTTCCCTCCAGCCCTGGCCTCCAGCAAAATGAATTGATTTGCATCTCCAGTCATATGTCTTGAATATCCATTGTCCAGGTACCAAATGCTCTCACAAGTCCTGTTGTGAGAGCACTACTACAAAATCATTAAATGTCAGATTTAAGAACCTAAACAATTTTGGGTTCCTTCTTATGAAAAGAAGAATACAATGCATGTGTGCTGTGGTGTGAAGCATGCAATTTGGGCCTCCACACCCAATGTGTATTATGGTGGACAGTGCAGGTGTGGGAGATGTGTTCTAACATGCCACAAGAAAAACATCTAACACCAAGAAAAGGGTTAACTAATCTACACGGGTGATAGTGCCTCTTCTTAAGTTTGAATGAAACATGCTTTGATGATTTTGAATTAGATTCTTCAAATGCTGGAGGTGCATAAAATTGTTCAAAAGTAGGAGGTGTTTCAGTTTTCTCAAAAGCACTAATTTTTACACTTAGAAATTCATTCTCCTTCATAAGACTTATAATTTTAAATTTTGAATAATGCTCACTACTATCTAAATCACATACATGAGTTTCTAATTCCTTAAAAGCTCTTTCTAAATCAACATGCAATGTTTTCAATGAATCATGCTCAATAATTAGTTCAGAATGCTTTTTATTTAATTCATCAAATTCATCAAGGACATGTGAATACTATCAAGCCTAGAAAGATCTTTAACCAAAACATTATGCTCTTTTTGCAAATTTAAGAAATCCAATTTAAGGCTGGCATGGGTTTTTTTAAGTTTCCTATATGATGAATAAATTTTTTCAGAAACATCAGGTAATTGATCGTAGGTTACCTCACATACCTCTTCTGGGTCAGACTTACCATGCTGATCATCTTCCATCAAACACAAGTTCGTAGTCTCCTCTTCAGCTTCAGTCTCAGAGCAGTCGGATGCTGAATCCGCCCTGAAAGCCTTTTGAATCTTCTTCTTGTCATTTCTAAACTTGGGTTTCTCCTCACCCTTATCCTTGCTTGCGTGAGCCTTAAGTGTAGGAAAATTAGCCTTTATATATCCAGGCTTCCTGCATTAAAAATAAAGAGTATCAGATGAACCTTTAAAATTTCTGCTACTCTTACCTTTGTTCCACTTCTGAAAGTTACTATGTTTCTTCCTTAAAAAGCTTTTGAATTGCCTAGTGATTAAGGCAACATCTTCGCTATCAGAACGGAAAGAATTAGTGTCAGTATCATTGGCCTTCATCGCCACAGTTTTCTCCTTCTTCTTCTCACCTATATCAATTTGTCATTGGTTCAATCCTTGCTCGCAAGTAATGAGTGACCCAAGTAAGTTATCAATAGAATAAGTGTTCAAATCTTTTGATTCAGTAATTGCAGTTATCTTGGCATCATAAGAAGAAGGCAAATATCTCAAAATCTTATTAACTTTCTCATAATTAGAAAGCTCTCTTCCTAAGGCATGCAGGGAGGTGATAATTTGAGTGAACCTAGTATACATTTCAGAAACTGATTCAGTAGGTTTCATGCAAAAAAATTCATAGTCGTGAAGTAAGATGTTCAATCTAGATTGCTTAACCTCAGATGTACCTTCAAAAGTAATGCATAATCCATCCAAGATTTCTTTACCAGTAGTGTAAGTAGAAACATGCATTTAATCTTCAGATTTCAATGCATAGAAAAAATAGTTCAAACATTTTGCATTCAGTTGTGCTAAATCACGATCATCAAATGTCTATTCAGTAAATTGAAGTTCAGTTTTAACGCCAATAATAAGTCTAAATGGTGATTCATAACCATCTTTAAGAAGCATCCATATACGATAATCTATAGATTATAAAAAGGTGGACATGCAAGTTTTCCAAAAATCAAAAGCTATGTTATCAAACAACAGTGCTCGTATAATTGAATAACCTTCACCCGTATTACGATTACCAAAGTTAGCCATGGATCAAAATTTAAAATGTTTTTAAACTTAATTTTTGAATCGAGCTCTGATACCACTTGAAAGTTTGTGAGGGATGTTAAGCTTTTGTGAACTAGTCCCGAGGCTAACTAAGAGGGGGGGTAAATTTATTATTTTAAAAAATTCATGAGCAAAAATGATTTTAAAACATCTTTTTGAATGTTTTAACACAATGACAGTTTCGCGAAGATGTGTAGATGTTCATAATAACAAAATAATAATCACAATCACACAATCATCAATAGAAAAAGAAGTGCAAAAAGTAATCAGGAAGAACACACCATATTTTATAGTGGTTTAGTAAACTTGACCTACGTCCACTCACCGGAGCCTCCGCTTTGGGTATTGTACTAATACTAAGTGACTCTCCTTCTGCTCCCACAACAAGGTGGAGAAGCCTGTACAAAACTCCTTTCCACCATCCCGATGAGGCAGAGAGCCTAGACTCCTTTCACTTCCTCCTAAACCAGGCAGAGAACCTGGACTCCTTTTGCTTCCTCCTGAAGCAGGCAGAGAACGTTAATCTTCTTATGGATGATCCTCCCACAGAGACACTGAAAAGATAAGAGACGACGACAGGCGAAGATGACTCGGATCCTTGCTTGGAGCAACCTTTGTGAACACCTCACAAACTCCCCCTCATAAGATCCTCTCTCTCTCTCTCTCCCAAGCTCTCTCTCTCTCTCTCAAGGTTTTCTCTAGAAAGGAAAGTGAAAAAAAGATTTTTCTTGTTGAAAGAAAAAGATCTTAAATAGGAGGGCCCAAAAATTACCCTAAATCTCAACTGGTCGTCAAAGATCATCCAAGACGATCGAAGGATTATCCTGTACGATCAGTGTAAAATCACATACATCATCCTGGATGATCTGATTCCTTAGGACAGTTAGAAGACAAAATTTTTTCAGATCATCCCGTACGATTCTGCGATCGTCCGGGACGATTAGTATAAATTAGGATTTTCATCCAGAAGATAGCTCGGGTCATCCAGGGTAACTTATGCTGGACGATCTCAAAATAACTTGATCATCCAGGATGATATGTATATCATTCAGTACGATTAGTTCAAAAATGAGAATATCATCCTACGCTCACTCGGGTCGTACAACCAAAAACATCCTAGACGATCTTCAAATGACTTAATCATCCAGGATAATATTTTGATTATCCCGTATGATTAGTTCAAAATAGAAAATATCATCCATCACATTTCTCAGGTCATCCAAGTGAAGGGCTCTGAACGGTCAGGATTTCTTATTGATCATCTAGGACGATCTTACGATCGTCCGGGACGATGTGATCGAATTAATTAAACCTTAATTACTTTTCTTTATCACCAAACTAATTTAGGCATAATTGTAATGGATCATTCATGATGATACTCATATCGTCCGAGATGATCAGATCAAAAAGCCAAAAATAAAACTTGCCTAACTTAGTTTAGTGGCTGGGATTTTTTGATTTGAGCCTATTATCCCATACGATTGGTGTATCTTCCAGGACGATCTGCTTAATCAGACCGACTTAATATAGTTGCCCTAATTAGGGTTTCTTTTTTCAGTGGATCATCTAGGAAAATGTGAATATCGCCAAGGATAATCATAACAAAATTTGAACTGAAACTCTAACTCACTAAAACTCTCCCCCTGAGTGTGTATGTGTAAGGTTAATTAGCTAGGGGATTAATTTCATTACATTTGACTCAAGAAAGGAAAAAATAATAATTTAAACACACGCAGACCCGATCTTGAGTTGGCTTGAATTATATTTGATCTGTTGTACCTAAAATATTAGTTAATCAAAATAGAACCCAGAAATGTTTGTTATCATCAAAATTGTAATACTTAAATCCAGGTTTGCAACACATCCTAGTTCTAACACCTTCAAAAGGGTCTCCTAAGATTAGTTCTTTAGGATGACTTGAAGAATATCTCCATTCTCTAGGCAAAGTATTTTGAGGTTCTACCCTTTCCTCTAGATTTGTAGTTTCTATACCTTAGGTAATCTCACCTACTCCATCAGAATTTTAAGGCTCTACCCATTTCTATAGATTTGTAGTTTCTATTCCTTGGGTAATCTCTCCTATTTCATCTTCTTCCTTAGCTCTGGACTTCTTAGGATCAGATTCATCAAACACTATATCAATAGTCTCCTCTATAATAAATATCCTCTAGTTAAACACTCTAAAGGATTTCCCCATACTTGAATATCCTAAGAACATTGCTTCATCAGATTTTGGGTCAAATTTTCCTAAGAGTGATTATCCATTGTTAAGAATGAAGACCTTACAGCCAAAGATATGGTGGTGAGAAAGGTTTGGTGTTCTACCCTTAATGATCTCATAGGGTGTCTTATTTAGTTTGGATCTAACATTTATCCTATTCAACACATAACAGGCTATGTTCACCGCTTCTGCCTAAAAGTATTTTGGAAGTAAATACTCAACAAGCATGTCTTAGCAGCTTCCACTAAGGTCCTGTTCTTTCTTTTAGCTACCCCATTCTGCTGTTGGGTCCTAGGAGCTAAAATGTTACAACTAATCCCTTATTCGTTATAGAAAGTTCCAAATCTCACATTTTCAAACTCTCCACTCTAATCACTATGGATGGTTATGATCTCACAACCTAGCATCTTCTAAATCCCAGTGGATAAGGATCTAAATTCATCAAATGACTCTTTTGTGTGATAGAAATCTAATCCAAGTGAACCTCGAGTAGTCATCGACAATCACAAATTCATATACTTTTCCCCCTAAGATGGCAGTGCTAATGGGTCCAAATAAATCTATGTGAAGGACTTCTAAAGGTCTAGAGGTACAAATGACCTTAATAGAATGGAAAGGGGATTGGACTTGTTTCCCTAGTTGACAGGCATCATACAGGATGCCCTTAGTGAACTTAAGCTTGGGGACACCTCTAACTAAGTCTTGTTGGGTTACACTTCTAAGGGTTTTCATGCTGGCATGACATAACCTACTATGCCACATCTAAGATTCATTAAGAGTAGTTTTTAAGCAAAATAAAGTAGCACCATCAATGTTATTTAAATCAAGCATATAAACATTATTAATCATTTTTCCATGTAAAATAGTGTTGTTATTTAAGCTGATAATGCAAGTGTTTGCCCCAAAAATTTTATGCTAAACCCTTTATCACAGAGTTGACTAATGTTGAGCAAGTTATGTTTCAGTCCATCTACAAGCAAGACATTTTTAATTAAAAGGTTCTTCAAGTTTTTGATTATACCTAAGCCCACCACTTTCATAGTGGTGTTGTCTCCATGAGTGACCTTGCCTCCAGCCCTAGCCTCTAGAGAAATGAATTGACTTACATCTCTAGTCATATGCTTTGAACATCCACTGTCTATGTACCACATGCTCTCATGAGGTCTTGTCTTAGAGCACACCAATAAACTCATCAAATGTTAGGTTTAGAAAATCAAATAAGTTTGGGTCACTTCTTTTGGAAAGAAGAATGTAATGCATGTGTATTATACTATAATTCATGTAATTTGGTCTCCACACCTAATGTGTATTATGGTGAACAGTGTAAGTATGGGAGATATGTCCAAACATGCCATAAGAGAAACATCTAATACTAGGAAAAGGGTTAATTAATCTATGTGGGTGATAGTGCCTCTTCCTAGGTTTGGATGGTGCATGCTTTAATGATTGTGTATGAAATCTTTCAAGTGATGTTGGTTGTTTATTTTTAATAAAAGCAGTTAATTCAGTGTTAAAAAAATTATTTGAACTTTCAAAAATTGAATTTTCCACTCTCAATGCATGATCCTACTCTCTACATAAAATGCATGAGTTTCTAATTCCTTGAATACAATTTCTAATTCAACATGTGATGTTTTTAATGAATCATGCTTTTTATTTAACTCATCAAATTAATCAAGTAACGACATGAGATTGCTATCAAGTGTAGAATGATTTTTAAGCAAAACTTCATGCTCTTTTTCTAGGTTTAAGAATTCTAACATGCGATTTAATAAATTTCTTATATGATAAATGTATTTTCTCAGAAACTTCAAGTAATTAATCATAGGTTAATTCACATACCGCTTCTTGGTCAGATAGACCAAGATGTTCATCCGCCATCAAACACAAAAATTTGTAGTCTCCTCTTTAGCTTCAGTCTCAGAGGTGTTAAATATAGAATCTGTATGGAAAGCTTTTTGAATCCATTTTTTATCCTTCCTAAACTTGGGTTTCTCCTCACCCTTCTCCTTTCTTGTGTGTGCCTTAAGTGTAAGATAATCATTTTTTATATGTCCTAGCTTCTTGTATTTAAAGAAAACCATATTAGAAGATCCTTTAGAATTTTTGCTATTCTTACCGTTGTTTCATTTCTGATGGTGCTTTTGTTTCTTCATTCGAAAGCTTTTGAATTGCCTAGTAATCAAGGCAATATCATCACATTTAGACCCAGAATAATCAGTATCTGCATCATTAGCCTTCAACGCCATAATTTTCTCCTTCTTTTTCTCCTCTATATCAAATTATCTTTGGTTCGCTCCTTGCTCATATGCAATGAGTGACCCAAGTAAGTTATCAGTAGAATAAGTATTCAAATCCGTAGATTCAGTGATTGCAGATATCTTAGCATTATAGGAAGAAGGTAAATATCTAAAAATTTTGTTAACTTTCTCATAGTTAGTAAGTTCTCTTCCTAAGGCATATAGGGAGGTGACAACTTATGTAAACCTCGTATACATTTTAGATATTGACTCACTAGGTTTCATGCGAAAGAATTCATAGTCTTGAAGTAAGATATTCAACCTAGATTGCTTAACTTTAGTTGTGCCTTCATAAGTGATACATAATTTACCCAAGATTTCTTTACTAGTTTTATAAGTTGAAACATGCATGTAATCTTCAAATTTTAGTGCACAGAAAAAATAATTTAAATATTTAGCATTAAGTTCTACTAAATCCCTATCATTAAGAGTCCAATCGGTAAAAGGAAGTTCAGTTTTAACACCATTATCAAGTATATAAGGTGCATCATAACCATCTTTAATAAGCATCCACATGCGATAATCGATTGATTGCAAGGTGGACATACAAGTTTTCTAGAAATCAAAAAGTATGTTATCAAACAAGTGGGGTCAAGTAATTGAATACCCTTCTGTCGTGTTCTAGTTACAAAAGTTAGCCATGGATCAAAATTCAAAAGTAATCTAATACTTAATTTTTGAATCTGCTCTAATATAACTTAAAAGTTCATTAGAGTTGTTAAGCCCTTATGAACTAGCCCGAGGCTAACAAAGAGGGTGGGTGAATTGGTAGTTTTGAAATTTTGTTAGCAAAAACATGATTTTGAAGTCCTTTTAGAATGTTTTAAAACAAACGCAATTGCTCTTTGATGTGTAGATGATTAATCAAACAATTCAATAACTTTAACCACATGATCATCCACAAGAAATTAAAGTACTAAAATTAAAATAAGAAACAGTAAAAAGAAAGAACACACCAAATTTTATAGTGGTTAGGTCAACTTAACCAACATCCACTCCCCGGATCCTCCCCTCTAGGTATTGCACTAAAACTCAGTGACTCTCCTTTTGCTCCCACAGCAAGGTAGAGAAGCCTTTACAAAAACTCATTTTCACGAACCCCGGTGAGGCAGAGAACCTGAACTCCTTTTGCTTCCAACTAAAGAAGGCAGAGAACCTTACCTCCTTTTGCTTCCTCCTAAAGTAGGCAGAGAACCTCGATCTTCTTGCTGATGATCCTTCCCATAGAGCCACCAAGGAACAAAGGATGACGACTGTAGAAGGCGACTCGAATCCTTGCTTGGATTAACCTTTGTGAACACCTCATGAACTCCCCCTCATAAGATTCTCTCCCTCTCTCCCAAGTTCTCCCTCTCCTTCTTAAGACTCTCTCAGATCAGGATAGCAACAATAAGTTTTTACATTAACAAGTAAGATATCTTAAATAGAATGGCTCAAAAAATGCCCTAAATTTTAACTTGCTGTCAAAGATCATCCACGACAATCTGTCGATCATCATGTATGATGAGTATAAAATAGATGTTTTAGTCTGGACGATCTGGCTCTCCTAGATAATTAGAAGATAGGATTTGTATAGATCGTCCAGGATGATGTGGTCATCGGCCTGTACGATTAGATCAAAATCTCATTTTCATCCAGTAGATAGTTTGGGTCATCTAGTAGAAGAGTCTGGATGATGTGTGAAAATATAACTATTCCTCTAGGATGATAAGGCTATCATCCTATACGATTTGTTCAAAAATGTGCAATAACATATGGTACATAGTTCGGGTTATCAAGGAGAACTATGTTGGTTGATTTAAAAATAACTGATCATCTAGGACGATAAGGCTATCATCCTATATGATTAGTTCAAAGGGCAATATAGTCCAGTACATAGTTCGGGTCATCCAGGAAAATAATGTTGGACGATGAGGATTTATAACAGACCATCCCAAATGATCTTACGATCAGCTATGATGATGTGATTGATCAATTAATCCTTAATTATTTTTCTTAATTACTTGACTAATTTAGGCATGATTTCAATGAATCATCCAGGATGATATGTATATCGTCCTGTACGATTAGACAAAAATCCTAAAATAAAAACCTGCCTAAATGAGTCTAGCAGCTGAAGAATTTTAATTTGAGCATATCGTCCCGGACGATGGGAGGATCGTTCAGAATGATCTGCTTAATCAAACTAACTTAATACAGCTACCATAATTAGGGTTTCTATTTTGATCTGATTGTTCAGGATGATTTGGGATCATCCAGGATGACATAATTAAAAATAGACAAACTCTTAATTTTATAGAATTTCTCCCCCTGAGTGTGTGTGTGCAAGGTTACTTAGCATCGGGATCCACCTATTTTAAAAAACACAAGAAAAATTAAAAACTATTGGATTTGACATTACAGACTGATTCAATCCTAATCTACTCAAACTTGAGCTGGCTTGAATTGCAATTGATCTTGTGGACCTAAAATGTTAGTATGCAGGGCAATTAATGACAGTAGAACGGAAATAGAAATGCAAGAAATGTTTGTGTTAATCAAAACTATAATCCTTGAATCTAGATTTGCAACACAATCATGGTGTAATCTCAAATGCCACTCCAAACTACTCCCAAACCAATAAGCCATGATAAATCATTACAACCATTAGAGGTAATAACGACCCACCAAGTGGAAAAAAAATACAAATACTTCCAAGTGATTGTAATCAACCAATCAAAGATAAAACTACCATAGCAATGCAAACATTTATTGACAGAGAGCCTAAGAGGTGGCATCCGTAAAGAACTTAAGCTAGAGACACCATAACAGCACCCCCAACAAACCAATCCCAAAAATAATTAGTGCATTCCTCACTAAAAATGCCACAAAAGCCCTCTCAAGATCAGTAAGTAAATAGTTGAGCAGTAAGCTAGATTAATGTCAACCAAATAATTATAATTATTTCTAGCACTAACCCAGCCAGAATAATCAAACTGAAAAACCAGACAAAAATTTAGAAAAAGCCATACTAGAGAACAGCAAATGGCTGGCCCATCTAGTAGAATTAACTAGAAAGCACACGATGTAATGGAAAGGAACCAAAACCCAAATACAATATAGTAAGCTAAAACAACAACCAAAAGCAAGACACTTACATGAATAAGATTGTCTTCCAATATAAGGATGACCCATTTTGTCCAGCCTAATAAGTCCTTTTAGTGGAATAGGTAAATTAGAATGGGTAAAATTAGTAAGGTAATTTAGAGTGCAACCAAAATTAGGTAACTAGTCAGCACAAGATATTCCTTCCCCAGAAATATAAGAAATTTTAAATTTGAAAAAAATTAAGAGCTACTTAATATCATGAAGAAGATAAAAATGATCAGGGCTATATATAGCATCCTCCAAACCCTTCAAATATTAAATTTTGTATATGGCATCCACTTTAGTCTGAATGTGTGAAATGCCACGAGATAGGCAAAGCTTAAGGACACTGTGTGCCATAAAAACCTCAGCATAAATAACAGAACACATGATCAATGGTCCCGAAAGGCCATGATAGTCTCACCAACGAAGTCCCTAATAATACCACCACAACTAAAGAATGTAATCTAAAGAATACAGGTTTGTTCATCACATTTCTCCATTTCTAGTGAGAGAGAGCCCAATTTCTAGTGAGAGAAATTTCAAATTTTATTTATTCTACTTTTCCAATTTGGTCAATTATGGTGGCTGAGGGTCACAGGTCGTCGCATTCAGATGATCAAAATACCTCAACTCTATTTTCTACTAAGCAATCAAATGAAGGAATCCTTCATGAGGGGGCTAAAGGTAGATTCTCTTTTAATCGTGAAAGCTTTCGAAACTCAAATTTAAAAAATAATCCATTGGTTATCAAGGAAGGTCTTATGCTAATTGTTTGTTAATATGGTCCTGTTAAAGGGAAAGGAAAAAGATGTCTTATCAAGTTAAGATTTGAAGCCCAAAAAGAGTTTTATACCTTTTGAAAATTGTCTCTCATCATATTTGAAGAAGCTCAATCCTAGATTTCCATCGAAATCTAACGATTTTGAACCCTCATTTTCATCATGTTTTAATTTAAAAGTTCATAGACTTTTTAATAATTCTATTGCTGAGAAAAACCATTATATTAGTAGTTCTCATGTCCAATCTATGATTGAAATATCATCTTCAGAGATTCAATTGAATAATAATGTCAAGAATCCCTCCATTTCTATGAAGGGTTTTAAAAATTTATGCATTTTTGATAACTCAGGAGAACTATTTCAGGAAAAGAATTTTTTGAATGTGTGGATGAGAACTAGACATATTAAAGTTAATCATATTAAATTAGATTCTGAATTAATCGATGATGGAAATGTTGTTAAACTCAATGTTATGAATGAGTTTGCAAATGTCCAAGTATTGAGAAACTCACTTGTTGTTAAAGTTCTTGAAAAAAGTAATTCATTTTCCTCTTGGTAGTATTGAATTGAGGTGTCAATAGGGTAAATTTGGTGGATTCCTTCTAACCCCTCATGGGTTAGATAGGATTTTTTGTTGTTTCTAATCATACGAAGTGATAGAAGAAGTTCTGAGTAGTGGACCTTGGTATGTTGGAGGATTTATAATTGGAATAGATAAATGGACACCCAATTTTTCTCCTCTTTCTATGAAAGGATTATCATCTCTTGTTTCGATTCGAATGCAACATTTACCATTACAATGTTGGGATGAAGTTATTTTTCTTTTTGTTTTGTGGGGGGGGGGGGGGGGGGGAACCCATTATGGGGCCTATCTATTAATAAAAAAGGAAAGGTATAAGGTCCTTAAAGGGGACCATTAGCTCACAAATGCTTGAGAAAGCTACAAAAAAAAATAAAAAAAAATCTTAAGAACTGATGGTCCCTTATACTACGATTTATAAAAACTCCTAATAACATTCTAGGGCTGCAAGTAGATAGTACCAAAAAAAGGAAGGCCATAAAATAGACTTTCAGCACATTCTTCCTGTAAAAAATATTTAATTTGTCCACAAAAACCTCAGTCCAAAAACCTGTAAGAAATAGAGGCTCAAAAGAAGCCAAGAACAACAAAACATGGAAATAACACAGGATTATAAATAGTTATGAGTTGAGTCCAATTAGAATTATTTAAAATTTAGGTGAATAAAACCCCTTCAATATTATGAAGAGTAACCTATTTTTGGCAATATGTAATCTCCCTTTTAAACTAGTAATTAGATAACAAAAGGCTCATATTAGTACTATAACCAAGAGGATAAAGGTTTCACATAAGTTGGAAGGCTTGAAGTCTAATTAACCCTAGATAAGTTCTATTCCTTCCAGTTTGGTTAATTATTAGTAGATTATAAATTATTTAAAGAACTTAAATCTTTAGGACCTAGTGAAGATCTTCCAAGGAAAAGGAAAGTTATTTTCAGGTTACATTATGGTTATGGGGACTTTCCCCTTCTATTTTTTAAAATGTCATCTTTCGTCACTTAGAATTATAGATGAGCGTAAATAGGGGCTTCTACTTATCTTAGTCATGATTTTTGTGAAGTAGGCTTGAAGGGAGTTGAAATTTTAGGTATAGGAGCTATAGGAGCTGAGAAGTTACTGTGTTTTCATATGGCTGTAGAATTCCTATCATTCAGAATGTTGACTTCGATGATGAGGTTTAGAAGGTCTGGCCCTAGAATTGAAGAGGTGGCTATATGGTTGCTAGGAATTGTTGATATCTGCATTATTTTTATTTTGCATTATGAAAATAGATTAGAATTTAAGAATCTTCCTATTTTTCACTTTATAGCTAATATGGAACTGTGGGATACAAATCATCCTATTTGGTTGTCAAATATTTGGGGTCCCCATCACCCAATTGGTTTAAAGGGAGGAATAGTGCATCTTATTTCCATTATGATATTTTTAATTTTGCAAATAGTTTTTTCTTTTGCTTTGTTTGCTTTTCAATAATGTTTCCTTTCCCAATGTTAGGAAAGGTAACTTTTTTAGCTTTATTTCCTTTCTAGCCTGTAATAGTTTATTTTTTCCTTATCTTAATACAATTTGTAATTCTTAAAAAAAAAGATAATACCACCACAGTTACAATTAGTTAATTTAATAGAGCCATCCATATTCAATTTGAAAATTGGAGTATTTGGCTTAATCTAAGAAGAAAAAAACTTAGGATCATCAATAGCATTAACACAATGGAGATCAATTCCCAAATCCTGAGCTGTAAAAGAGAAACCCCTAAATTTATTGACCTCCAAAGATTATTAACAAAGAGCTTTCTCACTTGGCCTATGGTTTTACTACTAATGTACAAGTGATTCATACTTTGATTATTAAAAAAATAGTCACTTCTAGCAAGCCTTAGAAATTATAAAATAAGAGAAGGGATGACATTCTTAATGTGGCCTTTAAAATTGACAAACCAAATATTATGCATTGTAGATATACTCATATTACCATAGAAATAATTATTCTAAGGATATCATCAATGTAAATCCAAACTTTAGCATTAATAGGACCAAGGATAAATATATGATTCATATTCTGGATATGATAACAACATTGACACTGAAAGGGTAAAGCAAAACCTTTAAGCATTAAGTTATCATCAGTAGGGATATACCTATGCATAATTTTGTAGAGGAAAACAATAATAGAAGAAGGGATGCTTTTATGCCAAATAATAGAGTACACTAGAGAGATAAGCTTCTTGAGTCTAAAATAATTCCAATCATCATTAAAACTAAAATAACCCATATTAGAGATCTCAAATAGTAAACAGTCCTCAGTATTAACATTAAGGGGAATATTCATATTATGAGAAATCACATGATGAGGGCAAACAACAGCTAGTTTATTAATATCCCAATTATTATCAGAGATGAAATTATTAACTTTAATAATCAAAGGAGAGTTAGTGCTAAGAAAATAATCTCTAGAAGTGGGGAGAAACCAGTGATCCTGCCAAAAAAAGATGTACTTCAATTCAAACCGCATTGAATCAATGTCTCAGCTTCTTATTTTGTGTTGCAAAGTCTCTACCAAACCCTATAATCACTTTATTTTGTGAAAACACATGTTATAATGTTTTTCAACACACATAACTTGAAAGCCACAAACTTTTTCCACAAGCTTTGCTTAGCACAAAAATTAAACCAATGTTTGATAGAGAAAGCATGAGTTAAATAGAAGATTTTTTGTAACACAAACCTTCTTCTTTAAGCACCCCACAATAGTTATTCCAGGAAGACCAGGGCAGTTTAAAATGATTAGAAAAACTACCCCAAAAAAATTGTTAAAAATCTCTCCAACCAGTTGTACATAGAAAGAGTAGGTAGAATGCCTTGAATAATATGAATGGGGAAGAAGCACAAAATAGTCTTGTTAAGAGTAGGTCTCCCCCCAAAGGTCAAAAAATTTGACTCTCAAGAAGCAAACTGCTTAGGAGTAGAAGTAATAATGTCATAAAAAGGAAAAGACCCCTCCTTACCTTTGTAGAGAGGAACCCCCAAAGACTTAATAGGAAGAGAATAATGCATAAAGCCAGTGATATTATTGATATTATTAATCTGATCACGAGGAATATTCTAAGAAGTAATAAAATACCACTAACTAGTATTAATAAATTCACCACTTATATTTTCAAAATTCTCCAGAAATCTCATAAGGATATTAACCATGTTTAAAGAAAAATTAGCAAATGCAATACTATCATCAACAAAGCTTAAATGAGAAATAGGAAGACCACCCAAAGCCCTATAAAGCAATTTAGGGTGGCTGTCATACATGTTTTGAATGGCTCTAGGAAGATACTTAATTGTTAATAAATAAAGCAATAGATAGGGGATCACATTGTCTTAATCCTCAACAAGCTCGAAAAAAATTAGAGATCTTACCATTAACAATCACTTATAAATAGTAACCTTCAATGCAATTTTTAATGAGTTGAATATATGCCAAGTTAAAACCAAATAACAAAAGGACATTGTACATAAACCTCCAATTGATGTTGTCATAAGCTTTAGTAATATCCAAATTGAAGATAATATTCCCCCCTCTCACATTAATATCAGTATCATGAAGCAACTCTAGAGAAAGTAAAATGTTATCAGATATAGCTCTACCTTTTATGAAACTAGTCTGTGAATGTTTGATAAGGATGTTAAGCTAAAATTCAACTTGTCCCTATGTACACTAAGAGGGGGGTTGAATTGGTGAATTTAAAAAACTAATTTCTAAATTCAAAGACAAAGACAATATTTTTGGATTTTTGAATATTTGAAAAACAACTAGCAATATTAACTAAGTGCAAAAGAAAATGAGTATAACAAAATATCTAAGCAACAATTTCAAAATTTTTACCAAGCAATTATAACGGATTTAAGATGCAAAAAGTAAAGTGTGAAAAATAGAAATTAGAATAAACACACTAGAGATTTATAGTTGTTTGGTCATACAATGACATACATCCACTCCCTAGAGTCCTCCACTCTTAGTATTGCACTATCACTATAGTTTCTCTCCTTTTGCACCCACAGCAAGGTGAAGAAGCCCTTAAACAAATCACTTCAACCAAACATAGTATAGTAGAGAGCCAGAAGCTTTTTGAACCTCCAAGCGATGATAATGCACCTTCAATCTTTTTCTCCCTCTTGGAGAAGATAGAGTACCTTGAACTCCTTTCTCATCCTCCTTATGAAGGCAGAGAACCACGTCCTTGAGCTGAAGAATTTCACCCTAGAGTAACCCAAGAAACCCAGACAGACACTTGAAGGAAAATGGCAAGACACTTTGCATGGAGTAACTATGTGAACCCGTCACACTACTTCTCCCTCACACTCAAGTTCTCCCTCTTCTTCCCAATGCTCTTCTTCACTTTCATCTCAAAGCTCTCTCTCAAGGACACTCAATAGCCAAAGACTTGAAACAAGTCAATGAGAGATATTAAATACAAGGCCTCACATGATGCCCTAAAATTTAATTTTGTGACACTGATTGTATAGTATGATCAAGGATCATCTTGTACGATTAGTTCAAAGTACTTCTGTTAGTACTGTATGAAGCGATAGGAGCTATACGATCAATTCAAAGAAATGAATTGATCATCTATGATGATTCACATCATCGTCCAGTACGATTAATTCAAACAACTTAGATTATTATCTAGTATGATTGGCGATGATCTAATTATTGTCCCATGCAAGAATCAGTAATAAAGTATGATTGTTTAAATCAACCTGTATGATCTGACTGGACTAATTAATCCAAAATTATTCCCTATTCATAGGATTATTTAGATAAAATTTAATTAAATAGTATAGTACAAAGAGTACAAATTTTGAATTTCAAAATATTACCTTATGATTGGTGGCTGGGATTATGATTTCAACTAATCATATTGTACGATATATATCTTATAGTATGATTAGTTCATCTTGCATTAATTATCACAATTATCCATTTTAATCACTTTTTGATTAGCTAATCGTATAATATAATATAGATCATACAGTACGATTAGTTTAGAAAAACCAACTTTTGATATTGTTGCTAACTCACCCTCTTGAGTGTGTGTAAGCATGGCTTCCAAGCTTAGTATCCACCAAATACATAACATGACTCAAGAAAGGTAAAAATATATAGAAATTAAAATTACAGAATTTTCACGACATACTTAACCCTAGTCTATCCAATCTTGAGCTGATCAAACTTGCAAGTGTATGGTGAACCTGAAATGTTAGTACACATGAAAAGAACAAATATGCAATAATTTAATAGGAGAAAGCATATAAAAAAATTCAATAATGTTTGCTATCATCAAAATCACAGGACTTTGGTCCAGATTTGTAATAATTATTGCAAATCTAGATTTGATGATGACAAATATGTCTCTATTGTGTTTTGCTTGGCTAACCCGTTTGAGGCACAAAAGATCACGAGCAACTCAAGCCAACTCAAGATCAGGTCCAAGTGTGTCTAATGTACTATTTTTCTTTTTCTTGAGTCAATTGTAATGTAATTGTTCCCCCAGCTAAGTAGCCTTGCACACACACACTCAGGGTGAGAGCTTGAGTGAATTAGAGTTTCTGTTCATTTTTTGTTCAGATCATCCTGGACGATATTCACATCATCCTGAACGATCCAGTAAAAATAGAAACCCTAATTAGGGAAACCAAGTTAAGTGTGTTTGATTAAACAGATCATCCTGGATGATCTTTGGATCGTACGGAACGATATGCTCAAATTAGAAATTCTCAGCCGCCAGATCAAGTTAGACAAGTTTTTATTTTAAGTTATTTGGTCTGATCGTCCTGGACGATACGTGTATCATCCTGGATGATTCAGTACAATCATGCCTAAATTAGTCTGGTAATTAAGAAAAGTAATTAATATTTAATTGATACGATCATATCATCCTGGACGATCGCAGGATCGTCCTGGACGATCATGATCGTCTAGTGCATTTCAGCTGTACGACCCGAACTGTGCTCAGGATCATTTTGGCACTTTTTGAACTAATCATACAGGATGATAACCTTATCGTTCTGGATGATCGAGTCATTTTTTGGTCGTCCAGCACAGTTTGCTTTGGACGACCTGAATTGTCCTCTGGACTATATTCCTCTATTTACACTAATCGACCCGAACGATTGCAGAATCATATGGGACGATATGAACAATTTTTTGTACTAATTGTCCAGAAGAGCCAGCTCATCCAGGCTGAATCAGCTGAATTTGAACTAATCGTATAGGACGATCTACCGATCGTCCTGGATGATCTTGGCCGACCAGTTGAGATTTAGAGCAAATTTTAGGCCCTCCTATAAAAGATCTTCTTCTTTCAATAAGAAAAATCTTTTGCCACTTTTCTTTCCAGAGAAACCCTAGAGAGAGAGAGAGTTTGGGAGAGAGAGAGAGGATCTTGTGAGGGGGAGTTCGTGAGGGGTTCACGAAGGTTGCTCCAAGCAAGGATCAGAGTCTTCTTCTCCGCTCGTTATCTTTCATCGTGTCGGTGTTCTTTGGGAGAGGATCGTCGGCAAGAAGATCAAAGATTCTCTACCTATTTCAGGAGGAAGCAAAAGGACATTGGGTTCTCTGCCCGCTTCAGGTGGAAGCAAAAGGAGGTTAGGTTCTCTGCCTCACTGGGTGGTGGAAAGGAGGTTTCTTGTACAGGCTTCTCAACCTTATTGTGGGAGCAAAAGGAGAGTCACTTTTTATTTAGTGCAATACCCAGAAGGGAAGCTCCAGGGAGTGGACGTAGGTCATGTTGACCGAACCACTATAAAATTTGGTTTGCTTTTATGATTCTATTTTGTACTTTACTTTTCCAATATTAACTGCTTGGGTGAATATCTGAGATTGATCTTTTTGTTCTTGTTTACTTGTTTCCGCTGCTAAGTATCGAAAAGATTTTTTCTGTTCCTCATAAAAATTTTCAATAACGAATTCACCCCCCCTCTTGGTTAGCCTCGGGACTAGTTTACTAGGGCTTAACATCCCTATCGAACTTTCAAGTGGTATCAGAGCGAGATTCAAAATTTAAGTTTAAAAACTTTTGAATTTTATCCATGGCTAACTATAACAATCGTAATACTGCTGAAGGTTATTCTATTACAAGACCACTGTTGTTTGATAACATTCCTTTTGATTTTTGGAAAACATGCATGTCTACTTTTCTTCAATCAATCGACTATCGCATGTGGATGTTAGTTAAGGATGCATACGAACCACCTTTTAGATTGATTAACAATGTGAAAACTAAACTCCCATTTGAAGATTGGACTTTTGATGATCGTGATTTAGCACAGTTGAATGCAAAATGTTTGAACTGTTTCTTTTGTGCTTTAAAATTTGAAGACTATATACGTGTTTCTACTTGTACAACGGGTAAAGAAATCTGGGATAGATTGTGAATAACATATGAAGGTACAACTGAAGTCAAACAGTCTAGGTTAAATATCTTGTTACATGATTATGAACTTTTTTGCATGAAACTGAGTGAGATGATTTCAGAAATGTACACAAGGTTCACTCAAATCGTTATCTCTTTGCATGCTCTAGGAAGAGAACTAACTAATTACGAAAGAGTGAACAAAATTCTTAGATGTTTGCCTTCTTCATACGATGTTAAGATTACTGTGATCACAAAATCTAAAGATTTAAATACTTACTCTATTGACAGCTTACTTGGGTCACTCATTACTTACGAGCAAGGGGTGAACCAAAGGCAACTTGATGTAGGTGAACGAAAGAAGGAGAAGACAGTGGCGCTAAAGGCCAAAGATTTAGATGCTAGCACTTCTGGGTCTGATAGCGATGATGTTACCTTAATCACAAGGCAATTCAAAAGCTTTCTAAGGAAGAAGAATAAGAACTTTCGAAAGTGGAACAAAGGTAAGACCAGTAGAAACTTTAAAGGTTCATCTGAATCTATTTATTTTGAATGCAGGAAGCCTGGACACATAAAGGTGGATTATCCTACACTCAAGGCTCACCCAAGCAAGGAGAAGGGTGAGGAGAATCCAAAGTTCAGAAAGGACAAGAAGCGGATACAAAAGGTGTTCTGGGCAGACTCTGCATCCGACTCTTCTGAGACTGAAGCTGAAGAGGAGGAAACAAATCTATGTCTGATGGCTGATGATCACCCTGGTTAGTCAGACCAGGAAGATGTATGTGAGCTTACTTATGATCAATTATTTGAAGTATCTGAAAAAATTCATGCATCATATAGGAAGCTTAAAAAAACCCATGCTAGTTTGAAACTGGATTATTTGACTTTGCAAAAAGAGCATGATGTTTTGATTAAAGATCATTCAACTATTGATAGCAATCACATGTCTTTACTTGATGAGTTTGATGAACTGAATAGAAAGCATTCTGATTTAATTGATGAGCATGATGCATTAAAAACATCGCATGTTGAATTAGAAGCTGCTTTTAAGAAATTGAATGATATGGCATGTGAATTAGAAAGTAATGAAAGTGCAAGAACTTTTGAGATTACTAGTCTTAACAAGGAGAACAAATTTTTAAGAGTGAAAATTGCTGCTTTTGAAAAGAACAAAAGACCACCTACTTTTGAACAGTTTTATGCACCACCACCTTTTGAAAAATCTGTTAGAAATTCATCAAAGCATGTTTCATACACTTCTAGGAAGAGGCACTATCACTCACGACATTTAGTTAACCCTTTTCCTGGTGTTAGATGTTTTCATGTGGCATGTTAGGACACATTTCCCACACCTGCACTGTTCACCGTAGTACACATTGGGTGTGGAGGCCCAAACTGCCTGTTTCACAGCACAGCACGCATGCATTGCATTCTTCTTTTCATAAGAAGGAACCCAAACCTGTTTGGGTTCCTAAGACTGACGTTTGATATTTTTGTAGGTGTGCTCTCACACAAGACCTCGTGAGAGCATGTGGTACCTGGACAGTGGATATTCTAGGCACATGATTGGAGATGTAAATCAGTTCATTTCGCTAGAGGCCAGGGATGGAGGCAAGGTTACACTTGGAGATAACACCACCAGGAGGGTTGTAGGCTCAGGTATAATTGGTGATTCAAAGAATTTTATGATTGATAATGTGTTGCTTGTAGATAGACTGAAACACAACTTGCTGAGCATCAGTCAACTTTGTGACAAGGGATACAGCATCAAATTCCTGCCCACTGGCTGCATTTTAAGCTTAAATGATAAAGTTATTTTGTAGGGGCAAAGGATCAACAACGTCTACAAGCTGGATGTAAGTTGTATTAAATCTGAGAATTCAATTTGCTTAAAAACTGCTGCTGATGAGTCTTGGTTGTAGCATAGGAGATTGTGTCATACCAGTATGAAAACCCTTAGGAGAGTCACCCTAAAGGACTTAGTTAGAGGTGTACCCAAGCTTAAGTTCACTAAGGATCACCTGTGTGAAGCCTGTCAGTTAGGGAAGCAAGTCCAGTCCTCTTTTCACTCTATTAAGGACATTAGCACCTCTAGACCTTTAGAAGTTCTTCACATGGACCTCTTTGGACCCATTAGCACTGCCAGCTTAGGGGGGAGAGTCTATGGTTTTGTGATTATAGATGACTACTCGAGGTTCACTTGGATTAAATTCTAGTCACATAAATTTGAGTCATTTGATGAGTTTAAGTCCTTCTCCACTTGGATTCAGAGGAAGTTAGGTTATGAGATCCTGACTATTCATAGTAATCATCGTGGAGAGTTTGAGAATGTGAAGTTTGGCAGTTTATGTGAGGAGCAAGGGAATAGTCAAAATTTTTTAGCTCCTAGGACCACTCAGCAAAACGGGGTAGCTGAAAGGAAGTAAACCATCCTACCTTTATCTCAATGACTGAACCCACCAACATCAATCAAGCCCTTTCGGATGAGTTTTGGATCTTAGTTATGCAGGAAGAATTGAATCAATTTGTAAGAAATGATGTTTGGGAGTTAGTAGAAAGACCTAGAAATCAAAGTATTGTGGGAACCAAGTGGGTCTTTAAGAATAAGATGAATGATTAAGGTGTGGTGGTGAGAAATAAGGCAAGATTGGTGGCTAAGGAGTATAATCAGATAGAAGGGATTGATTTTGAGGAGACTTTTGCCCCTGTAGCTAGATTGGATGCCATTAGAGTGCTACTAGCCTTTGCCTATTATAAGGGATTCAAGCTGTTTCAAATGAATGTCAAGAGTGCCTTTTTAAATGGGGTAATGAAAGAGGATATTTTTGTAGAACAACCCCCAGGTTTTGAGAGTTCCCAATATCCAAATCATATTTATAAATTAAAAAAGGCCTTGTATGGATTGAAATAGGCACCCAGAGCTTGATATGAGAGGCTTAGCACATTCCTGTTAGAAAGAGAGTTTGTTAAGGGGAGCGTAGACACCACCCTTTTTTTAAGGAGAATAGGGGATGACTTACTCATTGTCCAAATCTATGTTGATGATATAATTTTTAGATCTTCTGATAAATATTTATGTGATGAGTTTTCTAAAATAATGAGTAAGGAGTTTGAGATGAGCATGATGGGAGAATTGTCCTACTTTTTAGGGTTTAGCATAAGGCAAATGGATGATGGAACCTTTCTCAATCAATCTAAATACACTAAGGACATTTTGAAGAAATATGAAATGGACAAAGCCAAGCCAATTAATACTTCCTTGAGCTCCTCTATTCAGTTGGATAAGGATTCAAGTGGAAAATCTGTTGATCAAAAGAAGTATAGAGGAATAATAGGATCACTGCTTTACCTGACTGCTAGCTGACCTGATACCATGTTTAGTGTCTGTCTTTGTGCTAGGTTTCAGGCTGATCCTAAAGAGTCCCACCTGACTGCTGTTAAGAGAATTCTTAGATATCTTTTAGGGACCCCAAACCTAGGAATCTGGTACCCTAGGTACAGCACCTCTTTTGAGATTATTGGATATTCTGATTCTGACTTTGCAGGGTGTAAGGTGGATAGAAAGAGCACTTCTGGTACTTATCAATTTATAAGGTAGTCTTTAGTCTCCTGGTCCAGTAAAAAATAGAACTCAGTTGCACTTTCCACTGCTGAAGCTGAGTACATTACCTTAAGGAGTTGTGTGGCCCAAGTTCTTTGGTTGAAGCAACAAGTCTTGGATTTAGGATTAGCTATGGGCACAATTTCTATTCTGTGTGATAATACTAGTGCCATCTGCATCTCTAAGAATCCAATCCAACATTCTAGGACCAAACACATAGATATAAGGCATCACTTCATTAGAGACCATGTTACAAAAGGGGACATTGAGCTACATTATGTAGCAACTAAAAATCAGTTGGCTGACATATTCACGAAACCACTGGCCTTTGACTCATTCAGCATTTTGAGAACCAGATTATGAGTGATTGATATAAATTCTTGATTATGATGACTGCTGATTTCTGATTATTTTAATTGTTATTCTGTTTTCTGTTAGTTAGTTTTTGTTTTTGATTTGATTATTTGCTTTCAGTTGGTTTTATTTCTTCTGCTGATTTCTGTGTTAGCCCAATTATTAGTTTGATTTGAGTATTTACTTTGACGTGATTTTCTACCAATTTTTATTCACTGGTTCATCTCTTGCACTAACTGTTTTATGCTTTTCAAAGTCTGATCACTGCTCACTACTTCTGATAATCTGAATTTTTGACTGGGAGTTTTACCTTGTTTTTTCTTGGAAGCTGGTAAGCAGTGATTGACTCCACTGGATCTGTTAAAGCGAAGAAACATAGATGATTGTTTCTCTTCCTCTAACTCCTTTGCTGGTGTATTATTTCTTTTGGATAAATATCCTCTTCAAAATTAAAATTTTAGTTTTTTAAATAGAGATTTATTTTATCTTCCTACAGTAATCTACCTCATATCAATAATGTTTTGAAAGTCTTGAGTGATTATTTTGATTTTTTAAACCAAGTGATTGCACTTATCCTATGACGTCGTGCTTTTATTTTGTGAATTACTCTTCCTTATCATGGAGAGCATCTCCTATATCTGGAAGGTAATTTCACAGTTGAGACTATTTAATGATTATGAAAAGAAGAAAGCTTACAAAAGATGCGCAGTGCGACAAATCAATTGAAAAAGAGACACAAAATGAGCCCAAAGCTGAAAAGATGCGAAATGTCGCCAACTAAAAGATACACAAAGTGTATCAAAAATGAATAGATGCGCAAAGCACCAAATAAATTGAAAAAGAGGCACAAAATGAGCCCAACCAAGCTTTCTTTCCTTTCAGATCGTTAAGGGTCTTAGAAAAATCTATGCGTCACTTAATACTTTCAAAAGCTTGTGTTTGAAAATCCTGATTTCTGATTTTTTACTTTGTAACACTATTATATAAGATATTTTTCTGGAACGAGGCTTGAAAGGATCTCTTTTCGAATCTAATTTCTTTTCTTCTGAATTGGATGGTTGTTTTGAAAGAGAATTGCATCGATAAGGTGCCCGAGGTGGGAGTTACGAAAGTCGATTTTTCTAACTTTTTCTAGATTTCAGCACTGTCAATCGTCTTCTTATTGGTTTTTGGATCTAAAATCAAGGAAAAATTCTGATTTACTCGAGTAGCTTGATAAAAAAAAAATTATGTGCGTTACTTTTATGTGTTTTTGCTGTGAGTTTTATTCGTTTTTGTTTTGTTTTAGTTTTGTGATTGTGTCTCTGGGATCCAGATCTGTCACCTCCATCCTTCATCTTTTTCTATTTTTCATCACATCATCCTGGATGATTCCCCAATCATCCTGGATGATCCTTTTCGTCTTGGATTATTAATAAATCATCCTGGATGAGCCGTTCAAAACCTGTCCCTAGTCTGATCCTGCTGCTGAGAAACCCAATTATTGGTGATCGTTTGGGATGATCCCTGAATCATCCTGGACGATATGATCCATTTCTTCCTGATCTGATCAAACGGCTGATATTGCACCAATTATTGGGCATCGTCCTGGATGATCCACCTTATCGTCTTGGACGATCCACATGTCAAGCCGCTGGATGATTCGAATTCGGCCCGTCTGATATATTTATTGTATATCATCCTGGATAATCCACCTAATCGTCCGGGATGATACTTTTTGTCAACAGTTGTCCAGCCTGACTCCTCGGGATGATCGCCTGTGTATAATCATCCTGGACGATCTTTGATCATCCTGGATGATCTGACCGCTTTTTTGACCAATTTTCCAGGCCGTAATAATTGCACCTATCGTCCTAGATGATCTCGAGATCGTACGGGACGATCAGGCCAAGATCTATTTAAACAACCATTTTCTTAAGGATTTTCCACACTCCTTCCAATCTCCCTATACTTCCCTTCACTTTTGATTTCTAATGGCTGGTGGCAAACATTCACGGCAAAAGGGTGCGAGTTCCTCTCGGGGACGTGTTGATCCTTGCTTCCCAAATGCAGCCGATCAGGCTGCTTACGAGTATTATTGTGAGGTGCGAATCAGACAGTCGAAAATAGTAAATCCCCGCACTCTTACTTATCCTGTTCTTGATCTCTTCGCACACACCTCCCTCACTTTCATCATGACTCTCGCCTTTCCTTTTAGCATGGAACTTCTTCGAGTTTTCTTTGCCAATTTGCATATTTCTGCTGATTATTCCACCCTCCGCTCGTATGTAAATCAGCGTCACGTCGAACTCACTTACCAGGACTTTCATAACATTCTCCAACTTTCTATCACTGGCGACAAACTCCACATGCTTATCACCGACCCTGACTATGATTGGAGTGTCGCCAATCATTTCCTTTGCAGTACAAATGGCCAATATCATGACAATGCTTGCACTACACTTCTTAAGGATGCACGGACCATTCAGTATGTCCTTCGTTCCTCCATCATTCCAAAGGCGGGGGATCAAATTCACTTCACCCCACTACTGTCCTTGACCACATACTACATCTTGGCCCATAGGGAATTTAATGCCACTGACCATATTATTCGATACATCGAGCACCTCACCACTATTAGGGATCCAGGTCATCGCCGTCATCCCAATCTAGCCTTAGGACATATCATTTCCTATGCCCTCGAAACCAAATATGACCTGTAGTATCCCGTAGCTCCAAATGTCCCTCCTTCCTTCTTCACCAACAATTCCTTCCATGTCCTACACATCATCCGACTACATCTGGAGCCCACCCCGGATGTTGAGGAGGAAGAGGAAGATGCTATTCCAATCCCTGTTGCACCCGATGCACCTGCTCCCCTTCACATTGCCTCTCCCTTTGACCACCTGGTGCAGTGCTTCGATCAGTGGGAGGCCAGATTTGACTCCTATGTGGCTACCCAGGAGCAGCGGCACGTCGAGGACATCCAGCGCTTCACGGACTATGCTGCGCAGCAGCAACAGCAGCATGACCAGGACATTGCCTGGATTGGAGCCCACTTTCAAGCCATTCACAACTACTTCAACCCACCACCGCCACCTCCTTTCAATCAGGATCTGCCTCCGTTCTAGTGTTCTATTTTGTTGTTGTTTTCTTTTCTATTTTGTACTGATGTTTAAGCATTTTTGTTTTCTCTCCTCCTTTTTGTGATGTCAAAAGGGGAGTCAGTTGTAGTCATTTCGATTTTTTATTATGTGTTATGATTCATGTATTAGTTTGGTTGTTAAATGAAAATTTGAAAAAAATTATTTTTTGATATTCTAGTTATTTTTCAAACTACTGTACAAATGTTTGCCATCATCAAAAAGGAGGAGATTGTTGCAAATCTGGTTTTGATGATGACAAATAAGTCTCTATTGTGTTTTGCGTGGCTAACCCGTTTCAGGCACAAAAGATCACGAGCAACTCAAGCCAACTCAAGATCGGGTCCAAGTGTGTCCAATGTACTGTTTTTCTTTTTCTTGAGTTAATTGTAATGTAACTGTTCCCCCAACTAAGTAACATTGCACACACACACTCAGGGGGAGAGCTTGAGCGAATTAGAGTTTCTGTTCATTTTTTGTTCAGATCATCCTCGACGATATTCACATCGTCCTGGATAATCCAGTAAAAATAGAAACCCTAATTAGGGCGACCAAGTTAAGTGCATCTGATTAAGCAGATCATTCTAGACGATCTTTGGATCGTATAGGACGATATGCTCAAATCAGAAATTCTCAGCCGCTAGATCAAGTTAGGCAAGTTTTTATTTTAAGTTATTTGGTCTAATCATCCTGGACGATTCAGTACAATCATGCCTAAATTAGTCTGGTAATTAAAGAAAGCAATTAATATTTAATTGATACGATCATATCGTCCTGGACGATCGCAGGATCGTCCTGGATGATCATGATCGTCTAGTGCATTTCAGCTGTATAACCCGAACTGTGCTCAGGACGATTTTGGCACTTTTTGAACTAATCGTACAGGACGATACCCTTATCAATCTGTACGATCAAGTCATTTTTTGGTCATCCAGCACATTTTGCTCTAGACGACCCGAACTGCCCTCTGGATGATATTCCTCGATTTACACTAATCATCTCGGATGATCGCAGGATCGTACGGGACGATATGAACAATTTTTTGTACTGAACGTCCAGAATAGCCAGATCATCCAGGCTGAATCAGCTGAATTTGAACTAATCGTACAGGACGATCTACCGATCATCCTGGACGATCTTGGCCGACTAGTTGAGATTTAGGGCAAAATTTAAGCCCTCCTATAAAAGTTCTTTTTCTTTCAATAAGAAAAATCTTTTGCCACTTTCCTTACCAGAGAAACCCTAGAGAGAGAGAGAGTGTTTGGGAGAGAGAGAGAGGATCTTGTGAGAGGGAGTTCGTGAGGGGTTCACGAAGGTTGCTCCAAGCAAGGATCAGAGTCTTCTTCTCCGCTCGTCATCTTTCATCGTGTCGGTGTTCTTTGGGAGAGGATCATCGATAAGAAGATCCAAGGTTCTCTACCTGCTTCAGGAGGAAGCAAAAGGACATTGGGTTCTCTGCCCGCTTCAGGTGGATGCAAAAGGAGGTTAGGTTCTCTACCTCACGGGGTGGTGGAAACGAGGTTTCTTGTACAGGCTTCTCCGCCTTGCTGTGGGAGCAAAAGGAGAGTCACTTTTTATTTAGTGCAATACCTAGAGGGGAGGCTCCGGGGAGTGGACATAGGCCAAGTTGACCGAACCACTATAAAATCTGGTTTGCTTTTCTGATTCTGTTTTGTACTTTACTTTTCCAATATTAACTGCTTGGGTGAATATCTGAGATTGTTCTTTTCGTTCTTGTTTACTTGTTTCCGCTGCCAAGTATCGAAAAGATTTTTTCTGTTCCTCGTAAAAATTTTAAATAACCAATTCACCCCCCCTCTTGGTTAGCCTCGGGACTAGTTCACTAGGGCTTAACATCCCTATCAAACTTTCAATAATCTCACCCTTTTTTATAATAATAAATATTATTGGAAAGTGACTCAAATATATGATTGCGATTTCCTAACCTCCCCCTTACTAGGTGAATCATTCAAAATTTAGGGAGTTTTTTTATAAGGAAAATAATACATAAGTAAAGAATGCACAAATAGTAAAAAAAAGATTAATCATTCCAATCACCAAATACAACTTCCCAACAACAAACTACTCCCCCTTTTGACATCACAAAAAGGAGAAATTAGTTAAAATAGGAAAACACCAAAGAATAAAATATACATCACAACGCACTAAATTAAAAATAATACAGACACAGAAACAAAAGCACAAAGTAAACTAAAAGTATGAAGAATCCTGATCAGGTGGATGTGGTGGTGGTGGTGGTGTTGGTTGGAAGAATTGGTAAATTAAAGAAAATTGTTCCCCAAACCAAGCTATGTCATTATCGTGTTGTTGTTGCTGCTGTGCTATGTTGTGATTAAAATAAGTTATGTTATATCATGTTGTTATTGCTGCTCCGCTATATTGGAGTATAATCGAGCTTCCCACTGGTCAAACCTTCGAACCAACATTTCATACTAAGGTTGCTGGTGGATAGGTCTTGGTGCTAGAATGGGTACTGGTGCTAGTCCTCCCTCGACTTCCACTGGCTCGTCATCAACATAGCAAACATTATAGTGGCGAGCGCTATGAAGGACATGGAAGGTAAAATTCTATTTGTCTAACATCCATTGCCACATGTATCGTATAATATAAAGTAGGTGTTCATACAGTACAATCACGAATAATTGATGAATATTAGCCATTGGATGTGCTATGATCAGTGATATAATATTTTTATGAAGCTCATATATTATGATGTTAAATCATACAATATGATGTGGATAAAATTCTGAAGGTGGTGTGAGATGATCAAGAATTAATACAAATAATTGTAAAATAAATTGTAAAAACACAACATATTTTTTTTTTATTTTTTTTATAAAAATAAAAGCAATACAAATTGAAATGAAAGATACATAAATAATTACTTTTATAATTTTCAAATCATCTTGATTCAAGAGTTAATATCTATCGCACCTAGGCTAGTCTTTAAGGTGCTAAAGGTTTCAAAAGCTAGGGCTTTTGTAAAGAAATCTGACAATTGATTTTCAGTAGCTACATAATGTAGCTCTATATCCCATTTTATTACATAGTCTCTAATGAGATGTGCCTAATGTCTATGTGTTTTGTCCTTGAGTGTTGATAGGATTCATTGATATGTAAATGTCACTAGTGTTATCACACATGACTTGAATAGTGCCTACTGGCAGTCTAAGATCTAAGATTTATTATTTAAGCCATAGAACTTGTGCAACACAACCCCCTTCAGCTTTATATTCTACTTTAGCGGTAGATAGGGCTATAGAGTTTAGTTTTCTACTAGACTAGGAGACTAAAAATTGTCCGATGAATTGATATATTCCAAAGGTGGTTTTCCTATCAACCCTATAACGTAAAGTCAGAATAGGCATATCCTATGATCTCAAAAGAAGTGTTATTTCTTAGATACTAGATTCCTATGTTTTGGGTTCCTAGAAGATATCTAAGAATTTTTTATATAGCACTCAAGTGGGATTCTTTAAGATCAGCCTAAAATCTAGTATAGAGATAAACACTAAACATGATATCAGGTCTACTCGTAGTCAAATAAAGGAGTGATCCAATTATCCCTCCATACTTCTTCTGATCAACTAATTTTCCATTTAGGTCCTTATCTAATTGAATAGTGGAGCTCATGGGAGCATTTATTTCCTTAGAATTATCCTTTTCTTATTTCTTAAGAATGTCCTTGAAGTAATTTTATTGACTAAAGAAGGTTCCATCATCCTTCTACTTCATATAAAATCCATAAAATAGTTTCGCTCTCCCATCATGCTCATCTCAAACTCCTTACTCATAGTTTTTGAGAATTTATCACATGGAATTTTATTTGTAGATATAAATAGTATTTCATCAACATTGATTTACATTAAGAGTAAGTATTCTCCTTCTTTCTTTAAAATTAGGGTGGTGTTTACACTACCCTTAATAAAGGCTCTATCTAGAAGAAATGTGCTCATCCTCTCATACTAGGCTCTAGGTGCTTGCTTCAACTCATACAAAGCCTTCTTTAGTTTGAATACATTATTAGGGAATTTTGAGTTCTCAAAACTAAGGGGTTGCTCAACATATACACCTTCTTTAATTCTCCCATTTAAGAATGCACTTTTAACATCCATTTGATATAACTTAAATCCTTTAAAGCATGCAAAGGCTAAGAGTACTCTAATGTCTTTTAGTCTAACTACTCGGGCAAAAGTCTCTTCAAATTCAGTCACTTCAATCTAAGTATATCCCATAGTTACTAATCTAGCCTTATTTCTTACTACTATGCCATAGTCATTCATTTTATTCTTAAAAACTGATTTGATTCCTATAACACTCTTGTCTTTTGGTCTACTCACCAACTCCCAAACATCATTTCTAACAAATTGATTCAACTCTTTTTACATTGCTAGGATCCATAATTTAAGAATATTGGTGTGTTCTATCATAGAGATAAATGCAGAATGACTAACCTCTTTCTTAAATATATGCCTATTCCTAACTTTGAGTTTTAGGATTTAGGGATCTTGAAATTCCTTCCAATTGATGTGGTTGATACCAGGGGCATGCCTAATCAATATACAAGTGATAGAAAATAAATCTAAGATTATTTGGTCAGGTTTCAAGGAAATGGAAATTTCTCCCAAAATAGGATATGGACCAAGGGGTTTTTGGTTTGGTTGTAACACTGGATTTTAGGGTTTGATGTATTTAATATCTAGTATGATGTATAGAATCAACGAAGGAATATTAAAAATAATTGGAGTATTCAAATGAAATGTTGGCATACCTAAACATAAAATGTTAAACCTTCTAGGTTTTATAGAGATAGTATAATTGTTGGAACACCATAAACCTCCCTTTTCACCCACACAAGCTTCATAGAAATCTAGGGATGTATATGATCTGATCCTTATCTAAAGTTAAGAGTCTCATTAGGAAAACTATATTATTTTATATTTCTTAGTTCAAAATAATTTATTTTCATTATTATCAAATTTGCTTGCCAGTCTAAATTAAGTCAAAAAAACTAAAAAATATCCATTTAATATTTAGTTGCATAAATTTTGCATTCAAATTAAATAATAGTTGTTTTATTTCAATTAAGTAGAATACTTATGGGATCGACATTCTTCACTATAACTTTATTACTTGATCAACATGTATACTTACGTATGTAGTTGGCTTTCATAATTTTTTTTATTTCAAAGAAAACCTAAGCATATTGTTATTGCATAGCTCAAGTCCAACACAAACCAGTCACATGCTAATGGTCCATTAGTCTACTATAATGTAATCTGTAATAGAAGGTTTCAACTAAAAACTTTCCTTTTCTTGTTTTTCGCTCCACTACACTACCTCTATGAGAATCACATTGAGTGGCTACCATCTTAGGCTACTAAATCTTCTTCCTATAAGATATTAAAGTTGGTTTATTCACTAAATTCAGCCTTCTTATATCAATTTGAGATAATGATTTTCTACCTAAAAAGTGGTGCCTATAAACTTAAGGTGAATAATGATCTCAAGAGCAAAGAGGAGTAGTACTTTGATAATTTTTATAATGACTTGAAGATGGGGGAGATATCAGATTAGAACTTCACTGGGTTAATGCTCCATATCTCAAAGATTTGTTATGTGTTTTATAATTATGAAGACTAGTTGATACTTCTCAATCTTTAACTTTTGAAAACTTCTTCGATCCTCTAGAATATTCTGTAGTACACCTGACTTGTGACCATCAAAGGGCACCCTTGTCTTCATTAGAGGTCAAACTACTTCTCCTTATGTCATTTTGATTCAGTCTGATTTGCTATCACTCCCTTGAAATCTTTATAAAATTCAGTCCTTGATTATCCATAACTCACTACAGAATCATGGACTAATCCATCTAGTAATGATTTAATTTTTTTCTTATTCATAGAAAAAAAAGGGAGGGTTGGTTGCTCATATGGTGCAAGGGGTGGAGAGTTTGTTATTCGAGTTATATTCTTTTCTCCAGTAGAAGTTAAAAGTAGATGAATTCTACCTCCAGTTGAATGTGGAGAATTAATACAAGTGTTAAAAATTTTAGGATCTACTTTCATCGCCGCTTTAGTAGTAGTGATAATCAATGCATCATCTTCCAAGAGTTTTGCCTTCTTGGCCCTATGTCTTAAATGATAATTCATATTTCAGCATTGAGATTTATTCATCTCCTTTTTCTAAATAAGACCCTTTCTCAATGTTTTTAAAAGTAGGTATTTCAAAATCAACACCATACTTTCCTTTATTATTAACAAATCATTTAATAAAAAGCACAACCAAAAAAGGCACAGGGTTTATCAGCTACAGGAGAAGCTCTAGAAGCACCCTTTCTAAGGATTTTGAAGGGACCTCGATAGTTGTGACCACTTCAGTGTATGGTCAAATTAATAAAAATTATATGTTATAAAAACATGATCCAAACATAATTTGAGTGCTCTTAGTAGACTTGGCCTGATCAATGGGGAAGTTAAAGATTAACTTTCCAGACATTTTCTAAAATTGAGCCACAAATTTGTATTTGTTACTAAAATTTTCCTTATCAAGTCCAAATACAATGATGAATCAAAATTATTCATTAAATTTAATCTATCTACCTTCCAAAAAATTTATAAATAATTATTGATGAAAGTTGACATGGTTTTGAACTATGGACTTAATCCAAATAACATCACTGAGGTACTCAAGGGAATGTAACTATGATGCACTTCCAAGACTAGGAAATTGATGACTCTAGAGTTTTGATTTAAATTATGGTTTGATTGATATTAGATTTTGATTATTTAAACAATGATTATTGAAGCATTGATCATTCCCAAACAACGATGAAATGAATAAATGAATAATTCAAGGAAGCAAAAAACTACATAAGTATTATGTGGTGGTGGTCACCATATGTCATCTGATGGAGAATCGATGTAGTTAACTTAACTGCATCAATAGTAGTATAGAGTCATGGGATCCATGAATTTGTGGATCAACAGCTGTGATTTGGCCAGACGAACAATACAACATCTCGCTATTTGCTTCATTCTGTTGGAATGCAAGATTCTATTAGATCTTAGCCATTACATCCATACACATGTGATAGGATGGTTCATATTAATTCCTATTCATTTAGAATAAATTTTAAAGGGTTTGGAAGAAGCTTCTTATTTACTAATCCAAATGTAGAGAAATTTGGGATAGTTCTTATTGGCTATTTAAATAATAAATCCATGGAATTTTAAGTCTCCATACATAGGGATGAGAAGGCTATTTAGATCCTAGATCTACAAGGTCTTGGATTGAATTCTATAGGATGTACCATAGGGACTTTGTAATGGATTATTTTCTTCCTTGGAACACAAGGTGCAACATTGCTAACGACTAGGAAGCTTGAGGATCTCCAAATGAGGAGTATTGTGTGTATGTGTAATTATTGGATGGTTTACCCTATATCAAACCATCGAAGAAGCAAAACCAATTGCTAAGATTCATCTGGGCTCTTACCTATGATGCTTACACATGTCCCAAAATAGTTAGGGGGCAAGGAATGGCCAAGAAAGGATAAGATGATGTGGAAAGTCATTTTTATCTTTTTGTGCACATGAGACCATTTGGGATAATTTGGGTTAAACCAAAGCTTAATAGTGGATTAAAAGATGTTTAATATGCTTTTAGAATCCATTTGTGCTTGCCATATGGGCTGGATTAGAGGGAATTTTTGATAGTGACTAAGTTTGACTATATTTAACATTACCATTAACTTACTTTTATTAATATTCTACCCTATCTAAAGATAATAATAAGGAATTATCTCCCTAATTTGGTAGATGTTTTAATAAATATTAAAATATCAACATAAAGGAGGTGTGGCATTTGATGAAACTTTAATCCCAAACTCCCTAGAAATGCCTTTGATAACAATTCTAAATACATAATAAATAAATAAGGTGATAATGGACATCCTTTCCTAAACCCACTTCATGATTCAATCCATCATGATCTTTTTTTCCATTAATTAGAATAGAGAATCTTGAATTACTTACATATTACATAATCCAACTTGAGAATTTGAGAGGAAACCAAAAACACCTTTGCATTTTGGATAAGGTAGAGAAGGACATTTTATCATATGCTTATTTCATATCTATTTTAATAGCCATCAACTCTCATTTGTATATTGAATATTTGAACTAGTTAAACATCTCATAAGCATGCAAATAGTGATATGATATGCATATTCCAAACACAAAAGTAACCTGCTCATCATATATAATCATTAGAAGATAATATTTTGGTATATTGACAATCATCCTTACAACCACCTTATAAATAATCTGACAAAGGTATACCAGTTTGAAATTAGAATGGTGAAATGCATTTTTCACCTTAGGAATAATAACAACTAGACTGTCCTTTCAAAAAATATCGCAATCTTTCAAGACCCCCCATCTCCGAGGCAATTCTGAGGCGTTTTAGGGCTTTCTTCTCCGTGCTCGTTTTCCTTCATTTCTGGCTAGTTTTTTTCTTCCTCTCTAGATTTTCTTCATGTTTTTCACTACTTGTTTTGTTTCTTTGATTTTCTTTTCATTTGACTCTCATTTTGTTTCCTTATCATGTGTTTGGGTTTTGAGGTTTTTGGGTGATGATGATGTCGTCATCATCTATCCCTCCACCTGTTGTGCTTCCGTATGGTAAGTATCGTTCTTTTAAGGATGTGTTAGTTGGTTCATCTTCTTCTTCTGCTAAACTTCCCTTTGTTCATGCTTACTTCAAAAGGCGGTCCAGCTTTGTTGCTTGAGGATTTCATCATTTCTTTACTGGCTGCTCCTTGTGCGCTCACACTTGTTGGGAAGTTCATACTTAAGCTCTTCTCTACCTATTGTTTCTCATAATGTGATTGACCAAAATATTGCTTTTGATCCTAATAATGTTTCTCTTGCTGTTGAGCCTCTTATGGAGGATGGATTGCTTAATAACATTGTTGTGAATGAGGGAATTATTCAAATTGATTTTTCTATTCAGGACACTTTCCAAACTACGGTGGAGAAGATAGGTAGTACTAATGTGAACAATGGTGCTAATGTGGTGAACTACATTTGTAGGAGCCCCTTTCCGGTGTAGAAGGCGATCTTTCTGGTGTAGGTGATTTGGGCGATTTTGGCAATTCTTTGGCAATCGGTTGTTCTCCGTCAGCCCTGTGTGGCAGACGGAGGTCCTTAGTGGATAATTTTTTCTGAATCAAGATTGGTTTTGTATTTGGCGAAAGACCATTTTGCTGGTACAATGAATTGGAATGATTCTTTGGCTTATTTCTTGTGTTCAGAGATTCTACATAAACTTGGAATGTCCGATGGATTTTCTTGGTTGGGTTTTTCTATTGTGGTAAGATTGTTTTGGGATTAAGATGATGATTATGGCATGCCATTCTGCTCTGATCTGAAGGCATTTTTTAAGGTGATTTTGAAGGCGATTTGGCTGCGGGTTGTTCTCCGTCAGCTCAATGGGGGCAACAACGGATCTTGGTTTGGATTTAATATTGGGTTTAGATGTGTTTTTTTGTGTGGAATCTGGTGTTTGGATTTTATCGTATTCTTTGTTCTTTTATTGGCTTTTGGATAAGATAAGCTCTTGGTGTGTGTTCATTGGTTTTTCAAGATTGTTCTGTGGCTGTTGTTGCCTTGTAATGGCGAATCATTAATTTCTAAAGGGTTGTTTGCGAATTGGTTGGCTCCACCAAGAATTTCATTTCTTGGCTTCCTTTGATTGGAGCGTCCACGGATTATAGTATGGGCATTCCTAGATTTTTTGCTAATGATCTGAAGTGTGATCTCGTCGCTTATAATTTTTTGGTTGTTTTGGTTTTGTCCTGTGATGTTCAAGGATTGTTTGGTGATAGATTGAAGTTTATGAAGGCTTATGTTGTTCCTGTAGGAGTGATTTCTTCTACGTTTAAGGGAATAGAGGTTCTGCTTCTTGTGGGTTTATTTCATAATGCTGTCGTTTATGTAGTTCTTTGCTGGCCTTTGATTGGAGTTTACGTGGAAGATAGTTTGGACCCTCATACAAGGTTTATTGTGGATATGAAGTGGGATCCGGTCCCATATGAGATAATAATTGTTACAATTTTGTTTTGTGATGTTCAAGATTTGGTTGTGGAAGGATCGAAAAATTTGGAGATTTCTATTATTTTTTTGGAAATGGTTGTTTGAGCATGTTCTTTTCTGTTAAGGTGAATGCTGCTTCACCGAATTTGGCGCTTAATCTATTAGTGGCTGCTGAAGACTTATCTTGGATAAGTGGTTTTCGTAGATAGGGGGAACTATCCTATTAGGCAGTTTGTTTTCTTTGATGAAGAGTTTCACTTGGTTTTGATCCTGGATGATAGAGGTGGTTTTATGGCCACTTCGTTTTGAGAATTTCAGCTGTTCTTTTTATTTATTCCAGGAAATTAGATTAATGGATATTATTACTCTTACTAGTTCTTACTTTTTACCTAATTGGGAATTATGGGATACTAACCAACCTTTTTGGTTTTTTATATTTGGTGTCCCCATCACCCCAATTGGTTCAAAGTGAGGAGTAGTGTTTCATATTTCCATTATGATAATTTGTTTGTTGCAAATATTTTTTTCTTAGGCGTTGTTTGCTTTTCAATAAGGCTTCCTCTCTTTATGTTAGGAAAGGATTGCCTATTAGGTTTATTTCTGTTTTAGATTGTAATCATTTTTTTCCTGTTCTTAATGCTATTTGCATTTCTTCAAAAAAAAAAATGGTGCTAATGTGGAAGGTGATGTTTTCTATTAGGAAGGAGAATTACCTCTTTCTAAGGGACACTCAGGTATGACCAATGAAAGTAAGATTTCTTTTTATGATCATAATCATAGCGATACTTTTACTGATACTAAGGATATGGATATGTTTGCTAAATGCTTTCCTAGAGATGATAATGATACTAGTTTTACCAAGGGTTGTGGTAGGAGAGGTTGGAAACAAAATTCTATTGTCCTACAATCTCCTCGTAATACCCACTCGCATACTTCTCATTAATATTTGTTTTTTTTTTATGTTTAAAGCTATTATTTGGAAAGTTAGGGGCATTGGTTGCTCTTCTTCTAAGGTTAGAGTTAAAAATTTATGATATATCTATTATGCTTCGCTTCTTGTCTTTCTAGTGCCTCTTATCTCCTCTGATAAGTTACTTAGTACTGCTAAATTTTTGGGTTTAAAACATACCTTATCTCATTTAGCTAATAAAATTTGGGTTTTTTTGAAAGACTTTGTTCGGGTTGACGTTATTGGGGACTTTACTCAAGTTATTCATTGTAATATTGAAAGTTGTAACTTGCAATATTGTGCTTCCTTTGTTTATGCTGCTTCCTCTCGTTATACTAGAAAGATTTTATGGGATCAAATTATTCAATTACATAGTATTTGTAATCTCCCTTGGCTTGTGGGTGGTGATTTTAATACCATTGCTTACCTGTCTGAGCGTATAGTGGGCTCTCTCCCTATTTATCATTCTATGGAGGACTTTAATAGCATGATCAAGGATTGTAACCTTATTGATATTAGTTTCTCTGGTGATAATTTTACTTGGCATCATGGGCATTTATGGAAAGATTTTATTTAACAATTATTGGCTAAATTCTTTTAAGTCTACTAATGTTGAGCATCTTGGCAGGACCCTCTCTGATCACTCTCCTCTTCTTATTAACATTAACCCTAGAGTGAGGGATTTTTCTTCGCAATTTAGATTTCAAAACATGTGGTTTCTTCATGATTCTTTATGGATTTGGTTAAGAATAATTGGCTTGCACCATTATATCCAGACAATGCTATTTCAGGTATGAGAAGATTTTGGTTTAAACTGAAAAGGCTTAAGTTTATTTTAAATTAGTGGAATCATAATGTTTTTAAGAATCTTTTTTCTAACATTTTAATTGCGGAAGATAAAGTGAACTTTCATGAGACTCAGTGCCAATTGGTTCCTTTTGAAGCTAGTTTTTATTTATTGAGAGAGGCTAAAGATGGCCTCTATAAATTACAAGCTCATGAGGAAAGCTTTTGGAAATAAAAAGCGATTGTCAAACATCTGGTTGAAGGCAATAACAATACTAAATACTTTCATTCATTGGTTAGGAGAGAACATACTATTAATTGTATTCATAAAATTAATCGAGTTGATGGTTCTGTTGCTGAGGATGGTGCTGAAATTGCTAATCTAGCTGTTCTGCACTTTCAGAATCATCTGAATAAAAACTTTCACCCTTCTATTCTTAATAATCCCAATATTATTCCTACTCTAATTTCTCATGATAATAATGTGTCCTTGACTAAATCTCTTCTTTTGAGGAAAATAAAGATACTATTTTTGCTATGAATTATGAGTCGGTGGGTGGGCCGGATGGTTTTACCACGAAGTTTTTCTAGAAAACTTGGCATATTACTAGTAATGATCTTTTTTCTGTTGTTATTGACTTTTTTGATGGTAATGCTATTCCAAAGTTTTTTACTGCTACTTCTATTGTGTTTATTACAAATAATAATTCTAGCAATACTTGGAATGATTTTAGACCTATTAGTCTATGCACTTTTTTTTATAAACTGATCTCTAAAAGTTTGATGAATAATTTAATGCTTTTCTGCCTAAAATTATTTCCCCCTTCCAAATGGGTTTTGTTAAAGGGCGTGCTATTACTGATAATATCCTTTTGGCTCAAGAATTTTGTCAAGATTTGGATGTTAAAGTTAGAGGTGGTAATATGATTTTGAAACTTGATATTGCCAAGGCTTATGATAATATTGACTGGAATTTCTTTTATGATATTATGAAGTTATTTGGTTTTGATTTTAATTTTATCAATCTCATTAAGCTTTGCATTGAAAGCCCTTATTTTACTATTATTGTTAATGGTAGGCTAATGGTTTTTGTAAGGCATCTCATGGCCTAAGACAGGGTGATCCCCTCTCTCTAGCTCTTTTCATTATTACGGCTGAGTATCTTTCTAGAGGGATTGCTGATCTTTTTGACAAGTACCATAGCCTTTATTATAGAACATTAGGTGGGCATCATATTTCACATTTCTATTTTGCAGATGATTTTATTATTTTTATGTACGCCTCAATGAATAGGATTCAAAGACTTTTGAGGTTCTTTCAACAATTTGAACTGGTGAGTGCGCTAGCTTTAATTAATAAAAGTGTTGTTTTATTGCTACTAAGAAAGTCCCTTAGGATCGTATTGTGTCTATTAAGAATTTAACTGGTTTCAGTCATGTGTGCTTACCATTAAAGTACCTTGGTGTTCCTCTTTATAAGGTAGGAAGAAATCCTTCCTTTTTAATGATTTAATTATGGTTGTGCATAACATACTTTTGTCCTAGGATTCTAAGTTTGTATGCTTTGGTGGTCTGTTAAATCTTATTAAGAGTGTTCTTTGCTCTACCCCTATTTATAGTTTTCAAACTTTGTTTCCTCCTCAAGCTATGTGTAACAGGCTTGAGAGGACTTTTAATAGGTTTTTTTTGGAAAGGGGCTATTAACAACTCTAAAATTCACTGGTCTTCTTGGGACAAATGATGTGGCACTTTGGATGAAGGGGCTCTGGGTTGTAAGTCCCTCGAGGATTTGGCTTATTCATTTTCTTTTAAGTAATGGTATAATTTTCATTCAAATTCGAGCCTTTGGGATAATTTTATGAATGCTAAATACTGTGGGGGGAAGCATCCTACCACGTGTTGTTTTAGTAAAGGTAACTCTAAATTTTGGCAACGTCTTTGCAATAGGAAATGGGTCATTGAGATGGCTATATATTGGAGTCTTGGTAGTGGTAATATTTTTTTTTGGCAGGATCATTGGTTGGGAGGCCAATCCATTGATTCTATTATCAATACTTCTTCCATTGCTACTGTGAATGTTAATTATTTTTTCACTGAGAATGGTTGGGATGTTGAGAGACTTTCTAATTTTATGTCTAATTTTCTTATTCAGCAAATTTTACAGATCCCTTTGAACATTTACTCTCTTGATGTTCAGCTTTGTTCCTTGTCTAAAGATGGTAACTTTAGAATAAAGGATGCTTAGCATTCCTTAAGAGCTAAGAAAGAAGCTTCTGACATTTTCAAAATGATATGGCATAAAAGTATTCCTTCTACAATTTTTATTTTCGTCTGGCGTATTTTAAATAAGTTTATCCCTACTGATGATAATTTGATTAAACATGGTTATACCCTTCCATCCAAATGCCAATGTTGCTATCATATGGATAATATGCATCATATTTTTATTTCTGGTCCTTGTGCTGTTAATGCTTGGACTTATTTTGATGATATTATGCATTTAAATAATTTTAATGCTAAGGCTTTTATTCATTCTTTACTTAACTGTTGGTTTGTTAATTCCAAAGGTGATATCCGGAATGTTATTACTTCTCTTATTCTTTGGTATTTATGGTTGGATAGGAATAATTCTCATTTCAATGGGGTGGCGATGAATCATCATAGAATTATTCAAAATGTTAAAGATAAGATTGTGGCCCTTTTTTCTGCTAAGTTACTTTCTGCTAAGACTTTCAAAAACTCTCTTAATTCTGCGGCTGAATTAGGTATTAAGCTGGATTGGGATAGTATTCTTAATGTCACTAGAAGTTCTTTTAGGTTGAAGCCTCCTATTAATTTCTTTAAGTTAAATGTGGATGTTGTTAATGTTAATTCTAGTGCGGGCTATTGTGGAGTTATCAAAGATTCTAATGGTAAATGCATTTTGGGGTTTACTGGTCCTTTTTTTAATTGTGAGGTTAATGCTGCTACCACCTTTGCTATCCTGTATGGTTTAAGGCTTTATTTCTCTCTTGATTACATTAATATTATGGTTGAGGTTGGCTCTACTTATTGGTATCAGTCGTCTACTTTGAGGTATGATAATGTTTATTCTTCTTCTTTGTTTTATATGAGGAGGGAAATTAAGCATTGGTTGAGCCTATTAAACTATTCTTTTTGTGTTATTCAAGTGGAGGCCAATGCCTGTGCCCATGCCATTGCCAGGTGGGGCTGTGAGTTGGATTCCATGGGGGATTTCTTCATTTCTAATCTCCCTCTTCATGTTAGGGGTCTCTTAAATTTGGATGAGATTAATTTTCCTTATGTTATTCCTTAATGCTATTGTTTATGGCTGCTGTTGGTTGGTTTACTGGGCTTGCAAATTGTCTGTTGCTGGTTGGGTTGGTTTTCCTTTCTCGGGTGGGAGTATTTTGTGCCTTTGTTTTGGGTTTATTTTATGGATGCTTCATTTGAGTTGAAGCTCTCTAAGTACGGGTGTATGTCTTATTGCTTCCCTGTTAGGGTGTTTTGTTTTTGGCTTTTTGTAGTTAATTGCTTGTTAGCACTCGGCTTCTATGCGATTTCTCATATGGTTTCTTGGGGGCTCTCTGTTGTGATCCATAAGATTAGCGGTGATAATTGCAGTGTTCATATTTTTGTTAACTGGATAGTTTTGATGCATTTCATGGAGGGCTGTGCTCTTTGCATTTCTGCTGGGTTTATTCAGCTGTTGTTTTGTCTTGGTTGGAGCATGCTGAGGCTGGGTGTTTTTTATTTTGTTGCAATGTTATGGGCTTATGTGCTTAGCTCTTTGTGGTTTTTTGGATGTCAGCTCCCTGGTTCTATGATTTCCCTCTCATGGGGCTGTTCATTTTTTCCTGGGGGTTTATTGTTTGGGGCATATTTGGATGCTATTCTCAGGAGAAATCTGGTGTTGGCTAATTTTTCGAGGGTGACCTGTTTGTTTTCTTTTCTCCTTTACTGGTTATGGGTCTAGTGAGATGAATCTTATGGTTTATTAAATAGGTTTGAGTTGGTGGCTGTTGAGGTGGTACCTCCTTATTTCGGATTATTCTTTTGTTGGTGGTAATTAGTTTTTTTATTGGGTTAAGAACATAATTTTTTACTGTTATTTTTGCTATTGCTTCTTTTCCCTATATTACATCTTTTTGCAGATGGTTCTTAGTGCATGTGATCATGATGCTGAGCTGTTGATGAGGATGCTAGATCTGGATGCTATTTTTTGTAGCTCTACTATTTTTTGGGTGCTCGCACTTGTGCGTCATAGTATGTACCTAGATTATTTGTACTTTTGGATAGTAGGAAACTCAAGCTTTTAGGTCTTTTTTGCTTTTTTCTTTTGTGGCTCTTCTGAGCCGTAGTGAGCTTGGGTTCCCTTTAAGGACCGTGTAATCATTTTTTAATTTAACCTGTAGGCCCCGTTGTGGTTTTCCCCTTAAAACAAAATCAGAGTGTCCTTTCAAGTAGCTAATAATTCCGGAGTATCAAAGAAATATCTTATAGCTTTCTAAAGGTCTTCTTTCACAATCACCAAATAAGCTTTAAAAATGAAATAGTAATCCCATCTACCCTATGAAACTTATTGCATCTTAAAACCCTAACTACTTCCTAATAAGTGTGAATTACATGTTATTTTATGTGTTTTATTCCCAAAGAAAATTTGTTATTTTAGATATTTTTGTGTAGAAAAAACTAAAGGATGGTTGAAAATTCTAAATAGTGAACATCGCTATAATATCCAGGAAAAAAATGCCACATTTCTAACTTTAATACCACTAAAGCACTTAAATTCTAACATAGTAGTGCCGAGTTCTCTATTTACAAGCATTGCATTGGTAAAAAAAAAGCACCGCAACATTGTCAGTGCTACGGTGTCAGAAAGTTAGCTTGGTGTTGAATTCTATGTTTTAAACTATGGTGCAATAATTTCTCATGCCTTGGTTCCATTTTTGCACTTGAGCACTGCAATACTCAAATATTTATAGTGACATGGCATTTCATGCATAACTTCCAAGGGCTACATTCTATCAGTGAAGAGACACAATTATTCACGAAGTAACTAATCCCTGTTAACAACTATCATATTGGTGTAAAAGCTTCCATGCTGAGGTAGTTCACTTCATGGGAATCGTAGTGCCATTATTTTAGGTTCCATAGTGCCAGTTTCTTTTTTTATGTTTTTCTATAAATAGTTATGAGGTTTTATTTATAAGGGGGTTTAGTTACTTATTTAAATTTAGTAATTTTTATAGCACTTCTCTAGTTCCCTCTTATAGAGAAATTTAAGGGAGTATGAAAGTACAAGATACAATCATTTGAAATTTCAGCTTATATTTCTTGATGTAATTCTATAAGTTAAAGGGTGAAGGAGTGTAGAGGAGATACTTTGATCCTTCCTAGTGATATCATGCCCTTCTATTTTCATTATTCCATGCATTTAATGATAATGAGTTTAATTATTATTTATTCTATGTCTGACTAATTCTCTTAATTTAGATTGTTGAAGTAAAATACATAATTATTGGGTGTTGAAAGGGGTTTTTGAAAAATCTAGTTTTCTATGGGAATTTTAATTCACGGTTTCAGCCTCAAAATCGCACATGTTATTATGAATGATATATCATCCTGGGAGGTGAAGATATCATTCCTTAATGGGTTCAGATAATGAAATTGAAAATTTCATCAGGGTTATAATAGTCGAATTCAAGGAAGGATAACAAGTAACCCCGTAAGGTTGATTGGATGTTTTATCAAGCATTTAACTATAATAGTATGGAAGAGAGATCATTAGTTTCATATTCAAGAGTATGATAACAAAGGATACATCCTCCTAAGGGAAGAAGACATTGCTTATTATTAATTATCCCAATATAATAATAATGATCATTGTTGATTTAATTTTTCCAGAGAAAACTAATTGAGTTTTGAAAATCAATTTTTGAAAAAGTTAATGTGAGCTCTAAACTTCCCACAAGGGCAAGCCCTCATAGTTAATTACATCATAGAGAGGTTGAATTCCCTACGAATACTATCAATTAAAATAACAACAAAAATTTTATTTAAGGAATGTTCGAGGAGTAATATCAAGAGAGTGAGGCTTGAATTCTAATTAGGATTGGATCAAATTGGAGCACTTATTTATAGGGATCAAAGGAGGAAAAAGTAAGAGGTGTCTTGAGATTCTAAAACATTTTAGAAACACCCCAGCCCACCCTATGTAATGGGCTTTAATATTTTAGAGAGAGAAAACTTTATGTTCAAGTTGATATTTTATTAGAAAGTTGGGGCTTATATTCCTGATCATCAGATCGGGAAGATGCTTAGGAGGTGAGGGTGGAGATTAACCAACCAGGTGGGATGATGTCCCTAGTTAAGATCCCTAGGTTTTCCATCCTCCCAGGTTCGTCAGTGTCCTTAGCCTACTTAGTCGAGAGACGACCAGAGGATCCTTGTTAACAACCATGGGTTACCTCATTCAATGGGACCTCGTATGACAAGGGGCAAGGAACCAAATCCTAGGCTAACAAATTAGAAGGAAGTGTGTAGGTCTTTGGATAGTGAAGCTATGTCAATATTATATAACCCAGGGTGCCACCATAAGTATAAATAAATAATCATCATAGGAATCCAATATAGTAAGCAACAATCAATCAACACTAATTTTTCATGCATATTAACACATCTTAGAAATAAAAAGAAACACTAGCCTAACCTAAAGCTAGAGTTCATGTCCCAACAAACCAATCCAAGTGTGTGTAGTAGGCTATGTGGCTGGGATATGTGCTAGAATGGGTGATTTGTTGAAGTTATCTAATGATCGGGTTTGTTGAAGGTTGAAGGGTAAATCTGGTTAAAGTTCAAATACTAATATATTAAACTTTAGTTTTAGATGTATTTTAAGGATTGATTAATCAAGTGGATTTAATTAGTTAAAGAATAAGCAATCAAAAATTTTTAATTAATTTGATTAATTGTTAATTTTTTTAGGATAAAATTAATTTAGATTTTCCATTAACCGATTCATGGTGTTGTGCCACCAAGCTCAAGGAACCAGTCCTCCTTAGGATACTTAGCCGCACAGCCCGGAGTAGTCCATCCTAAAAACCTTGTTGATGTAATTGAGTTAAGGATTTTAGTTTAATTATATAATTAAGAATGATCTAATTTAAGGTTTTACACTAAATTAAATTCATTCATGGTGTTGTGCCACCATACTCAAGGAACCAGGCCTCCTTAGGACATGTAGCCCAACAGCCCGGAGTTATCCATCCTAAAAACTTCATCTCTGGAGTATTTGTTGTGTATTAGAATGTTGGTGAATTAATTTTATTAATCAAGTTAGAGTTTTTTGAAATTTTAGTTAATTATTAAATTATTTTTATTATATTTAATTAATTATAGATGAATTTGATTATTTAATAAATTAAAATGAAATTTTAATTGAAATATTTTATTTTAAATTTGAGATTAAAATTTTTTTAACCTTATTTGTTCTCATTTGAATTTATTTTATGTCTTTGCATTTTGTTCAAATTTTTTAATGAATTTATTTAATTAATATTCAGTTAAGGGATAATTAAAATATTAATTAAGAATTAATGAAATATAGATTTGAATTTTATCTTTTAATGATTGTATGTGTTGGTTGGGGTTGATTGAGAAAGGTTTGATATTTCTATAAATTTTAGTTAAGTTATTATTAAATATTTGAGCTTTCGAATCTTAAAGAAGAATCAATGATAGATTGTTGTTTGAGAACAAATCAATTATATATATCAATCCTAGTGTGTAATGTCACTATGTTATATATGTTTGATGTTTCATCCCTAAAGGATATATGTGTGAATCCTAGAGTTTGCCTAAGTTCACTAGTGTTGAAATGGGATTTAGAATCAATGTCTCTAACCCTTGAACACACACATCGGTGCAAACAAACCACATCGATGGGTTTTGGGTTTGTAGAAAAATATATATAAATTAGATGCATGGGTTACTACATGGACCTAAGGTTGGAGGAGCATGCAATCATTAGCTTATGGGATCTATGGCCTTCTAAGTTTAGGAATGCTCACCTCACCAGAGCTAGTCAATAGTGCAACCGTCCTTAGCACCCCCTTTTAAAAGAAATAGGGGTGATTGAAGCTCCTTGACTCTAGCCTCCACTTAGCTCCATCGATGCCTCTTAAAAACGTGAAGAGAGAAAGAGGTGTCAGAATATCATGTATGTGAATGTAGAAGCTACTATGAATTAACATATTAGTGGATATATGAAAATTTAACTCAAATCAAATTATTAAAGCAATTTCAAAATGTATGTTACTTTGCAAGAAATGGTTTCAATACATATGCTTCTATATAGAAAGAAATTCCAACACATATACTATCTCACAAGAATGAATCATCACGTATAATTATATACATGAAAGAAATTTAACTCATGTGTTTTCTCATAAAAAGAAATAAAAAATGTGGAGAAATCACAACCATGAAAAAAGAAAAATTAAATTAGTTTATAGATAATTGATGAGAACAAGCCTTATTAAGATAAACAATGTTGCACATCCACAATATCAAAACTCACATCAACTTTATTAATAAATGAGCAAATTATGATAGTTGTAGTTTTAACCTTTGGATGAATATAATCAACATCCAATTAAAACCACTGTAAACAATTCTAAGCTTTAGAGAATGAACCCACTTGTAGTCTCAAATAACACTTGAGGATCGACATATGTAGATGGGCAAGTTCAAATATGTCAACCAAATCTACTTAGTGACCATCATTTTGTTTTACTAGCTAATTTACATGCTCAGTACTATAATTAAAACACATTAATATATGATATCGGCAATAAGAGAACAAGGAAATATAAGATCAATGAACTATAATCTGCGAAAATGTAGCCATAAGTTTTTAACTGGAGAATGTTAACGAACAACCTCTCAACTAGAAGATACTATGTATAGATATTAAATAAAAACTTTGTGATGCAATCAAAGTGATTGAAGCTATACATAAAATCTGACCACACGAAATTAAATAAAATGAAAGAATGTAATATAAATTACTCACTGATATGATTTACAACTTCAAGCAAACTCTTACAATAACGGGTTAACAATATTCACAATATTAACAACAAATAGTTGTAAAGGAATATATGTATCACTAAATTCAAAGAGTTCATATACAAACTTATTAGATTCTTAGAAGCATTCACATGAGGAGTATAGGTAAGCAACTTGGCATACACATCAAAAGGAGAACCACAAACAATTACATCCATATCTACATAAGTCGTCCTAAAAACAAGACCATGGATCGGTCATCCAAATAATAGACAATCTAAGAAAGCATATAAATTGGAGAAAATAATCAGAACTTCTATATCCAGAAAATCATGGAAAGGTCATGCTTTGCGGTAGATCACATAGTGCAAACTAAAATTCCAAAGGGATATAGTAATGAAAGAATGATAATACACAACTTTCCAATGTCATTTATTACTACACCTAACAAAATTTTCAAATTTTAGCATCATGTTTCTTAGACAACAAAACTCATAATATTCATTCCTACATGTAAAAAAAAAAGGAGAAAGGATAATATAGGTAAAAAATTGAAAATAATTAGTACGCAATGCATACATTAATTTTCATCAAGAAACCTATATTCAAAACTCCAGCACAATAAATTATTCAATGTACAACAACCTTCAAGTCTAATAACATTATTACGTGAACTTATGTAATCATGCTAGGATGAAATTTATGAATATATAGTTCAAGAATACTACAAGAATCCATTTCATCTCATCATTGACATAAGCTTTGAATTGAATAAATAATATACTGGAAATATAGAAATACACCCATTTTATCACCAAAATCACAACAAGTCATATATTGAAAAATATAAATGCCGTCTTAAAAGCAAATACACAATTTATTTATACATTCTAACAATACTGATGTTGTCAAACTCTACAAATGAATAACTTCAGTCCACAAACAAGTTCTTATATCATCATAATTAAAAACCATATTTAGAACAAAGGCATGATTATCTTGATCAAATTTTAATTGAAATGTCTCATGTCGGTAGAAATAGAGTGAAGTAGAAACTTTGATTCTTAACTAATGGCAACCTGAAGTCTTGCTCTAAAAGTAAAATCCACAATGTATCATCTTAAGTTGTTTAAATCAAATGAAATAAAACTTTGTACTGAAGTAGGTAATCAACTTATAGAAGTGTAATTATATTATTCATAGGAAATCTTAAATGGGTAAAGCCATTGCACTTTCCTGAGAAAGTAATTTCATCCACATCCCTCACAACGCAAGAGATGAGTTCCAAAACTAAAGTATTAGACATACATTTAGCCAACAATGACTTAGAATAGGAAATTTACATTCGACAACTATTATTTCCATATGATAAATAGGATTTATCTCTAACATTTTATGATAACATGCTTTATACGCTCAACACATATCAGGTTTTGCATAGTGTTATGTCACCATAATGATATGCAATTATACTAATAAAAAAGGGAATTAAATGGAGATCTAGAATAACATTCTGAGAGCATCCATTTCAGCCAAATAGTTTAGTATCTTACCTTGTATTGAGCAGTATAAGTTTCCTTAGCATCAGTTGTATCAAAATTGAACCTTGTAACACCTCCTATGAAACCACAGCACTCAACAGAACCACATACACATTTCTTAGTATCGGCACCAAATACCCTTAATCAAATGTGATTTCTTCACCCTTCTTGATATCCTTAATAGCAAACAGGCTAATACACATCTCACCAATAACCATCCACTTTTTAGTTCGACAATCAAGATCGAAACTCTGCAAGCATAATATCTTAGCTGTTCTTCATAAATAGCTAAATCAAGCATCTCCCCAACATATTCAATGAGAAACTGTCCTCTCAAAGTAGCCTCTTCCAACACAGCCCAAATTGCCATCTGGAGGGTCTTCCTGGCAAAGAATGAACATTAGAGCTAGATGGCCAAAATTTGGTATAAAGGCTAGTTAAAGTTTATTGTACTAGGAAAATGGTGGTCAAATATTTGGATAGATCTCCTCTCTTAAACATAGTACCCAACCAGCAGCTCTCTACCTTAACTAAAATCTGTTGTAGCTTGCTTGGCCGGCTTTAGCAAGACCAAGAAGAAATTTAGATTTAAAGGGAAAAGGGGTCATGAGAGGGAGCCTGCGGGCATGTGAGATGCTTGGAGACATGAGCAGGAGGATGGACCGTGAGGTTAATTGCTCTAGGAGACATCTAGGCTGACCCTAGCAGCATCAAAATGTGGACCAAGAGCTCTCTCTAAGGAGTGGCTATTTGTGGGAATGAGATTGGATTACAAAGGAGCTACTATATGAGGGAATGATAGCCAGCCCTAGTAGCTCTCTAGGAACAGGTGAGAGATATCACTTGTGAGAATGAGTATGTTCTAGTGGCTGGAGGCATGAGACTTAGATTAGGATCACTAAAATTTGCCATTAATAGCTGTGAAATGAAAAATTTTAATCAAATGACCATCTAACCCTTGAAGAATTAATCAAATGGTTGGTATCAAGTGCGAAATTTTGAGAGGTTAAAGAGTTGAAATTAAAAATATTTGGAGAGATAAATTGGAGAAGAAAAGTAGAATTATGTAAAACAAAATTAATTATATAGCATTTTGATTTAAACTGAATTAACATATTTGTAGTCATCAAAGTTAATTTAACTCAAAAATAAATAAATTGAGCCGATTAACATCAATACAGTTAACTTACACTTGGGTCGAGTCGGGACCAATTTAATTAACTCGATCGAATCCATCAAGATTAAAATTCACTAGAATTGATTCAAACTGACTTAATCATGTTTGATTGAATTTGATTGAAGTTTGATTGATAATTGATTAGAAATTAAAAGTTTAATGTTTGAACTGAGATTTGATTGAAGTGCGATAGAAGATTCGATCGAAGAGTAGAATGCGGGCTGGATTGTAGTGTGATTAAAGTTTGATTAAAAAATGATTGAAGGTTGATTAGAGGCTAGATGGGAGCTGGATTAGAATTTTGTTAAGAGTTGAATTAGGATTTGATTGGGACCTATATGATTAACAAATAAGCACCAGCCAATCATTAGGTCACCAAAAGAAGACCAAGGCAAGTCCAAATGACCTCATAGAAAAATGAGGTCAACAAATGGACCCCCAATATGTGTAATAGAATGAATTTCTAGTGCACATGTTGGCATTGACTGAATGAAAGGGTAAAATTTTGATTTTAATAAAAGGGAGGATCAAATCTTAGAAAGTTAAAGTTGAGTGGGTACTAGGGTAGTGCCATAAAGGGCATTATCTACCACAAGTAGATGATTATGTGGTGGGGTCGAAACATGCCCAAAATAGAGGATCGAGTAGAATGATCTTATGGTGGGGTCAAAATATGCCCAACATAGAGGATCGAGTTGAATGATCATATGATGGCATTAAAACATGCCCATCATAGAGGATCAGGTTTGAATGACCTATGATAGGGTCAAAATAAGCCCATCATAGAGGATTGTGTTGACTGATCATATGGTGGGGTTGAAATATGCCCAACACAAAGGATCGAGTGATCGTATGATTGGGTCAAAACATGCCCATCATAGAGGATCAGGTTGAATGGTCTTATGGTGGAGTCAAAATATACCCAACATATAGAACTGGGTTGAATGATCTTGTGGTGGGGTCGAAATATGCCAAACATAGAGAATCAGGTTGAATGATCTTATGGTGTGGTCAAAACATACCCATTATAGAGGATCGAGTTTAATTATCTTGTGGTGGGGTCAAAATAAACCCAACATAGATGATTGAGTTAAACGAACATGTGATGGGGTTGAAACATGCCCATCACAGAGGATTGAGTTGAATGATCTTATGATGGGTCGAAATATACCCAATATTGAGGATCAGGTCATCGTATGAGATGGTCAAAACATGCCCATCATAGAGGATCTGGTTGAACAATCTTATTAAAGAGCTGCCCCAAAGTTAAAAACATTAAGTGACATCCTTTATAATTAATCAATTGACATGAACCTCCCTCATGTATTATTTCTAAGGTAAATGATCAAGTCAACATTGATTCAATGTTTTCATCGATCTTATAGTGGACTAAAATTAGTCAACAAAGGACTATGGCCAAGTCTCCTACTTGAAAAGTCCTGAGGTGACCCAATTTATCATAATCTCGACTCATTCATGACATGTAATTTCAAATTTTCTTAAGTTTAAAAAAGCAACTTTCCTCGAGGCCCTTGAGCTTCTCCAATTAGAATCGGGCACTCTACTCAGTTGTGAATCAATTTTGAAAAGTAATTTCTGGTGATTTAAAACCTACCTCTAGATGAGAACAATCTTGGACCCACATAGAGTGTTATTTTATAGAGTGGATTCTAAAGGAAACGATGCCTGTGTTTAAGGAATTACATATATCTCTCAAGAATGATATTTGGATTCTTATTAGGCGTAGAAGATTCATTCTTTTTATTAAAAATTTCCTCTTAACTATTTGGCCACTATCAGAATGACAAGTGGGAACAACTTCACATATACAGTGAGAAGTAGAGTGACTCTAATTAACCTGAAATGGGCTAAGGGTTTGGATTATGTTGACCCAGATTAAGTTTCATTGAAACTAAACTGCGGTTCTCCCTTATATATTTTTAAATTAAAATTAATTTCAAAAATTTTAAGTTGGAGAGAAAAATATAATCTTTTCAATTCTCTTGCGTGACACTTTTTGTATCTAATAGATTGTCCATGCACGACAATAAATCAAGATTTTCAAAGTAAAGCTATTAGAGGTGATCGAGTTCTTTGAGATTTAAGGATTAAAAGTAGTAAGCCTCATTTCCCTTTTTTTGTGGTGCACTTTACGCATCTTTTGATTTCTTTGGCACACTTTGTGCATATTTTGATTTTTTTTATTTTTTAGTTTTGGCGCACTTTGCACATCTTTTGATTTTGTTTTTTGACAAGAGGCTTCCTCTCCTTTAAAAAAACTTAAAAATGATTGTTCTTCTTTTTTTTTGAAGACTAGGATTATATCTCAAGTATAAGAGAAGAAAACTCATTCTCTTATGCAAGGAAGAATAATCCCCAAATCGAGCCCAATCTTTTGGTAAGAATATCAACTTAACTTTGCAAATCATTGAATAGATTGAAAGCATTTAAGAGACACCTATAAGATAGAAAATTGCAAGATGATCAAGAAGATTTTCATTTCAAAAATCAACTTAAGTTTGATGCATATTTTAATTCAAAAATCAAATCAATCGACAAAAGTGGTGGGAGGGAGGAACCTTTAAATATCTGGTGGAGTTAACCAAAACCCTATCCTATTTTTAATTTAAAGTAGAGGCCAACTTCTCTAAAAAAGATGAATTAACTATCTTGAAAATCTGGACCCAATACACTTGAGAAGTGGTATGTTTTTCTCAAAAAAATAAGAAATTGCGAGTCTAGGTAGCAAGACCCTACCAATATGGAATCATATTTCTACAATCTCTTTGAAGTAAGAGACTTTTGTGGGGTCAGCACTATCCCTATATGATGTTGCATCATTTTAATCCAAATATCTATTGCGATAGAACCCCTTTAGAAGTTAAATTCAGATGGTGTCACTATATGATAAGATCTCAGATCCATCGTTATTCCCCTCCCTAATTACTACTGACCTAACAATTATGAGAGTGGCATCCCGGGAAGTTTCTACACCTCCTCCTCTATAGATGATGTAGTGGGGCATATACATCATCTAGTAGAGTGGATAGGTTATAGCCTTCGACGTGGGCCTATGGTCTATTGCTGGTGATTGTTCATTTCTGCTTTGGTCGATGTTTAATGTGCAGTAGTCAAAATGGCACAGTGGAGATCACACTATCATTCTCACAACCTCCCTTCCTTAGGAAATAAGAAGAGGGTGGAAGTGACTTCCACCATCGAGGGGGTATGTGAAAGGAGTAGTGAACTCTCTATTGGCCTTATATTTGACTTGCTTTAAGGCTCCCGACTTAGCATTTTTTCTAGCCTTAATAATTTTCTTTTGACTTTATACAGTAGCTCTTCTATGGTCATTCTGCTACACGATGAGAAGGTAAGTTTTCTAGCCATTTGAGTATGTTTCATTTCCAGAGTTAGGGAAATGTGACTTGAATCATTTAATTTTGAAATATAATTTGAATCTTGAAATTAATAGATTTTCTTCAAATTTTGAAACTCAAGATGTTGAGTTCTCACCCAACATGAAGGTTCACTAAATTGACAAGAAAATATCAAGAGTTGAGCTTCACTCTCTCACTTCATGAGCTAACTTGGGGTGAAATGTCAAAGCCTTGATTTGAAGTTGAAATTGAGATTAAACTTGATATTGAAATTGAACGGATCTTCTTTAAATTTTGAAACTCAACATGTTAGATTTCTCGTAAACATGTAGGTTTACAAAATTAGCATGAAAAATCCCCAAGATTGGGCTTAACTCTTTCATTCCACCAATTAACTTGTGCTGAAATGTCAAAGCCCAGATTTTGCTAGAGAAATTTGAATTTTGGAATTAAAATTAATAGATCTTCTTAAAATTGTAAAGCTCAACATATTAAGTTTCGTTTGAATATGCAAATTTATAGAATTGGCATAAACATCCTAAGGTATGGCTTGATCCTTTTGCTCCACCAATTGACTTAGGGGCAAAAAGTTTAAGCTTGAATTTGATGGGGGTTTTGAGTTTTGAAATTAGAATTGATTTGAGTGATTTTGAAAAGAATTTTGAATGTTTAAAAATTAATAGAATTTCCTTAAGTTCTTGAAGCTCAACAGGTTGAGTTTATGCTCAACATAAAGGTTTACAAAACTAGTGAGAAAATTCTAAGAAATTGGATTGACTCTTTCATTCCACCAGTCAACTTGGGGGTGAAATGTCAAAGACTAGATTGAACTTGAGATTGAAATTGGACTTAAATTTGAATTTGAGGTTGAGGTTGAATGAATCTTTCTTCAAGTTTTGAAACATAACATATTGAGTTTCACTCAACTATGTAGATTTACAAAATTGATAAGAAGATCCTAAGAGTTTGGCTTGACTCTTTCGCTCCACTAATTAACTTAGAGGAAAAAATATCAAAGCTTGGATTTAGCTAGAGAAAATTGGACATTAAAATTGAAATTCAAGGATCATTTGTATGTTTTGAAACTTAGCATACTGAGCTTTTCTCAAATATACAGGTTTACAAAACCTACAAGGGGATCTTAAAAGATTTGGCTTGGCTCTATCGCCTCGCCAAGTGACTTGGTGGCAAAATGTCAAATCCTTGATTTGTTAGAGAATTTGGAATGAGTGGAGTTGAATTAGAACTTTTAAAATGAATTTGAAAAATTGTAAGTGATATGAAGAGTTTGGATCAACATTGTATGTTTTCAGCTACAAGGAGATATTGCAGGGTAACACATGATAATGAAATCCAAAATTGACTTCGATCATTTTGATATGAAATTATGATTCAAATTTGGAATTCATCGATTTTGTTTGAGTTTTGAAACTCATCACCCAACATGAAGGTTTACAAAATTGATAAGAAAATTATGAGAATTGGGCTTGACTCTTTCATCTCGTCAATTAACTTGGGGGTGAAATTTCAATGCTTGGATTTTGCTAAAGAAATTTGAATTTTTATTTTGAGACTAAAGGGTCTTCCGTAGATTGTGAAACTTAGCATACTTGAATTTTTTTTGGATATGTAAGTATATAACATTTATAGGAAGATTTTAGAGAATTTGGCTTGACTCTTGCTCTACCAATTCATTTAGAGGCAAAATGTCAAAACCTGACTTAGATAGAGGTTTCCTTGATCACCTCTCTTTTCGACATGTCTTTTTCTTTTTGATGTTAACCACACTCACTTAAGGGAGAAATGGGTAGAGGGACTAACAGAAGAAGGGTAGTTAAAACTACCGATGCAATAAAATTTATGTCGTTATTAAAGATGGAGAGAGAAATTTAGTCCCACCAGGCATGCCATTTTTTATTCAGTGTTGAAAGGCGTTCTTAAAAAATCTTGTTTTCTTTGGTAATTTTATTTCAGGGTTTTAGTCTCAAAATCAAACATGTCATTATGAATGATATCTCATCGAAGGACATGAGATACCATTCTTTAATGTGTTCAGGTAATGAAATTAAAAATTTCATCCAGGCTCTAATAGTCAAATTCAATGAAGGTCCACATGTAAGCCTGAAGGGTTAATATGACCTTCTATCAAGCATTTAACTATAATATTCTGGATGAGAGATCATTAATTTCATATTCAGGAGTATGATAACAAAGGATATAACCTCCCAAGGGAAGAAGATATCGCCGGTTATCAATTATCCTAATATGATGATAGTGATCTTTGTTGATTTAATTTTTCCAAAGAAAACTAATTGAGTTTTGAAAATAAATTTTTAAAAAAGTTAATATGGACTCTAACCTTCTTATGAGGGCAAGCCCTCATAATTAATTACATCGTAGAGAGGTTGAATTCCCTATAAATACTCTTGATTAAAATATGGAAAAAATTCTATTGAAAGAATTTTTGAGGAGTGATATCAAGGGAGTGAGGCTAGAATTCCAATTGGGATTGGATCAAATTGGAGCACTTACTTTGGAGATCAAAGGAGCAAAATTAAGAGGTGTCTTGAGATTTTGAAACATTTCAAAAACACCCCTGCCTACCCTATATATTCAGCTTTAATATTTTAGAGAGAATAATTTTTATGTTTGAGTTGACATTTTATTAGAAATTTGGAACTTATATTCTCGATCATCAGATCGGGAAAATTCCCAGGAGGTGAGGGTGGAGAGTAACCTACCAACTAGGTATGATGCCCCTAGTCAGTGTCCTTAGCCTACTTAGTCGAGTGCCGAATAGAGGATCCTTGTTAACAACTATGGGTTACCTTAATGAAGGGGACCTCGTAGGCCAAGGGGCTAGGAATCTAATCCTCGGCTGACAGATAGGAAGGAAGTGCACAGGTTTGAGGAAAGTGAACCTATGTCTATGTTATTTAACCTAGGGTACCACAACAAGCATAAGATATAATCATAATAGGAATCCTACATAGTAAGCAACTATTAATAAACACTCATTTCTCATGAAGATTAAAAATAAATAAAAAGAAACACTGGCCTAACCTAAAGCTAGTGTTTATGTCCTAACAAACCAATCTAAGTGTGTGTAGCAGGCTATGTGGCTCAGATATGTCCTAGAATGGGTGATTTTTTGAAGTTATCTAAGTTTGGGTTTGTTGAAGGTTAAATGGTAAATTTGGTTAGAGTTCAAATATTAATGAATTAAAGTTTAGTTTAAGATGTACTTTAAGGATTGATTAATCAAGTGGATTTAATTAGTTAAAGATTAAGGGATAAAAAAATTTTAATTAATTTGATTAATTGTTGATTTTTTTAGGATTAAATTAATTTATATTTTCTATCAATCAGTTCATGGAATTGTGCCACCAGGCTCGAGGAACCAGGCCTCTTTAGCACAGGTAGCCTTGCAGCACAGAGTAGTCCATCCTAAAAATCTTATTAATATAGTTGAGTTAAGGATTTTAGTTTAATTATATAATTAAGAATAATTTAATTTGAGGTTTTACACTAAATTGAATTCATTCGTGGCATTGTGGTAGCTTCAATCACCCTTAGGGTACGTTGCCCCATAACTCGAAGTAGTCCATCCTAAAAACTTTATCTTTAGAGTGTTTATTATGTATTAGAATGTTGGTTAATTAATTTTATTAGTCAAGTAAGAGTTTTTTGAACTTTGAGTTAATTATTTTATTCTTTTTACTATATTTAATTAATTATAGAAGAATTAAATTATATAATAAATTAAAATGAAAGTTCAATTGAAATATTTTATTTTAAATTTGAGATTAAAAATTTTTTATCCTTATTTGTTATCATTTGAATTTATTTTATGTCTTTGCATTTTGTTTGATTTTTTTAATAAAATTATTTAATAATATTCAATTAAGGGATAATTAAAATATTAATTAAGAATTAATGAAATTTAGGTTCAAATTTTATCTTTCAATGATTATATGTGTTGGTTGGGGTTGATTGAGAAAGGTTTGATATTTCTATAAATTTTATTTTAGATATTATTACATATTTGAGCTTTTGAATCTTAAAGAAGAATTAATGATTTATTGTTATTTGAGGTCAAATCAACTATGTATATTAATCCTAGGGTGTAATGTCGCTAAGTTATATATATTTAATGTTTCATCCGTAAAGGATATATGTGTGAATCCTAGAGTTTGCCTAACTCTCAAAGACTCATCCTTAATTATTGTCCTTAAATGACAATAATGTTGTAATGGGATTTACAATAAATCTCTCTTACCCTTGAACATATGCGTGGGTGTAAACAAACCATATTTATTGGTTTTGGGATTATAGAAAAATAAATATAAATGAGATGCATTGATTACTACATGGACCTCAGGTTGGAGGAGCTTACAATCATTGGCTTATGGGATTTATGGCCTTCTAAGTTTAGGAATGCCCACCTCACCGGAGCAAGTCAATAGTGCACCCGGCTGTAGCACCCCCATTTTAAAAAAATAAGGGTGATTGATGCTCCTTGGCTCTAGCCTCCACTCAGCTCCATTGGTACCTCAAAAAAATGTGAAGAGAGAAAGAACTATCAGAATATCATGTATGCAAATATAGAAGGTACTATTACTTGACATATTCATGGATATATGAAAATATAACTCAAATCAAATTATTAAAGCAATTTCAAAATGTATGTTACTTCGCAAGAAATTGTTTCAATGCGTATGCTTCTATATAGAAAGAAATTTCAACACATTTAGTATCTCACAATAATAAATCATCATGTATAATGATATATAAGAAAGAATTTTAACTCATGTGTTTTCTCATAAAAGGAAATCAAACATGTGGAGAAATCACAACTACGAATATTAAAAAATTAAATTAGTTTATAGATAATTGATGAGAACAACTCTTATTAAGATAAATAATATTACACATCCATAATATCAAAACTCACATTAACTTTATTATTGTTGACCTCATTTTTGAATGAGGTTAGTAGGACCAACCCAGACCTTAGGATCTTTCAAATCCTTAAGATTAATCCTAACCGTAGGATCAATCTGATCCTAGATCAATCTACACTTAAATCAATCTTGATCTCAGATCAATCTAGTACCCAGACTATTCTAGACCCTAGGATTTTCCTAGATTCTAAACCTAAAGATCTATCCTAGACCTTAGGATTCTTCTTAGGTTTTGGAGCTCAAGATTATTCTAGACCCTAGATCCTAAGATCATTCTAGAGTACAAAAATCCTAGGATCTTCTTAGATTTTAGACCTTAGCATTTTCCTAGACTTTTAGACCCTAGGGTGTACCCTAGACCTTAGGATTCCTCCAGATCCATCTAGATCTTAGGACTTATCTAGACCCTAAGATCTTCCTAGAATCTAGATTTTAGAATCTACCCTAGATCCTAGACCTTAGGATTCTTCCTAGACTCCAAATCTTATGATTTATTCTAGACCCTATGATTCTCCATAGACTGTAGATCCTAGATCTACCTAAATCATAAGATCTCTCTAGGTTCCAGATCTTAAGATACTCTTAAACTTTAAACCTTAGGATATTCTTAGAATTCAAACTCCAGATCAATTCAAATTTTAAATTAACCTATTCAAAATCTAAATCAATTCAGATCTCAAGATAATTCCAGTTTATAATAAATCTAGACTTTTGTTCAATCTGAATCTAAGTCAATCAGAATTCAAATCCATTTTGATTTTAAATCCATTCAAACTTCAAATCAATCTCAATCTTAAGCTAATCTAGATCTACTTAATCTCTAGATCATCCCAAGCCTTAGATCCTATAATTTCTAAATTTTAGGATTCTCCTAGATTCCTAACCCTAGGATCTACCCAGACTCTAGACCAATCTAGGTCTTAGGATCCTCCTAGACCATAGATCAATCCTAACTCCGGATCTATTCAAACTCCAGATCAACCCAGATCTTAATTCAATGCTGAATCCAAGTTAATCTAGATTTTCAATCCATTTAAATTTTAAATCAATCCTGATCATCAATCCAGCTAGACTCTAATCAATTCAATCTCTAGCTCAACCCAAACTGGAATATTTGATCTAACCACCCATCAAATTTAATCTATATCTAATCAATAAAATCATCCAATTGATTGCTATTGATTTGGATAATTCAAGTCCAGTCATTCAAACTCAAAATCCAGCTCAAAACCAGAAATCCAGATCAAATTCAAAGGCTAAAGGTCTAAGTCCTGAAAGCCTTTTTTAGTGAACCTTTGAACACTTCAAAACCCTATCAAGTGACCTCTGATTCAGGGTCTGTCAGTTCCACACTGATGTGACATGTCTCTAGAGGCAACCCCCCCCCCAATTTGAGCTCATTCTGAGGTTTTAAACCCCAGAAACTGAATTGAAATCCAAAGGCTGTAAAACCTTCAAATATTTACAATCTATGTCATGGGACCTGCCACCCAGTGGATCCTGACCTTGGAGCCTTCTCTAAACCCTCAAATCACTTCCAAACCCTTGATTATGACCCATTGAGCAGTAAACTGCATTTTGATGGACTCAATTTGACCCCTAGTTGACTAGGGGTCAAAATGACAAAAATACCCCTATGGGGTGTAAATAGTCACTTTGAACCAAATGAGCTCCAAATCAAATGCAACCAATTCTAACAAGTTTTAAATACCAAACAAGACTTGTTGAACCCATTCCCAGACCCTGGACCCACCTGGTTGACCAAGATAACCAGGGTTGACCTAAAGGCCCATTAAGAGCCCAAACAGGTCATTTTGACCAAATGACATCTCCAGACCTTGAGACCACCACCAGAAGACTCAGAATGTCATTCTGAACTGGTTGGACCCTGTCCCTGGCCCTCGGTCAACTTGGTTGACCAAGTCAATCTAGTTGACCCATTAAGCCCTTTAAGAGCCCTAACAGGTCATTTGATCTAAATGACCCATTTGAACCCTAAAATCACCTCCACCAGATCTCTTTTGTCAGTTTAAACTTGTTAGACCTGGACCCACCCCTTGGGTCAACTTGGTTGACTAAGTCAACCTAGGTTGACCCAGGTAAACTTTAAGGACCTAAATAAGTTATTTAACCCAGATGACCATTTCAAACCTTCAACTCACCTCTATCAGACTCAGAATATCAAATTAGACCCATTGAGTTCAAATTTAGGTCCTAGGTCAACCTAGTTGACCAAGTCAACCTAGGTTGACCTAAAGGCCTTAATGGGTTATTCCAACCCATTTGACCTGTTAAACCCCTTTCAAGCCCCTAATCAACTCCAAAATATGACCTAATTATGCTTTAAAGCCTGACCAACTTAATTCAAAGCTAGTTAACAAAGTCAACAAATTAAGACTTGGTCAAACTAGCCCAAACCAAGTCAACCTAATCATAGACATACATATCCACCAGTATTCCATCAAAGCGATTAGTTTGGAAGTAGAAACTTACTATTGGAAGATGTAGTGATGCTGTTAAGAACTCAATTGCAAAATTAACATGCTTCTATTAAAAATTTGGAAACCCAATTAAGTCAGCTTATAATTTCAGTTAGTAGTACACCACTTGGACATTGCTTAGCATTACTGAAGTTAACCCAAAGTAAAAAGAAAAAAGATCCAAGTGATAATCATTTGAGGATTTACCCCAGCCAAATTAATAAATCTTAGCAAGTTTGGTTGAAGACTATAATCTTAGCACTACATTGGAGGTAACCCAGCTTTTAATTTATTGTGTGCTTAGTAGATTGGATTTAATAGTGTTAGTTTTTATTCAAAAAAAAAATTAAAACCTAGGAGTGTGGAGGGAGCATCATAGTGTTTCTTATAGTGCTACTATTCCAGGTCGTGCCATAGCGATAAAAAATTTAAATTTTTTCACTTCTAAGCCTATAAAATTTATAAAAAGGGTAAGTTTTCCATTAGTTTTTCTATCGACACTAGTCCTTCTTGAAAATAGTACTTGGGATTGTCTTCCATTCATTTCTAGGTTTTTAAAATAATGGGTGGAAATAAATGAAAGCATTCATCTTCAAAAAGAAGTGAAGTACACTTAACGAATGAAGATTCCTTCTCTATTCTAAACATCCAGAGTTTTGTAAAATTTGATAAATTTCATGAATTCAGAAATGAAATTTATGAAGATGTAATAATCTATACAATAGACATGAAAAGCTTGCATGCTTGTGGAATTTTACATCACGAATTTTCTCCTGGCCAAGATGTCCTACCTTTTAATTATAGGAAGATATAATATCATGGAAGTTTGTATGGACCGACCCTTATAATGATAGTTTTGTATGTTTCAATCATTCATATAAATACATGTGTTATTTATTAATATTTATGTGTGTGGTTATTTACATTTGCTTAATTCTCTTATACTTCAATTTTTATAATGTCTCTCATTAATATCTCTACATTCTAATTATTTAATTAACCCTAATAAATGTGATAATTAAAAATTATGTAAAATTAGGACAATAATAAAATCCTAGATCAAAGTTCAAATGAACATTATTTTATAATTCATATATTGGAAAAAATTATTAATTTACTAACTTAGATCATTTAAAATTTTAACTTAATATGAATTTATAAGTTATGCTTTTATACATCGACCAATAAATTGAACATGAATATTTTAATTTAAATAATATATATGAGTAGATTAAAATTGAAAATTATATGCAACCTAGATTTGGAATTAGCAATCTTATTAAATCCTTACATTAAACTCATTAAGATTGTTAAAAGATTTTAAGTAAAATTGATATTCAAAATTATTAAATATGTACTCAAAAAAATAATAAAAGTAAAAAGAGTTTAAAAAAGGAAGGGAAGAGCCAAGAAAAGAAGAAAAAGAAAATTGAGTACAAAAAAATTGATATCAGATAAAAGCTTAGAGTGTGACTACATGCTCATACTAAAATTCACAAAGAATAAGATAGGAGAACTAGTACAAATGTTGGTGAACTTATGAAATTTTAATTTTAATTTGAAACAAACCTAATCTTTAAGCTACATTATTTAATTCAAAATTCTAAAGTCAGCAATAATAAGGTTGACTAGTTAGTATAATTGCTTATATTTTTCAAAATAGAATAATAACTTTATTTATTTAAATTACTTATAGACCATGTTATATTATCTTATATTTTAGCAATTTCAATTTATTAATTTTTATTTTGGTTATTTGATTAATCAAAATTATATATTTCTTTATTTGTTTGAGGAAAAAGAAGAGTTTAATCTCTAGAGAATGTGTTATATTTCTAGTGAAAATGTGTTGATTTGTTGTTTTTGGGAAGGAAAAACTAAAAAAATGGTGGAAAATTTTAAATTTTCAAAAGTGTTCTGATGTCCGATAAAATAATTCCTATGCGCTTACTTCTATACAATTCAGGTGCTCAAATTCTGACATGGTGGCAACAAGTTCTCTGTTCTTAAGCGTTATGGTAGCAAAATAAACAATGTTGTAGATTTATCAGCACTATGACATAAAAAAATTAGGTTAGCAGCACCAAATTCTCTATTTTCAAAAGCCACAGCTCCACAATTTCTCACACCTTGGTGTCATTTTGCACTTGAGCGCCATAATGCTCAAATGCCCACAGTGCCTTAGCATTATAGTTATGATTTCCAAGAGGCTCATTCTTTCAGTGAAGAGACATGACTGTTTACCAAGTAATTGATCGACATTAGCAAGCACCATGGTGGTGTAAAATCTTTAGCACCGAGGTGCTAGTTCACTTAAGGAGGATCATGATGCCTTTATTTCAAACACTACAGTGCCATTAGCCTTTTTATGTTTTTTTTTTATAGTTTTGATGTTGTGTTTGTAAGGAAGTTTAGTCACTGGTCTAAACTAAGTACTTTTTGAAAGTTTTGGGAGGTTATAATACTTTATTGAACTGCCTTAGGCACACCCAAGGGGGGTCAATTAGATATTAAAAAGGTTCTCTGGCACAAAAATTATTTTTGAGATTTTTTAATAACTTAAAATAAACAACTTGATCACCCGATGTGGAAGCTACAAAAATTAACAACTATTATAATAATAGTGATAATAACTTGATTAACTCAATATGACATCAACCATAAATTTTTCAACAAGAAATTTTAAGAAAATAAATCACAGAAAAGTAAAATATAGAAAATAAAAATTTGAAAAAGCACACCAGAATTTTATAGTGATTCAAATAATGACCTATGTCCACTCCCAAAAGTCCTCCTCTCTAGGTTTTGCACTAAACCTTTAGTGACTGTCCTTTAGCCCCCCACAGCTAGGTGGAGAAGCCCTTACAAAATCTCTTCCACCAACTCGATGCAATAAAGGATCATTATCTTTTCACCCTCGTAGTGAGATAGAGAACTTGGATTCCTTTTTCAGCATCCTGGTGAAGGTAGAAAACCTGGAATCCTTTTTCACTCTTTTAGAGAAGACAGAGAGCCTGATATCCTTTTCATCCTCCTAGTGAAGGAAAAGCACCTCGAATCACTTTCACTTTTCCCAATGCAGTAGAGTAGCTGTGTCCTTTGAGACAAAATAGGTCTTTTTCCCAAAGCTTCCCTTAAGACAAACCTTGACACATAGAGGAACTCAGGTGCCAGTTCACTTGTGCAACCATGCGGAACTCCATGTTACACTCCCATGAGACCTACAAGGATCTTCTCCCTCTCTTATAAACTCTACCCTTTCTCTCCCAAGTTCTAGGCTCTCTCTTTAAGCTTTCTTCAGAAGAAAATAACTCAATGCATGTCCAAAAGACTCTTATAAAGTCGTATGAGAAAGCTAAAATAGTTTCAAAAAACCCTAATTAAGCCATTAAATTTTGTATAGTATGATACCAAAAATTTGATCTATTAATACTGTACAAACACACCAGTTTGTACAGTACAATCAATTCAAATTTTCATTATTCACACTGTACGATGTTCAGTTAGTATAGTACGATCGATTCAGTTTTGCCTATTTACACTGTATGATTAGTATTTAGTATATTATGATCTGTTCAGATCAAACAGTACTAATGAAAAGTAGTATAGTACGATCAGTTCATTCAAATTATAATTCATCCAGGATATATACTGAAAAGACCAAATATCATCTATGTTGATCGTATAGTACAATGCAATTCATACAGTATGAAAAAAAAATTAAAATAAAGATGATTCGATTGATTAATCACAGGATTAAATTTGGTAATATTCTAAACATCATACAATATGATTTGGTTTGTACATACGAATAGAACAACATATAAAATTAAAATTTTTGACTAATTTAATGAACAATAGGGTTTCTGATTATAACAGATTGTCTAGTATGATATGGTGCTCATATTATATAATTAGTTATATTTCAAAATTATTTTCTTAGATAAATAAAATATTTTAATTAATTTTTATAGTAATTCATACATTATGCTTTATATCATACAATTCAATGTAAAGAATATTTAAAATTATTTTTTCTCCCCTTATTTGTGTGTGTTTATGGTCACCAAGCTAGCACACACCATTATAAGAAATAACTCAAGAAATTAAAAAAATAAATAAATAGTACATACTCTTTTAACACATCCTATTCTACCCAATCTTGAGCCCTAAATCTTTTTTGAATAATGTTGATGTACCTAAAATGTTAGTACACACACAAATAAATATGCACTACAATTACTAGGAGAAATAAAGAGGCAATCAATAATATTTGTTATCATCAAAATCATAAACTCGGGAGCCCTAGTTGAAACACTTTTTTGTGTACTTTCTTGTTCAACCTTCATGTAAAATTTAAGAGATGCTAGGAAAGTTAAAGATATAATAATTTGAAATCTCTAGCCTATGTTTCTTTAAGCAACTCTATAATTTAAAAGGAAAAAGAATTTTAAAGGAGATAGTTTGGTCCTTTCTTATGATATCACACTCTTGTATATGCATGAGTTTAATGAAATTGAGTTTGCTTGTTATTCATTGGGTGACAGGCTAATTTTCTTATTTTGGATTGATGAAGTAAAATGTATGCTGAGTACTAATGAAAACTTGTGTTCTATAATAATTAAATGATGATTTTAGTATTATCTCACTCTTTATTTAGTGTATATAGTTTCCATATGTATAATCAAAATTTAGTGTGATGTATAATCTCAATTGAGGAATGCATGAACAACCAAGAGTATTGAGATAGGTTGTTTGCATGCTTAGACATATGATGTAAAATATTCTAGGCTCTTAAGGAGATATTATAATAATATGAGGTAAGCAGATATCCTTTAACTCCTACTCGCTCGACAGATACTAGGGGTACATATGCTCTAAATCACATTACTTTGAAGGGTCTCATTTGTAAAGAAATGCAATTTATATTCATCTATCCAAAACACTTTAATTAAATATTGTATCAAATATTTTACTATTTTATTTAATGATATAATCTCCAAAAATATCATTTCATTTATGTAGGATAATTATTACAACTAGAGTAAATAATACTAATTAATTGCAAGTAAGCATAGTTCCTCGTGGCTTCTACATTCTTCTCTATCCCATTATTACTTGATTCTTTTTTTTTATTAAATGCATAAAGTAATTTTATTAAAGAAAAAAATTACAAGCAACTAGGTGATTGGTCAACAATCACAGTCCTCCTTGAGTAAAGAAATGAAAAGAGGAGGAACATTATTACAACTCAAGTCATCCCAAAAAACATCTAAAAAACAAGCCAAGTTAGCACAAAAATCAGCCAACTTATTACAATTTCTATTAACAGCGTGAAATAAGACTTGATTGAACTCTAAAAGAAAAGAAAATTCTTTATAGACCATCCTATTTGATTGGCATCTTATTGAAAAGCTTATGAACATAATCAATAACATTCTTATTATCTCCTTCAACGATGATGCCTTTAAAGTCAAACATCTACTCTTGAACATACTTCCTAAGATTCAATATTAAAAAAAACTCGAGTTGTGACGAATCCCAATGCAAGTAATTAGCTCCAAAGGCAGACAAAAATCTGCCTCTATGGTCTCGGAAGACGCCTCCTATACCTGTTCTGTAATTGCTCTTCAAAGAAGCATCAATATTAAGCTTAATCCATTCGGGGAGAGGAGGATACCAATGAGAAAATACCATTTGTTGGTTGGTACCCCAGTAGTCCGAATTATGATTAAGACCAAATGAAGCTGCAGCCAAGCTGACTGTATTAGACGCAATAACCACCAAGATATCCTCAACTCCATCGTGTGTCACCTTGTTCCTGCTCTTCCAATAGCAGAAGACCACTATACAATAAATGTTACTAATGAAAGGAAGAGAACCATACATGGATTCCAACCCCAAACAATATTTAGGAAGGGATGAATATATCAGAATCATGAAACCCCAGGTTATGAGAATCCTGAGGACTTGAATCAGTTTCAAACAGTTAACAGCTATGTGCTCTGAGATCTATGCAACCTTACAACCTCTTGGGCAATCACTACAATCCAACAGTCTTTTGAACGATAAAAACTCATTTGAAGGGATAGCATTAATGAGTAACCTCTACCAGAACATATCCACCCGAGGACTTAGCTTTAAGCCTCTCCTCCAATGCTAATTAGGATCTTCCTCCCGATTACCTTTAGTTTTTTGCATAACTAAAGCAGATAAAGATTTCCCTGAGAACTTAGAGATAAGCTCCAGCTGATCCCCACCTAAATATGGAAAAATAGGAACACTCTTTATAACATCCACAAGATTTTGGCCGAAGACCTGAAGCAACTTAGCTTCGACCCACTCACCTTCACAAATAAACCAGTCCAGACCTTGCACTTCACCATCCGATATCGCAACATATGTAGTCCATTTGCTAATCGAGTTATCCCAAATCCAGATATCCTCCAAAGTATTAATAAGATCCTTTGAAGAAACTTTCCATCTTATAATTTCTTTTAGACATTTGAAACCACTCATAATGATCTTCAATGTACATGAGTTGTACCTTTTAGGCTGGATATTCCACACAAGGTTGCCATACTTATCACTAAGAACCCTATTAAGAAAAAAAGTAGATTTTGGGATAAGATTCCAAGCCAATTTGTCCCTCAACGGACCAACCTTTGAAGCAACCGATTGAACTCCTTGACCACCCAACCTTCTAGGCAAGCAAAGAACTTCCCAAGAGACATAATGGAGTCCCTTACTCCCATCCTTCATGCTCCACATAAAATCCCTACACATTCTATCCAAATCATTCAGTACTAATAACTAGAAAGAAAAGTAGGAAAAGAAGTAAAGACCGTCTTCAAAAGAAGAACCTTCCCTGCAAGAGAAATAAAACGGTTACCCCAGACAATCAAAATGTTATAAGCTTTTTCCAACAGAATACTGAAATCTGATCCATTCAATCTCCTTAAGGTGATCTTAATGCCAAGATACTTGAATTCCTTCACCACCTTGAAACCCAATATTCTAGCTAGAGGCCTTCTACTAGTCCATGCAACAGATTTGCCAAAGAGAATAGCTGATTTCTGAGGATTCACCTTCTGACCTAAACATTTACAGTAGTCCTTCAATATCTTATTAGCAATCTTCACCTTACTATGATTAGCCTCCAAAAACACAACAATGTCATCAGCATATAACAAATGTAAAATTTTATCAACATTCGGAGCCACTTTAATGCCAAGACCCCTCCCCCTTTGAGCAAAAGCATCAGATAGCAGTTGTGAGCAAAGAATAAAAAGATAGGGAGACAAGGGACACCCTTGCCTAAACCCACTTCTCCCCTCAATCCAAGTTGAGTTACCATTCATCAAAATGGAAAATTTTAGAAAAGTCACACATTGAAGCAGTAGATTAGAAAACTTGTCTGGAAAGCCCAAATTCTTTAACACTTGCTTTAGAGTTGGCCACCGCATGCTATCATAAGCTTGTTCCATGTCAACTTTGATAGCCATAAGACCTTTACTAGATTTGGAAAATCTAAACTTGTTAAACACTTCTTGGGCAAGTAAGACATGGTCAGAAATACATCTACCTTTAAGAAACGCCGCCTGCTCTTCAGAAATGAGCTTAGGAAATAGATTAATCATTCTATTCAACAACATCCTAGCCACTAGCCACTATCTTATAAATCGACTAACAGAGGCTAATAGGTCTATAACTCGAAGGAAGCAACGGGTTTTTAACTTTAGGAATATGGACCACTAAAGTTTCCTTCCAGCTGGAACACATAAAACCATTTGAAAAGAAAAGACTAACAGCCTTCCACATATCTTATTTAATGATGTTCCAATAGGATTTAATAAAGGAATACGAAATACCATCAATATCGGGAGATATGTTGGCTTCAAGATGAACAACAACACTTTCAATATCCTCCATAAAAAAATCCGCAAGCAACACTTCTTTATCATTTTCATTCAGCACCTGAAGTGGGGATGACCACCCTCTCAATTTACAATTTCGATCCTCCCATTTACTTTTAAAGAAATCATAAAAAACTCCTTAAATTAAATTCTAGTCTTTGACTGCATTCCCATTTGTGTCCTTGACCTGGTGGATCTAATTAGAGTTGCATTTACTTGAAGCAAATGCATGAAAAAATTTTCAATTTGAGTCCCCATCAGTAAACCATTTTACCTTTGCTCGTTGCCTCCACCATGTGCTAAGCCGGCCAAGGGTTGAATTAAGCTCATGCACCTTAGCTTTTAGCAAGACCAGCTTGTCATCCGAAAGCCCACCAAACTCAGCTTCTTCCACCTATAAATCAAGAATCTCCTTCTTCAAACTTTCCTTCAATCTCATCAGATATTGGTGTTTTGCTTTACTCCAAAAGAACAATTCTAAAAATGCTCTTCTGAACTTCAGGATTAGAGAAACAACAACATCATCTCCTTGCACCTTCTTTCTCCAGGAATTAGAGACAATGGAAAAAGAAGCAGGATATGAAGTCCAAACCTCTTCGAACCTTAGCATTTTGTTTCCCCAAAAATCAGAAGAAGGAAACTTTATCAATATGGGACAAAGATCAGATGTTATCCTTGCAAGGTGCCTAACAGAGGAAGATTGAAAAACATCCAACGCTGGAGTATTTAAAAGACAATGATCCAATCTTTCTAAGATGCGGGCACCACCCTTCTTGTTATTACACCATGTGAATTTGAGACCAACAATACCCAGTTCTTGGAAATCACAACGACTCATGAAACTACACATATCTTGAGTTCCTTGAGAAAGAACAAAACATTTCCCTCCTCTCTTATCTTCTTGAGACAAAATACAATTAAAATCACCACCAATAACAAAAGGAAGCTTACTATTAGAAAAGCTTTCAAGTTTACTCCATAAACCCCTTCTTTTATACACATCTGTGCTACCATACACCGAGGAAATAAACCACAAGCCTCTATTAACATTTCTCAATTCACTAATAACTCCTTGAGAAAAGGATTCCAAAATAGTGAAAGAAGCTAAGTCCTTCCTCCAACAAGTCATAATACCTCCAGATAAACCTTCAACAGGAAAAAGAAAAATATCCCAATTGCTACCAATGAATTTCTTACACTCACATCCATCAAAAACAGATATTTTAGTCTCTAAAAGCCCAAAAAAAATAACTTCATACTCTTTCACAAACTTTTTTAGGTAATGAGAGGCTACACACTTCCTAGCCCCCCTACAATTCCAAAATGCTAAGGAAGACATTTAAGAATAAGAATTGGGATTACTCCCTTTTCTGCCTCTAACCAACCCATCAATCACCCTTCTTGATGTGGTTAATAATGTTATCCTTCCCTAAGGATCTATGCTCTTTTTTGAGTTTGAAATCAGATTTGTGAATGGGAATACCTGAGTTCGCAAGCAATCTAGTAGGACATACTTGAGTTCGCAAGCATCCCTTCCCATTATCCCCACTTACATAAGAAGGGAGGTAATCTTTAATAATTCCTTCAAGATGAAGCACATCATGAGAATCGAGAAGACCACTAGTCTCACCAATATCACCACCAATGATAGTAGATTCTATAATAGCAGCAACCACTGGATCTGAAATAGGATGTTCCTCCTCTCCAGCCCCTAAAAGAGTCACAGGAGCGATGTTTTCCACTTCCAGATTATTCAACCTCACTTCGGCCTGGTCGAGAACCACACTAGGCACACCAAAACTCTTCACCTCCATACTCCTAGGAATTTCAATTCCCTTAGAATTCTCAAATTCTGCAAGCTCAATATTATTCTCCTTACCAATCTCATCCAACACCTCCATAGAAACATTGCCCACTGAAATGGCATCCTTTACCACTCTATCTTTATTATGCTGCAAGGGATTAAATGGTACACCACGAGCTACCACTTTCTTTTTCTTATAATTGACAATGATCCATAGCCCATAAGTCTCATTCTCTTGAACCTTGTTCTCAAAGACACCTTCACCGTCATTCAAACGCCAACAACTGACTCCCTTAATTTCAAATCTTTCTTATTACAATGAATTTTGTCATGCCCTATCAACCCACATTAAAAACAAAAAGAGGAAACTTTTCATGTTCTACTTTTTGGAAGAACCTTCCCGCCATACTTTCCACCCAAACACCCAAGGGAAGACTTTGATTCAGCTTCACACGAACACAACCCTTGCAAATTCCCTTCTTCCTCATTTGAACATGTTTCCATCAAACATCAAAGGAACTCCCACCATAGAAGCAATCCTCACCACATTAATCTCATCCCAACATTGCAAAGGCAAATGAGGTATCCTGATCCAGATGGGAGAAGATAGACCTTTCAAAGACAAAGGTGAAAACTCTGCAGGCCACTTATCCAATCCTATTATATGGCCATTCACAAATCAAGGTCCACCAGTTAGGACACCCACTAAAGCTTCAGAATTTTTAAAAGAGCACAAAAACCTGCCCAACCCTAGGGTAATAAAGTGAAACTGCCCAAATTGTGACCATTGACGCCTTAACTCCCATGCCACAGTATGAGAAGGCATTTCTTTACCAAAAACCTTAGTGACCAAAGAGTTTCTCAGAATATTTGCATTAGAAGTCTCGCTAGACTCAAGTAACTTAACAGCATTGCCATCCACTGTTAACACAATATTAACAATCTCAAAATTAACTTTTATATGATCTTTCTTCGACCAAGGGTTGCACATAACAGAACCAGTCCCAAGCTTCACAGGCATTCTATCAATAACCGAGTCTATAATACCGCCATATACCGTCGTAGAATCCCCTAAACTAACTGCAGAAACCTTGTCTTCATTTTGAATATTTTGCTTAATCGAAATCTTGGAATTCGCATTTATCACACCATTACTAGGGATTGCATTTGAATTACCAAATCTATTAACAAAAATTTTCAAACCTGAAGATGAAGCATCACCGTCATTTGGGTTAGACGAGGGATTGCCAGGACTCTTGAGAAAATGTGGCGTAACGCAATCCAAGTCTTAAGCAATACCTTTACCTTTGCCTTCTATCAGAGAGATTTCCTTAGGACAAGAGTCCACAATTTCCTTAATAATAATACCTGATGACGATCTTCTTTATGTAATCTTAGCTTCAGTATCTGTCCCAGCAAGAGGATGGACAAATGCCTCTCTGCTTATAGCAACAAATGCCTCCTTGTATGAATCTGACGATGAGGAGACCATCGACGTTCGGCGGCCTTCAGCCGCCATCTCTTATCACGGGGCCGCAAAAAAAGGATGAAAATCGGGAATGAAAATTTTTTAAAAAAATGAGAGCTTCTCTCTCTAGCTTAAGGCAACAGTGATTGTTTCCAAATCTCCCAAATTACTTGATTCAATGCATATACTTGTGTATATTAAGCGTGGTTTCTTATTATTTATATTAATGAAAACCTAAGCATTATTTAAGGGTGATAGAGCCCAAGATTTTTATATAATTAAAAAGTTCACTCCACAGCCCCCATTACTTTCCACTGACCTTCCCCAGTAAAATCAGTCACCAAAAGTGTTTCTTAACCTCATATATGTACTGGTCCCCCAAGAATTTTTACCATCCTTCTAAAGTACATCTATTTTCCCTGTACTTCATCCAAAAGTACTGATAGAAAATGGATTCTATATCCCCAGGCTCCTCCACCAAGACACCTTTTTTATTTTTAACAGTTTACCCCAGTTTCCATTTCTCGTAGCAGAAACAAAAGCATGAAAAAATTGTGTTCACATCTCCTACTTCCAACCATGTAGTTTTATCCCTCTTCATCCAGCATTTAGCTAATCTTGCATGAGTAAAATTTAACTCATGAAATTTCCTCCTTATCACCAAATTTTTTTTGGGAAGAAGACCCTCCTCAGAGCTTTCATCTACCTGCAGCAAAAATAATTTGGTTTTGGAGATTCCCCTCTGATTGCAAAAACTCCTTAAGCTTATTCATGCACTACTAATGTAAAGTTTTATGAGATCTTTTCAATTTATTATGTACTATGTTAGCGTCATTTCCAAACTCTGCATTCCTCCATGACCTATTGCCCCATGAAGTGGGATATCATGCCCAAAAAGTTTCAAAATGAATAAAGTTCATTTGGGAAAAAGAAGTAGATGACAGCCTTAGAAAAATGTGATAGTGATTAGAAGCCACCCCTAGCGAAGTGGCTAACAATAATAGATAGAACCCTTTGAAGGCCTTTAGATTTAAACAAAAATATTATCAATTTTTTCCAAATTCTAGCTTAGCACTCCATATTATTGCATAATGAAACGTGAGTTCCTATGACCCCCACATCATGTAAATCATTATTAATCATAAAATCTTTCTTTTCTTAAGGACTTTGAGATAATACAAATCTCTTCACACCTCACTTCTCCCCTTTGGACATGATAGATTGAAGTCCCCACCCATAATAGAAGGAGGGCCTTTGAAAGAAATTTCCTCAATCCTCTCCCACAAATAACTTCAAACATGAACGTCTTTATTTCCATAAGAAATAGCAACGGACCATAAACCTGAATTGGGAGTCTCAAGCTTTCCAATAACACAGAGATTCATAGCATCTAACACAACAGAAAATGATAGATCTCTTTTCCACAAAACAAAAATACCTCCTGAAGTCTATACTACTATAAAATCATAAAACTCCAAACCATCTCCAATAATACTATTAACCTCGCCTCTATCAACAAAAAACAACCTAGTCGCCTTCAAGAAAATAAAAAAATATCATTTTCTTTAGATATATCCCTTAAATACAAAGCATACACCTTTATCCTTGCTCCCCCTATAGTTCTAAAATGCAATTGAAGACATTAAAGCTCATCATTTTGTCACCCAACTCCTCATTCCTTTTCCTGGGAATATCCCATATAGGCTTTCATATTTTTAGATCCTTATTGAGTCCTGCCTTGTGAACAATAAACTTTCCATCTCTACACAAATTTTTTGACCAAAACTCTCCCATCTACCTCCTTTTATGGTAAAACTTTGATCCCTAAAGATTTGTTGTGTCCAACCATCCTAACTACCTTCAACTCAAATACATGTTGATGCAATCCCTTTCTTCCAACCTGACAGTCCCTCCCAGTAACTAATTTGAAACATATATTATTGTGATTTAACATTATCATGTAATAGATTAAAATTCTTACTTATAGCAACTTCTTTGACTAGATCAATAGCTTTCTTGAGATTTTATTTCCCTTGATGCATCTTAACTCTAATAACATCTTTTTGTCTAACCTAAGCAATAATAGATTACTTAACCTGTGTACCAACTTCTTTAGAGTGAACATTCTATAATTTACCAATAATTTCCTTCACATATTCAATATTAGGACTTATTTAACATGAACAGTTGATTCCTTGTAATAGCACATGGCACCCTCATAGCATAGTTAATTTGAACATTCCTTCTGTTACCCACTTATTTCATTAGAGTTACCCAAATAATAGTTTTGAGTTTATTCCTCATATTAGTTACATGAATCCAATTTGTTGCAAATACAATTTTGATGATGACAAACATGTTTCTATTGTGTTTTGCTTGCTAACCCGTTTCAGGCACAAACGATCACGAGCCACTCAAGCCAACTCAAGATCGGGTCCAAGTGTGTCCAATGTACTATTTTTCATTTTATTGAGTCAATTGTAATCTAACTGATCCCCTTGCTAAGTAACCTTGCACACACACACTCAAGGGGGAGAGCTTGAGTGAATTAGAGTTTCTGTTCATTTTTTGTTCGGATCATCCTGGACGTTATTCACATCGTCCTGGACGATCAGGTAATAACAGAAACCCTAATTAGGGCGACTAAGTTAACGGGGTCTGATTAAGCCGATCGTCCTAGATGATCTTTGGATCGTACGGGACGATATGCTCAAATCAGAAATTCTCAGCCGCCAGATCAAGTTAGGCAAGTTTTTATTTTAAGTTATTTGGTCTGATCGTCCCGGACGATACGTGTATTATCCTGGATGATTCAGTACAATCATGCCTAAATTAATCTGGTAATTAAGGAAAGCAATTTATTTTTGATTGATACGATCAAATCATCTTAGACGATCGTAAGATTATCCCGGACGATCATGATCGTCTAGTGTATTTCAGCTGTACGTCCGGAACTATGTTCAGGATGATTTGGGCACTTTTTGAACTAATCGTACAGGACGATGTCCCTATCATCCTGGACGATCAAGTCATTTTTTGGTCGTCCAACACAGGTTTCTCTGGATGACCTGAACTATCTTCTGGACGATATTCTTCGATTTGCACTAATCATCCCGGACGATCGCAGGATCATACGGGACGATATGAACAATTTTTTCTTCCGATCATCCAGAAGAGCCAGATCGTCCAGGCTGAAACAGCTAAATTTGAACTGATCGTACAGGACAAAATACTGATCGTACAGGACAAAATACCGATTGTCCTGGACGATCTTGGCTAACCAGTTGAGATTTAGGGCAAATTTTAAGCCCTCCTATAAAAGAACTTTTTCTTGAAACAAGAAAAATCTTTTGCCACCTTTCTTCCTTGAAAAACCCTAGAGAGAGAGAGAGAGTTTGGAGAGAGATAGAGGATCTTGTGAGGGGGAGTTAGTGAGGGATTCACTAAGGTTGCTCCAAGAATGGATCAGAGTCATCTTCTCCGCTCGTCGTCTTTCATCTAGTCGGTGTTCGTTGTGGGAGGATCGTTCGCAAGAAGATCCGGGGTTCTCTACCCCCTCTAGGTGGAAGTAAAAGGAGTTCTAAGGTTCTCTGCCTTCTTCAGGAGGAAGCAAAAGGAGGTCGGGTTCTCTGCCTCACCGTGTGGTGAAAAGGAGGTGTTTGTACAGGCTTCTCAGCCTTGCTGTGGGAGCAAAAGGAGAGACACTTTTTGTTTAGTGCAATACCCGGAGGGGAGGCTCTGGGGAGTGGACGTAGGTCAAGTTGACCAAACCATTATAAAATCTGGTTTCCTTTTCTGATTCAGTTTTGCACTTTACTTTTTTGATATTAACTGCTAGGGTGAATATTTGTGATTGATCTTTTTGTTCTTGTTTACTTGTTTCCGCTGCTAAGTATCGAAAAGATTTTTCATTATTATCGTGAAATTTTTAAATAACCAATTCACCCCCCCCCCCCCCCCTCTTGGTTAGCCTCGGGACTAGTTCACTAGGGCTTAACATCCCTATCGAACTTTCAAGTGGTATCAGAGCGGGATTCAAAATTTAGGTTTAAAAACTTTTGAATTTGATCCATGGCTAACTGTAACAATCGTAATACTGCTGAAGGTTATTCTATTACAAGACCACCGTTGTTTGACAATATTCCTTTTGATTTTTGGAAAACATGCATGTCTACTTTTCTGTAATCTATTGATTATCGTATGTGGATGTTAGTTAAGGATGGCTATGAAGCACCACATAGGCTTGTTAATAGTATTAAAATTGAACTCCGGTTTGCAGATTGGACTTTTGATGATCATGACTTAGCACGAATAAATGCAAAATGTTTGAACTGTTTCTTTTGTGCTTTAAAATCTGAAGACTATATGCGTGTTTCTACTTGTACAATGGGAAAGGAAATCTGGGATAGATTATGTATAATATATGAAGGTACAACTGAAGTCAAACAGTCTGGGTTAAACATCTTGTTACATGATTACAAACTTTTTCTCATGAAACCTAACGAGACTATTTCAGAAATGTACACAAGTTTCACTCAGATTGTTACCTCTTTCCATTCTTTAGGTAGAGAACTTACTAACTATGAAAGAGTGAACAAAATTCTTAGATGTTTGCCTTCTTCATACGATGCTAAGATTACTGTGATCACTGAATCTAAAGATTTAAATACTTACTCTATCGACAGCTTACTTGGATCACTCATTGCTTACGAGCAAGGGGTGAACCAAAGGCAACTTGATGCAGGTGAACGCAAGAAGGAGAAGACAGTGGCACTAAAGGCCAAAGATTCAGATGCTAGAACTTCCGGGTCTGATAGTGATGATGTTGCCTTAATCACAAGGCAATTCAAGAGCTTTCTAAGGAAGAAGAATAAGAATTTTCAAAAGTGGAACAAAGGTAAGACCAGTAGAAACTTTAAAGGTTCATCTGAATCTATTTATTTTGAATGCAGGAAGCCTGGACACATAAAGGCAGATTATCCTACACTCAAGGCTCCCCCAAGCAAGGAGAAGGGTGAGGAGAAACCAAAGTTCAGAAAGGACAAGAAGTGGATATAAAAGGCGTTCTGGGCAGACTCTGCATTCGACTCTTCTGAGACTGAAGCTGAAGAGGAGGAAACAAACTTGTGTCTGATGGCTGATGATCACCCTGGTCAGTCAGACCAGGAAGAGGTATGTGAGCTTACTTACAATCAATTATTTGAAGTTTCTAAAAAATTCATACATCGTATAGGAAGCTTAAGAAAACTCATGCTAGTTTAAAATTAGATTATTTAACTTTGGAAAAAGAGCATGATGTTTTAGTTAAAGATCATTCCACTGTTGATTCCAATTATATGTCTTTGCTTGATGAATTCGATGAGTTGAATAAAAAGTATTCTGATTTAACTGTTGAGCATGATTTGTTAAAAAGATCGCATGTTGAATTAGAAGTTGCTTTTAAGAAATTGAATGATATGGCATGTGATTTAGAAAGTAATGAAAGTACAAGAACGTTTGAAATTGCAAGTTTAAATAAACATATTATGTTTTTGAAAGTGAAAATCAGTGCTTTTGAAAAGAACAAAACACCGCCTGCTTTTGAACAGTTTTATGCACCGCCACCTTTTGAAAAATCTGTTGCAAGTTCATCAAAGCATGTTTCATATACATCTAAGAAGAGGCACTATCACCCACATAGATTAGTAAACCCTTTTCCTGGTATTAGATGTTTTTCATGTGGCATGTTAGGACACATATCACACACTTGCACTTTTTACCGTAGTACACATTGGGTATGGAGACCCAAACTACCTATTTCACAGCACAGCACGCATGCATTGCATTCTTCTTTTCATAAGTTTGGGTTCCTAAGACTGACGTTTGATATTTTTATAGGTGTGCTCTCACACAAGACCTCGTGAGAGCATGTGGTACCTGGACAGCGGATGTTCAAGACACATGACTGGAGATGCAAATCAGTTCATTTCGCTGGAGGCCAGGGCTGGAGGCAAGGTTACACTTGGAGATAACACCACTAGGAAGGTGGTAGCCTCAGGTATAATTGGTGATTCAAAGAATTTTATGTTTAATAATGTTTTTCTTGTAGATGGACTGAAACACAACCTGCTGAGCATCAATCAACTTTGTGACAAGGGATACAACTTCAAATTCCTGCCCACTGGCTATATTTGAAGCTTAAATGATGAAGTTGTTTTGCAGGGGCAAAGGATCAATAACGTCTACAAGCTGGATGTAACTTGCATTAAATCTGATAATTCAATTTGCTTAAAAACTGCTGTTGATGAGTCTTGGTTATGGCATAGGAGATTGTGTCATGCCAGTATGAAAACCCTTAGGAGAGTCACCCAAAAGGACTTAGTTAGAGGTGTGCCCAAGCTTAAGTTCACTAAGGATCACTTGTGTGATGCCTGTCAGTTGGGGAAGCAAGTCCAGTCCTCTTTTCACTCTGTTAAGGACATTAGCACCTCTAGACCTTTAGAAGTTCTTCACATGGACCTCTTTGGACCCATTAACACTGCCAGCTTAGGGGGGAGAGTCTATGGATTTGTGATTGTAGATGATTATTCAAGGTTCACTTCGGTGAAATTTTTATCACATAAATCTGAGTCATTTGATGAGTTTGGATCTTTCTCTACTTGGATTCAGAAGAAGTTAGGATGTGAGATCATTACCATCCACGGAGGGGAGTTTGAAAATGAAAGATTTGGAAGTTTTTGCAAGGAGCGAGGGATTAATCACAATTTTTTAGCTCCTAGGACCCCTCAGCAGAATGGGGTAGCTGAAAGGAAGAACAGGACCTTAGTGGAAACCGTTAGAGCCATGCTCGCTGAGTATTCACTTCCAATATACTTTTGGGCTGAAGCGGTGAACACTGCCTTTTATGTGCTGAATAGGATGAATGTGAGAGTCAAACTGAACAAGACACCTTATGAGATCATTAAGGGTAAAACTCCTAATCTGTCCCACCTCCATGTCTTTGGCTGCAAGGTTTTCATTCTGAACAACGGGAAGTCACCCTTAGGAAAATTTGACCCCAAATCTGATGAAGGAGTGTTCTTAGGATATTCAAGTGTGGGGAAATCCTTTAGGGTGTTCAATAAGAGGACTTTTGTGGTGGAAGAAACATCCCATGTAGTGTTTGATGAATCTGATCCTAAGGAGTTTAGATCTGAAGTGGAAGATGAAGAGATTGTTGAGGTTACCCAAGGGGTTGGAAATACAAATCTGGAGGAAAGGGTAGAACCTCAAACCACATTGCCTAGAGATTGGAGATATTCCTCGAGTCGTCCTAAAGAACTGATCTTAGGAGACCCTTCTGAAGGTGTTAGGACTAGGCATGGACTTAGGAAGGAAGTAAACCATTCTGCCTTTATCTCAATGACTGAACCCACCAACATCAATCAAGCCCTTTCGGATGAGTTTTGGATTTTAGCTATGCAGGAAGAATTGAATCAGTTTATAAGGAATGATGTTTTGGAGTTAGTAGAAAGACCTAGAAATTAAAGTATTGTGGGAACCAAATGGGTCTTTAAGAATAAGATGAATGATTCTGGTGTGGTGGTTAGGAATAAGGCAAGATTGGTGGCTAAGGGGTATAATCATATAGAAGGGATTGATTTTGAGGAGACTTTTGCCCCTGTAGCTAGATTGGAAGCCATTAGAGTGCTACTAGCCTTTGCCTGTTATAAGGGATTTAAGCTGTTTCAAATGGATGCCAAGAGTGCCTTTTTAAATGGGGTAATAAAAGAAGATGTTTTTGTAGAATAACCCCTAGGTTTTGAGAGTTCCCAATATCCAAATCATATCTAGAAATTAAAAAAGGCCTTATGTGGATTGAAACAGGCACCCAGAGCTTGGTATGAGAGGCTTAGCACATTCCTGTTAGAAAGAGAGTTTGTTAAGGGAAGCGTAGACACCACCCTTTTTTCTGAGGAGATTAGGGGATGACTTACTCTTTGTCCAGATCTATGTTGATGATATAATTTTTGGATCATCTGATAAATATTTATGTGATGAATTTTCTAAAATGATGAGTAAGGAGTTTGAGATGAGTATGATAGGAGAATTGTCCCACTTTTTGGGGTTTAGCATAAGGCAAACGGATGATGGAACCTTTCTCAATCAATCTAAATACACTAAGGACATTTTGAAGAAATATGAAATGGGCAAAGCCAAGCCAATCAATACTCCCATGACCTCCTCAGTTCAATTAGATAAGGATTCAAGTGGAAAATCTATCGATCAGAATAAGTATAGAGGAATAATAGGATCACTGCTTTACCTGACTGCTAGCCGACCTGATATCATGTTTAGTGTCGGTCCTTGTGCTAGGTTTCAGGCTGATCTTAAAGAGTCCCACCTGACTGCTGTTAAGAGAATTCTTAGATATCTTTTAGGGACCCCAAACCTAGGAATCTGGTACCCTAGGCACAACACCTCTTTTGAGATCATTGGATATTCTGATTCTGACTTTGCGGGGTATAGGGTGGATAGAAAGAGCACTTCTAGGACTTGTCAGTTCATAGGACAGTCGTTAGTCTCCTGGTCTAGTAGAAAATAGAACTCAGTTACACTCTCCACTACTGAAGCTGAGTACATTGCCTTAGGAAGTTGTGTGGCCCAAGTTCTTTGGTTGAAGCAACAAGTCTTGGATTTAGGATTACCTGTTGGCACAATTTCTGTTCTGTGTGATAATACTAGTGCCATCTGTATCTCTAAGAATCCAATCCAACATTCTATGACCAAACACATTGATATAAGGCATCACTTCATTAGGGACCATGTTACAAAAGGGGCCATTGAGCTACATCATGTAGCAACTGAAAATCAGCTGGCTGACATATTCACTAAACCACTGGCCTTTGACTCATTCAGCATTTTGAGAACCAGATTAGGAGTGATTGATATAAATGCTTGATTCTGATGACTACTGATTTCTAATTGTTCTGATTGGTATTCTATTTTCTGTTAGTTAGTTTTTGGTTTGATTATTTGCTTTAAGTTGATTTTATTTCTTCTGCTGATTTCTATTTTAGCCTTACTGTTAGTTTTATTTGAGTATTTACTTTGATGAGATTTTCTACCTGTTTTTATTCACTGGTTCATATCTTGCACTTACTATTTTATGCTTTTCAAAATCTGATCACTTCACTACTTCTGATAATCTGAATTTCTGACTGGGAGTTTTTACCTTGCTTTGGTTTGGAAGCTGGTATGCAGTGATTGATTCCACTGAATCTGTTAAAGGGAAGAAACATTGATGATTGTTTCTCTTCCTCTAACTCCTTTACTGGTGTATAGTTTCTTTTGGATAAAAATCCTCTTCAAAATTAAAATGTTAGTTTTTGAAATAGAGATTATTTTATCTTCCTACAGTAATCTGCCTCATATCAATAGTATTTTTCAAAGTCTTGATCCATTAGTTTGATTTTCTAAACCAAGTGATTGCATTTATCATATGCTGTATGGCTTTTGTTTTGTGAATCATTCTTCCTTACTGTGGAGAGTCATCTCCTATGTCTGGAAGATAATCTCATAGCTGAGACTCTTTAATGATTATGAAAAGGAGAAAGCTTACAAAAGATGCGCAGTGCGCCAAATAATTTGAAAAAGAGGCATAAAATGAGCCCAAAACTGAAAAGATGTGAAATTGCCAAATTGGATACACAAAGTGTATCAAAAATGAAAAGATGCGCAAAGCGCCAACCAATTTGAAAAAGAGGCACAAAATGAGCCCAAACCAAGCTTTCTTCCCTTTTAGATTGCTAAATGTCTTAGAAAAATCCATGCGCCACTTAATATTTTCAAAAGCTTGAGTTTGGAAATTCTGATTTCTGATTCCTTACTTTGTAACACTATTATATTAGATATTTTTCTGGAACGAGGCTTGAAAGGATCTCTTTTGAAATCTAATATCTTTTCTTCTGAATCGGATTTTTGTTTTGAAAGAGGTTTGCATCGATAAGGTGCCCGGGGTCAGAGTTACAAAAGTTAATTTTTCCAACCTTTTCTGGATTTCAGCGCTGTCAATCATCTTCTTATTGGTTTTTGAATCTAAAATCAAGGAAAAATTCTGATTTACTCGAGCAGCTTGATCAAAAAAAAATGTTGCTTTTATGTGTTTTTGCTGTGAGTTTTATTCATTTTTATTTTATTTTGATTTCATGGTTGTGTTTTTGGGATCCTGATCGATCATCTTCATCATCCATCTTTTTCTATTTTCTTCACATTATTCTGGATGATACACCGATCGTCCTGGATGATTCTCTTCGTCCTGGACGATCCAAACATCATCCTGGTTGATTCATTCAAAATCATCCCCACACTGCTCCTGCTGCAAAAAAAAATCCCAATTATTGGTGATCGTCCCGGACGATCCTTACATCGTCCAGGACGATATGATCCATATCTTCCTGATCTGATCAAACAGCTGGCATTGCACCAATTATTATCCATCACCCTGGACGATCCTCTTCATCGTCCTGGACGATCCACGTGTCAGCCACTGGACGATTGGAATTCGGCCCGTCCAACACACTTATTGCACATCGTCCGGGACAATCCACCTAAACATCCTGGACGATACCTTTTCATCAACGGTTGTCCAACCTAATTCCTCGGGATGATCGCCTGTGTCTAATCATCCTGGACGATCGGACCGCCTTTTTGACCAATCATCCAGGACGTCATAAATGCCCATATCGTCCCGGACGATGTCGCGATCGTACGGAACGATCAGGCCATTTTCTATATAAACAGCAGTTTTCTTAAGGATTTTCCACACCTTTTTTCTTCCACTCTCCTTCTACTTCCTTACACTTTTGATTCCTAATGGCTGGTGGCAAACGGTCCTATCAAAAGGGTGCCAGTTCCTCCCGGGGACCTGTTGATCCTCGCTTCCCCAATGCAGTCGATCAGGCTGCCTACGAGCGATATTGTGAAGTGGGGATCACACCGTCAAAAATCATAAATCCCCGCACTCTCACTTATCATGTCCTTGACCTCTTCGCACACACCTCCCTCACCTTCATCATGACTCTCGCATTTCCCTTTAGCTCGGAACTTCTTCGCATTTTCTTTGAAAACTTGCGGATTTCGGCTGATTATTCCACCCTCCGCTCTTATGTAAATCAGCGCCCCGTCGAACATACCTACCAGGAATTTCATAATATTCTCCAACTTTTCATCACTGGCGACAAACTCCACACCCTTATCACTGACCCAGACTATGATTGGAGTGTCACCAATCATTTCCTTCGCAATACAAAAGCCCCTTATCATGACAATGCTTGCTCCACACTTCTTAAGGACGCCTGGACTATTCAGCATGTTCTTTGTTCCTCCGTCTTTCTAAAGGCGGGGGATCGAATTCACATCACCCCACTCCTGTCCTTGACAACCTACTACATCCTGGCCCATATGGAATTTAATGCCACTGACCTTATTATCAGGTACCTCGAGCACCTCACCACCATTCAGGATCCAGGTCATCGCCGTCGTCAAAATCTAGCCTTAGGACACATCATTGCCTATGCCCTCGAAACCAAATATGACATGCAATATCCTACAGCTCTAGATGTTTCTCCTTCCTTCCTCACCAATAATGCCTTCCATGTCCTACACAGCACCCGACTACATCTGGAGCCCGCCCCGGATGTTGAGGAAGAGGAGGAAGAGGCCATTCCAGTTCTTGCAGCACCAGAGGCTCCTGCTCCCCTTCGCATTACCTCTCCCTTTGACCACCTGGTGCAGCGCTTCGATCAGTAGGAGGCAAGATTTGACTCTTATGTGGTTGCCCAGGAGCAGTGGCATGCCGAGGACATCCAGCGCTTCACTGACTATGCTGCGCAGCAGCAACAGCAGCATGACCAGGACATTGCCTGGATTGGAGCCCACTTTCAGGCCATTCACCATTACTTCAACCCACCACCGCCACCTCCTTCTTCCGATCAGGATCCGCCTCAGTTTTAGTTTTTGTTGTGTAGTTGCTATTTTTTCTATTTTGGTTGCACTGCTTTGTTTTGTCATGCATGGTTCTGTTGATTTTGTTTACCCTCTTCTTTGTGATGTCAAAAGGGGGAGTCAGTACTAGCGTTGTTCCTGTAATGTTCTGTACTTGTGGTTGTACTACTTTGTTGGTTCAATGAAAATTAAAAATTTAAAAAAAATTTCTTTTTGATCTCCTAGCTCTTGTATTTCTAAAACTACTGAACATAGGTTTGCCATCATCAAAAAGGGGGAGATTGTTGCAAATACGATTTTGATGATGACAAACATGTTTCTATTGTGTTTTGCTTGGCTAACCCGTTTCAGGCACAAACGATCACGAGCCACTCAAGCCAACTCAAGATCGGGTCCAAGTGTGTCCAATGTACTATTTTTCATTTTATTGAGTCAATTGTAATGTAACTGATCCCCTTGCTAAGTAACCTTGCACACACACACTCATGGGAAGAGCTTGAGTGAACTAGAGTTTCTATTCATTTTTTGTTTGGATCGTCCTAGATGATATTCACATCGTCCTGGACTATCAGGTAATAACAGAACCCTAATTAGGGCGACTAAGTTAACAGGGTCTGATTAAGCCGATCCTGGATGATCTTTGGATCGTATGGGACGTAATGCTCAAATCAAAAATTCTCAGCCGCCAGATCAAGTTAGGCAAGTTTTTATTTTAAGTTATTTAGTCTGATCGTCCCGGACGATACGTGTATCATCCTGGACGATTCAGTATAATCATGCCTAAATTAATCTGGTAATTAAGGAAAGCAATTTATTTTTGATTGATACAATCATATCGTCCTGGACGATCGCAGGATCGTCCCAGACGATAATGATCGTCTAGTGCATTTCAGCTGTACGTCCTGAACTGTGTTCAGGATGATCACTTTTTGAACTACTCATACAGGACATGTCCCTATCATCCTGGACGATCAAGTTATTTTTTTGTCATCCAGCACAGGTTTCTCTGGACGACCCGAACTGTCTTCTGGACGATATTCTTTGATTTGCACTAATCGTCCCGGACGATCGCAGGATCGTACAGGACGATATGAACAATTTTTTCTTCTGATCGTCTAGAAGAGCCGGATCATCCAGGCTGAAACAGCTGAATTTGAACTGATCGTATAGGATGATATACCGATCGTCCTTGACGATCTTGGCCGACAAGTTGAGATTTAGGGCAAATTTTAAGCCCTCCTATAAAAGAACTTTTTCTTGAAACAAGAAAAATCTTTTGCCACCTTCCTTCCCTGAGAAACCCTAGAGAGAGAGAGAGTTGGGAGAGAGAGAGGATCTTGTGAGGGGGAGTTAGTGAGGGATTCACTACGGTTGCTCCAAGCACGGATCAGAGTCATCTTCTCCACTCATCGTCTTTCGTCTAGTCGGTGTTCGTCGTTGGAGGATCGTTCGCAAGAAGATCCGGGGTTCTCTGCCCACTTCAGGTGGAAGCAAAAGGAGTTTGAAGGTTCTCTGCCTGCTTCAGGTGGAAGCAAAAGGATGTCGGGTTCTCTGCCTCACCGTGTAGTGAAAAGGTGGTGTTTGTACAGGCTTCTCCGCCTTGCTGTGGGAGTAAAAGGAGAGACACTTTTTGTTTAGTGCAATACCCGGAGGGGAGGCTCCGGGGAGTGGATGTAGGTCAAGTTGACCAAACCACTATAAAATCTGGTTTGCTTTTCTGATTCAGTTTTGCACTTTACTTTTCTGATATTAACTGATTGGGTAAATATCTGTGATTGATCTTTTCGTTATTGTTTACTTGTTTCCGCTGCTAAGTATCAAAAAGATTTTTCATTGTTGTCGGGAAAATTTTAAATAACCAATTCACCCCCCCTCTTAGTTAGCCTCGAGACTAGTTTAGTAGGGCTTAACATCCCTATCGAACTTTCATAATTATCATAAAAACCACCATCTTGTTAACCACTAGATAGCCCATGATTAACCTTATTAGAAAATTTTCTTTCAACATTTTTGGCTAATAAGAGGATTCATCCTTCCCATAAGACTCTTATTTGAATGAAGCTTAACTTTCATCATCTGAATGAGTTTGACCTGGAAATGTTTCATCCCCCTTAGATAATTTACAAATCTCACCAAATATACCCCCTTCTTTTCAATAATTCTACTTGTGTCCAATTTTTTCATAAAAGTAGCACAAGTAAGATACTCTCTCATACTCTATTTGCTGAAAAATCTTAAATTCAATCCTTCTACCTACACATAAGCTAAATAATTTACATTCAAGATTAATGTTAACACAAATTCTAGAGAACTCTCATCTTCTGCAATTGAATGTTTGATCATCTAAAAAGCATTGGCTAACCAATCTTGGTAGCTATCCTGATGATATTTCTTTAATCCTAACATTGAAGAGGTAGATGAGATAATGGAGGCATAAGTCCCTTTGAAGAAAAAGGAGAAAAATTTAGGTTACTGTTTATCAATCCCTATTATGTGACTCCCTACAAATCAAGGCCCTCCACTTAATACACCCTCAATTGCTTCCTATAATTGGAATTAACATAATATCTAGTCATTCTACTATATATCAGTTTGAATACACCAATTTGACCCCCCTGTCTCTTTAATTCATTATTTAAAAAAGGATAAGGAAGCATTCTGCCAAAAATATTGATGATAAGAGCATCCTCAAACTTCAAGTTTTGCCAGTTTAGTAGCAGAATGAAGCTTAACTATATATCCATCATCCAAATACTCAAAGAATAACTCAGAGTTAACAACATGAAAATTAACTGGTCTTTTCCAAGCACTATTATGCATAATGTTATAAGCAAGAATATCCAAATCTAGTTTTTGGAACTCCACACCATCTTGATTAGTAAACTTGAGCTTTTCAATAATATTCTAACAAACACCTTGAGTGGGTTCTAAATAAATAACTACATCAACCTCATTCTCCTTAGCATTTTCTATAAATTAAAAAAAAAAAATCAATTCTCCACCTCTAATAAGCCTCCCTATTCTCCACCTCTCACAATTTCATAAGGTAAGCACTTACTCTCAATTTCTTTTCTAGCAATAGCACCTTTAGAACACCATAACCAGCTCCCTTTTGACCCACTAGCAGATGAAAAAGAAGCCCAATATACACTACTGCAAACCTCCTTATTCTTCCAAAAGACCTTTAATTTAACAACCTAATTGAAACTATCCCCTCCATCCTTCTCTTTAAAAATGATTTTCTTGCACTTCCTAACATTAATAGCCCCATTGACATTGCAAGGGACACCAATGAAATCCTCATTTTTTATTACCTAAGCCCCAAAAAACCTTCCATTCTTAACACCTCAAAAACCTACTCCACCTCCAACCAGATGATACCCACCCTTACTACCTAACACTACCCTCTTGACTCCTGAAGAGCCACCAGAACTTTAGGATACACCGGCTAAAGATGACCGGTGATCACCCCCCCCCCCCCCCCCCCCGCCATACTATGATCCCACCAAAACTTACCAAATTAATTCAAATTCCGATGAATGATTTCTCTCTCCTATAACCTTTCCTCTCCTCGCCCTTTGCATATAATTTGATTTTTTTCACATCCATTTGATTTATGCCTCCCCCCCCTCCCCCCCCTTTTTGAAGATCTGCAAATAGCATTAATGCGTAAAAAGAAAGATACAAGATACAAAGTGATAGTCAAATATTACTATCCTTCCAAATCAAATCTACAAAACTTAAAGGAAGTTAACTAATAACAAAAACTTCCCAAATAAAATCACCTAATTGGGCATAATGATAAAAGAAACCAGCCAACTTATTGCTATCTCTAGAATTAAAATGAAAAATTACATTCTTGAAAACTTCTTAAAAAGGAAAATCCAAACATTGAATTCCTTTCTTTAATCATTTAGTCTTCAAAACTAAATTCTTCAACAAATTGATAATATTAACATTATCTTCTTCAATAATAATACCTTTTTTGCCAATCATCCATTCTTGAATAATGTTTTTGAAGTCCCGAACTCCAATGAACTCCAATAAAGATATCTCCCATTGCAATATTTTTTTACCATAAGTAAAAATCTTCCTTTATGATCACGTAACACTCAAGCTATTCTTTCCAAGTTAGACTATAAAAGAGAAGCATCTACATTCAATTTGATCTAATCTGTAGGAGGGGGATACCAAATTTTAAACACCATATCTTATCGATTAATATCCCAGTTCTGATGAATTGGATACAATTAAGGTTGAATTGATTGAGAAAGAACTTGAGATGCAATCATAGAAGAACATGGAACTAATTTCCCATGCATGAATAAATTTCTTGCTTTCTAATTCTGATAGGAAACAAAAATATTGATTGAAACAAGTCCTGGATATGAATTTGCTATCTTTTTCATATTTTCTAGCAATGGAGTAAACTATGAAATTTAGATGAATGATACCCAGCTTTTTAATAATTTTGACAACTTCCAATAAGCTCTTATAATGAACTACAATATGATGAACATCTTCAGTTTCTTCACAAGCTCTCGGGCAAGCAATGTTGTCATTCAATCTACTATAATGCAAATAGAAATTTATAGGAAGAGCATTATTTAAAAGTCTACAACAAAATAACATCCCTTTCGGACTAACCTTCAATTTTTTCAGCCATTTCATATTAAGTCCCATTTCTTGTAAAACATTTAAAGAAGATTCAAATGCCATAGCAGTAATAGATTTTTTAGAATTTGATGATAAAGCTCTCATTTGTCTATAATAAGATCTAATGCAATGTGATTTTTAAGAATAATACTAATCATATCCATAGAAAAATACTTCTTTAGCATATCAAGATCGCAATTTCATTGTACATCAATTAGATAGATAGAAATTTATTTTGAAGATCCATCATATTACAAAAAGAAGGCCATTTAATTAAACTTATGTCAAGAATCCAAATATCTTGAGTAATATTTATATTATTTCCAATACATATCTTCCATCAGATGATTAGATTAAGAAAACAAGCACCATACTTTATAATATGCTATGCCGAAGATGAACTTCTTTTGATTTCCTCTTTCCTTATGTAATTACCAAATTTAGACATAATAATTCTACTAAGAATGGAGTCTTCATTTAGAATAAAATTCCAAGCAATACGAGCCCTTGCTCTTAAAATGATCCTTGTCTTTTAGCAGCACCTTGAATTTCAAAACCACCATGATTAGAAGGAGTACATAGAGTATTCCATATAATATAATGAATTCCCTGTCTTCCTCGCCCCTTATACCATAAAATGTTTCTAGAAAACTGTCCAAATCATCTAGAACACCTTTCAGAATTAAAGAATGAGTCATAATAATTGTTGGAATTGAAGAAAAAAGCATTTTTTAATAACATATTCCTTCTGATAGAGAAAGAGATCGAGATCCCCAAGTGTTTAATCTATCCATAGCCTTGTCCAATATAATTTGATAATCAACAGCTTTCATTCTTCTTAAAGCCATCTTTACACCTAAATAATTAATTTCCTTTACATATCAAAATCCCATAATTTACTTAACTTATGTTTTCCCCTTCTGGATATAGAATTTCAAAATAGAATCACTAATTTAGATTGATTTATTCTCTATCTGTCCGACAACAATAATCTTTCAAAATTGTAGTATTAAGATTTGCATTGAATCTTAAGGATTCTGAAATAATTAATACATCATTAGCATACATCAGATGTATGTCTCTTGAGCCAACAAACAATTATCTAAAATAGTTTTTCCTAGTATAAAAGCTCCTCAAAATTCAAAAATAACCAAAGGAAGATAATTCTTTATTTTATTTAATATCACATAAGAAAAAATTTTATAAATAGTTTGAAATAGGCTGATAGGTCTAAATTTAGTTAATTCCATAGAATAGGGAACTTTAGGAATCAATACAACCAATGTTTCTTTCCAAAAATCAAGCATAATACCCAAAGAAAAGAAATTATCTACAACAGTCCACAATTAATTCTTAACAATATTGTAAAAGGATCTAAAAAAATAAGCATTTACCCCATCTGTACCAAAAGATTTGTTATTCTAAATCTTCACAACTATTGAAAAAAGCTCCTCTTTATTAAAATCTACTGTCAACAACTGCTTCATTTCTTTATTCAACAGATTTTTTGAATTAAAGGAAGGACAATCATTAAGATTGCAATGTCTTTTTTCAGATTTTTTGTAAAAAAAACATTTTAAAAAGTTGATTGATTAGCTTCTAGATCAGTCTCCATTTTGCCATTAGAAAGAAATTTTTGATTAATCATATTACCATTTCTTCTAGAAGTTGTATAAGCATGAAAAAACCTTGAGTTTTGATCAGTTTCCTTAACCCATTGTGGCTTATCACGTTGTCCACCATGTATCAAGTCTTATAAGGGTAACATTTAATTCATGAACTTTTTTTCTAAGTTCTAGTAGTTTGTTTAGATTAAGCCCTTCCAAATAACTTTCTTCTTCTTGCAAAAACATGAATTTCCTTTTGCAATAAATCTTTATGATAGATCAATTTTTTCAATTTACTTTTACTCAAAAAAATAAATTGTTAAGAGGTCTTTTGACTTTACCATTAAGAATATCAGCAGCAAAACCAAAATCTTATTTATTCCATGCTTTTTTAACATTACCCAAGATGCTTTATAAGGGCACCAAACATTCTCAAATCTGATAACATTTTTATGGTAACAAATTGAGTTGGTTAAATTAAAGAGAATTGGACAATGATCAGAAATAACTCTAGGTAAATGTCTAATAAAAATAATAGGAATATTTTAACAAAGTTTTAAAGTTTAAACAAAATTTGTCTAACCATTCAAAAATTCGAGCAACTCCTTCTTTATTTTTGTACCATGTATATTTACGACCAATAGTACAAATATCATGAAAATTATTATTGCTTCGATAAAATACGGTGAATGTCTCATCCCATAATGCCTGGATTATCAATAGTAGCATGTTCTTTAAACATTTTCCACATATTCCTTCTTTCATGAAGATCCTTAATACCATAGACTATAGAAATTATGTTGCAAATATGGTTTCAAGGATTATGATTTTGATGATAGCAAACATTTTAGTTTCTGGTTAATCATTCAGGTCCGCAGGATCAATTGCATGTTCAAGCCAGTCCAAGATCGAGTCAGTCTATTTTGTAATTCTGGTCCAATGTACTATTTTCATCTTTATTGAGTCAAATGTAATATAATTGATCCCCTAGCTAAGTAAACTTCTACACACATATTCAGGGGGAGAGTTTTAGTGAATTAGAGTTTATGTTCATTTTTGTTCTAATCGTCCTGGACGATATGCACATCATCCTGGACGATCCAATGAAAATAGAAACCCTAATTAGGGCGATCAAGTTAAGTCAGTCTGATTAAGCAGATCATCCTGGATGATCCTATGATTGTACAGGATGATAGGCTCAAATCAAAAATTCTCAGCCGCTAGATTAAGTTAGGCAAGTTTTTATTTTTAGAGATTTGGTCTGATCACCCCGGACGATACGTGTATCATCCCGGATGATCCTTTACAATCATGCCTGAATTGGTCTGGTTTTTAAGGAAAGCAAATAATATTTGATTGATATAATCATGTCATCCCGGACGATCGAAATATCATACAGGATGATACATGCAAAATCCTAACCGTCTAGAGCAATTTAGCTGGCCGAACAGAACTATCCTCTGTACAATATGCCCGATTTTAAACTAGTCATACTGGATGATAGATAGATCATCCCAGATGATCAGATCATTTTAAATTATACAGCACATTTTGTGCAGTCCGAACAGGATGATGCTCATGACAATTTTAGCTATTTTGAACTAATTATACCAGATGATAGAAATATCATCCCGGACGATTAAGTCATAATGAGATTCTCTAGCATAAGTTGACCTGGACGAACAGAACTATTACCTGGATGAAATTCCTAATTTACACTAATTGTCCCGGATGATCACAGAGTCGTACGGAACGATTTGAACAAATTTTGTCTACTAATCGTCCTGAGGAACCAGATCGTCTAGGCTGAAATATGAGTTTTTACATTGATCGTTCAGGATGATCTCCTGGATGATATTTTACAACCAGTTGAGATTTAGGGCAATTTTTGAGCACTCCTTTAAAAGATTTTTTTCTTCTAACAAGAAAAATCTTTCGCCACTTTCCTTTTTAGAGAAAATCTTGAGAGAGAGAGAAAGAGCTTGGGAGAGAGAGAGGATCTTATGAGGGGAAGTTTGTGAGGGATTCACAAAGGTTGCTCGAAGCAAGGATTTGAGTCATCTTCTCCGTTCGTCATCTCTTGTCATATCGGTATCTCTGTGGGAGGATCATTCGTAAGAAAAGTAAAGTTTGAAATAAAAGTCCATAGGCAGGTGTCTTTTAATTACACAACCCAGGGTCTGCAGGAAAAGTAAAGTGGCCAGGTACCACTGACTACAACCCGGATTATACTCCTAAGACTCGGGTAACTTTGAAAATGGCTCTTCTCATTTTTCATTTCTTTGTCTTCTTGAAACTCCTTGGATCGTTGGGTCCGGATATCCAAATGAAAAGAAACTCTCCCTTGGAAGGGGGTAATCTTTTCTCTTTGGATATTTGAAATCATCCAAATTTGGATCTCCAAATGGAAAGAGACTCTCCCTTAAGGGATGTCTCTTCCTCTTTGAATTCCAAATTGGATGCTTAAACATCCCACTCTCAAAGCACTGAACAGTTACAACTCAATTACAACTCATATTACATTTGAATTTAAAAGAAAAATCTAGACTCAAAAATCTACAAGGTTATCCAAATAATTAGCAATTATAAAAAAACATCCCAAGCAGTTAATATATTTGAAATTTAAAATACTCAAACCAGCCATGCGTGGCCATGCTCTTTTAATTTTAAAGGGGAACTTAAGCAAATTTCTTGAGCACTTGTGTAATTTAATATTTATGATTTTGCCCCCTTAATTTTAAATGCCCTATATGAGCATGGCCACCTGCATAAGATTGAATTAATACAAGTTGTTCCTAACCTAGGGGTAGATCTAATGTATAATCAATCACATCACAGAGTGCAGTAAATAAATAAATAATCATAGCAATTCTATTACTAGAAAACATCATGCAGTGAAAGCTCGAAACCCGGCACACAGTAGAAAAGTAAACACCGGCCTAGCCTAAAACTAGAGTTGGTTGTCCTAAAAAACCATCTAAAGTGTGTGTAAAGGTTGTGTGGGTTTGATATGTCCTAGGTAGGATCATTAGTTAAAGTTGTTAAAGATTCTGGTTGGTTGAAAAGGCTTAATGGAGAATTTAATTGAAGTTTAAGTCTTAATGGTTTATAATTCATTTCAAAATTGATTTTAATTGTTAATTGGATACCACCTTTGTTTCACACCGAGGCCGTGAAGTTTATTTCACCTTCTTCGGGGCTAATTTAATAGCCTCGTAGGTCTGGGTAACCTAGTGGTACCCGATATAATTAAATGATTTAAGTTTGATTAAGGTTGGAAGTTAATTAAAATTTAATTAGAGTTGATTTGTTGCTAGTTTTAAAGTTAAATTGATGTTTTCTGGAATTTTAGATCATTTGTTGAATTTTGGAATTTTTTGGATTATTTTAATCATTTAATTAAGGGGTCAAAAGTTGAATTTTTAATTTAAAGTATTTTCTAGAAAGTTAATATTTTATTAAAATACTAGACCTTAAGACAATCAGTTAGACAGTAAGTAAGATAAAAATGGATTTTTCTAGATTTTATTATGAAGGTTTGAAGTTTTGACTTGATTTTGAACTAGATTTGACCGAAAGTTAACTTTTTCAAAATTAATTGATTTCTAGAAACTTAATATTTTTGATAAATATTAGATCTTAAGATGAGTTGTATGCCTTTGAGTTTGCTCAATTTGGAGTTTATTTGAATTAATTATGAATTTTCAAAATTTTGACAATTATTTTAATTATTTAATTTGTTTAATTAAAGCCCTTTTGATGATTTAAATCCAAATGACCTCTAAACTCCTTGAAATCAACTCCAAAGGCCAGGAATGATTAAAGGAGTGATCTCCAAGTGTTTGGAAAATTTTTGAAATTTTTAATTATTTTTTATTAATTAAATTAATTAAATATTAAATTTGAATTAAAATTAAATTAAGCTTGATTTTTAAGTCCATTCAAGGGGCTTTTATTTTTTATTAATTAAGGGTTCAATTATGGTCAGTTTGAGGTATTATGTGTAATTTTTTTGGGTTTAATCTTAATTTATTATATTTTTTGGAAACATAAATGGTTTAATTAAGGTTCAAACCTTATCAGGTTAATTAAGGGGCTTAATGATTTCAAAATTCAATGGGAAATTTCTATGGGTTGAATTTGTCGCTAAGTTCAAGTGTTCAAAGTTTCAAGTCAAAATGAGATGTATCCTAATTATCACAATTTCTCTAAGTTTTCTAATTAAGGCCCTTAATTTTTATCCTTAATGTCACTATGTTAAGTGGGTTTAAATCAATATTCCACTAACCCTTTTGGACACTATTTACAATCACACCATAAAAATCTTCAAAGGAAAAAGTAGGTGTCCTAATGCTCTATGGAAGGATCATGAAGAATTAATAAGATCACAAGTTACATAATAACCTATGAACTTAAGAGTTCAATTATGAAGCAATAAGTGCATTAAATTGAATTGAGGATATTAGAAGATGTAGTATACATCCTCTAATAAGATCTCATTCTACTTAGAGATGTAACCATGTATAATTTAAAGATTATTTACAAAGGTTATGATATGATTAAAGTCAAATTTCCTTTGAACTATACATGATTACACCTTAAACTTATTTTTCAATGAAAGGCAAACTTTCAATAATTCCATAGAGTACTATCAAGCACTGATTGGATTTAAATTGACTTAGTTGGGAATTTCCCAAAATCTAGGTTTTGATTTAACCTATATCATTATAAATTCACAAACTAATTGAGATTGCATCAAATACACATAAGAAAATTAAGGAAGGTCGTGAATAGACCCTAGAATACCTTGGCCAAAATTCATATTAAAATAGATTGTATATTTTTATTTAAAAATAAAATAAGCTTTTTTGAATACTTGAAATAATTAATAGAAAGTAATTCAGAATATTTTTATTTTAATTTTAAAATAAACTAGAAGAAAATATGAACAAAACGAGCCCAAAAGCATAAAAAATGAATAAGAATTGAAATTCCTATGAATTTTGGAAGTTTAAGGAATTTTTGAATTAATTAAAAAAATCATATATATCCAGTCAACTGGCGGCGCTAACTGGATCTGCGCTTTCCATGCGAAGCAGCTGGATTCAGCCATACAAATGGCGATAGTCAAGTGGTACCCACTCACTTATCCAGCGCGGCATGGTTTTCAACCGTCGGATCCATCATAGAGCAGATCCAACGGTTATAATCAGACCGCAGAATGGAATTCAATCCAGAATGATCGAACGACCATCATAAACCCCACAGTTTGAATGGATAGCCAGGATTTAGCCGGATGAAGATCTGGTTGTCTTAAAGTTTTAAGCGATCAAACCAGATCGTAAAAGCAACAAAATCAACACCGTCCATATCAAATGAAATGAATGGACGGTATTGATTTCATCTTCTACCAGTAGTTACCATAAAGCCTAAACTTAGGTTTAAGTTTATATAGCTTAAAGAATGGATCAAAATGGTTTAGAACAATAGGCAGAGGTAATATAAGATCTATTTAAGAGTAGGGGATTCTTTTCTAAGCTATTGACGCAGTGCTTAGGAAATTATTTAAGAGCCTAGAGAAATTCCTAGGGTTTAGGATATACCTTAATATACTCGACAGTTTGAGGAGTTAAGGACATGGTTGAGCTTGTGGGCTGTCCTCGCGTATTCCTTTAGAAGACTCATGGCTCGGGAGAGGCATCTATAAGGAGTTTGATCAGCTAGGACAGACCTAGCTTTGGCTTACCCTCGAGCTCGTCGTCGGCAGCCACCAAATGTTGGGAAATAGCTTGGAAGGAGTGGAGAAAGCTCTCAAGGAGAAAAACAAAACCTCAGAGCATCTTGGGATTAATTGCAATAGGAGATGGCTTAGAATTAGTTGATCCAGTGCCTATTGCCCCTATTCAGCTACTAGAGCCAAATGCGACGGCTGGGATCATTCAGGGAGGTGTCTGGGATACTTGACATCTGGACCAAGCTGTTAGGGAGCAGAGAGGCGTACTGCCTCAGGTGAAAATGACCCTAGTCCATCTTCACATGGACGGGACCACTAGAGGTAGTTAGGGTTGGGCTGGAGGTAAGACAGGGGCTGGGCTAGGTGTGGTTGGGTCTGGGGAGACTTCTAGAGGTATCTAAGTCAGGTTAGATAAGCTGGATGGGCTTATATTTTAGCCAAGGGATCGGGTTTGACCTAATAGAGCTTAATTGAATTTCCATTGATCGTTTAACTGGTCAGCAGAGGTCAAGAACTACTGAGTTGGAGTCCAGGGAATAATTGAAAAGGTCTGAGATAGCTTGGAAGGTATCTTATGCCATAGAATTAAAATGAGAAGGAAGATATTGATCATCACATGAAACTTTATCACTTTGAGTGGTTTGACTAATCAAAATTTGATCAAAATGATTAAGTTATATCATGATAGTCATTTGAAGGTCAAATAGCATAAACTAAGAGGCATGGAAGTGATGATATAATCCTTAAATGAAAGGTCAAAGACATGTAGGGTTTTTGACCATGAATTAAAGTTTGACCAAGTCAATCATGACATGGTTTGATTCAATAAGGGTTTTGAAGATGTTTAAGTCAAGTGTCTGAAAGGTTTTGAAAGCTTGAAAGGTTTATATTAGTTATCCCAAATGATTTGATCCAAATGGGTCAGGTTTGACCAAACATTGGTTCAGTTGACTTAGTTAAATGTTAACTGGGTCAACGGTCCAATCAAGTCTAAATCATTGAAGGGTATAGCCAGGGGAGTTTGAGTGAGTCTTGAATATACTTGAAGTTTGATTTAAAGTAAAAGAGCTTAAGGGTTTGAATTAGTTAACCTGGGTTGACTAAGTCAACCATGTTGACCCAGGGCCAGGGTTTGGGCTGGAATAGTTTGATGTGATATCTGGAGTCTGATAGAAATGGTTTTAGGATCTGGAATGGTCATTCAGACCAAATAACCTGTTTAGGCCCTTGATGGGCCTAATGGGTCAACTAGGTTGACTTGTTCAACTAGGTTGACCTAGAGTCAAGGATTGGATCTAACCAGTTCATAATGACATTCTGAGTCTACTGGTGGTATTCTCAAGGTTTGGGGAGGTCATTTGGTCAAGATGACCTATTTTGACCTAGAAAGGCCTTTAGGTCAACCTAGGTTGACTTGGTTAACCAGGTTGACCCAGGGTCTGGTTTTGGGTCCAACAAGTTTGGTTTGATATTTGAAGTTTGCTTGAAATGGTTGCATTTGATTTGGAGCTCATTTTGGTTCAAAGTGACTATTTACACCCACACGGGTATTTTGGTCATTTTGAACCCTGGTCAACTGGGGATCAAAGTGAGTCCAAAAAAATGCAGTTTAATTTTCAAGAGGTCAAAATTAAGGGTCTGGATGTGGTTGGAAGCTTTGGAGAAAGCTCTAAGGTCAGGATCCATTGGGTGGTAGGTCTAGTGGCATAAGCTGTAAATATTTAAAGGTTTTACAGCCTTTGGATTTCAATTCAGTTTCTAGGGTTAGAGACCTCATAATGGGCTCAAATTTGGAAAGTTGCCTCTAGAGATATGTCACAGTAGTATGAAACTGACAGTCCCTCAATCAGAGGTCATTTGATTGGGTTTTGAAATGTTTGAAAGTTCACTTGAAAAGGCTTTTAGGACTTGAACCTTTGGCCTTGGATTTTTGGTTTGAATGTCTGGATTTGAACTAGATTTTGAATTTGAATGATAGGGTTTGAACTGCCTAAATCATTTACAATTATTTGGGTGATTGTAGATGATTAGATATGATTAAGGTCAGGTCAGAGGCTTGAGCAACTGGATCTGAGTTGTTTAAGGGTCAGGATTGGTCAGGGGTTTGAATTGACTTGAGCTCTGGATTGATTTAAGTCTTGAATAGATTGACTTAAAGTTTGGGTTGATCTAAAGTTTGAATAGATTTGAGGTCTGGATATATCTAAGGTCTAGGAGGATCCTAAGACCTAGATTGATCTAGAGTCTTGGTAGATCTTAAAACTTAAAGCCTAGGAAGATTCTAAAATCTAGAAGTCCTAAAGTCTAGAGTCTGGGGGGGTTTCTAGAGTCAAAAACCTAGGATAAATCTAAAATCTAGAAGTCCTAGTTTCTGAGATTTAAAAGGATCCTAAGATCTAGATAGATCTAAGGGTCTAGAATAGATCTAAGGTCTAAGAGGATCCTAAGACCTAGATTGATCTAGAGGAGACTTATGGGCTAGAATAGATCCAAGGGTCTAGATTAATTTGAAGGACTTTTAGGGTCTACAGTAGATACTAAGGACTGGAAGAATTTAAAAGAATCCTAGGATCTAGATAATTCCTAAGGTCTCGATCTGATCCAAGATCCGGTTGATCCTAGGGTCTGGATTAATCTGGAATCTGGACTGGGTCATAATGACCTCATACAAAAATGAGGTCCCCAAATGGACCCCCAATATGTATAATAGAATGAAGTTCTATTTCATATATTGGTGTTGACCGAATAAAATGGTTAAGTCTGGAGTTTTGATCCTAAGGGAAAGAAAAATTTATCCCTAGGGAATTCAGTTTGAATTGATACTAGGGTAGTGCCATAGAAGGTGTACTCTACCACTAGTGGGCCTGGTCCTAAGGGAAAGGAAGAGTCTATCCCCAAAGGAGAAGAAAGTCTGATTGATCCTATAGGAAGAAGAAACTCCTAACCATAAAGGATTGAATCTAGATTTGATTGTAAGGGAAAGGAAAACCTAACCCTAGAAGATTGAGTTTGAAATGATACTAGGGTAGTGCTGAGGCAGCGTACTCTACCACTAGTAGATCTAATCCTAAAGGAAGGGAAATCCTAACCTTAGGAAGAAGAAGTTTGGATGATTGTATAGAAAGGAAGAAATCCTAACTACAGAGGATCAAATTGAAATTTGATACTAGGGTAGTGCCATGAGGGGCGTACTCTACCAATATTAGATCTGATCCTAAGGGAAGGAAGAAATATCTAGCCTTAAGGAAAAGAAGGTCTAGATGATCGTATAGGAAGGAAGAATTCCTAACTACAGAGGATCAAGCCTAAATTTGATTCCAAGGGAAAAGGAAATCCTAACCTTAGAAAATTTAATTTGAAATAACACTAGGGTAGCGCTGGTGACAGCATACTCTACCACTAGTAGATATAATCCTAAAGGAAGGGAAGTCCAAACTCTAAAGGAAAAGAAGGTCTGGATGATCGCATAGGAAGGAAGAATTCCTAACTACGGAGGATCGAGTTGAAATTTGATACTAGGGTAGTACCATAAGGGGCGTACTCTACCACTAGTGGATCTAATCTTAACGGAACGAAGAGATACCTATCCTTAATGAGAAGATGATTGAATTAAAATTGAGCCTGGGGAGTCTAATCCTACGGGAAAGAGAATACTTTACCCTAAGGAGAAGAAAACCTGGATGATCCTACAGGAAGAAGGAACTTCTAACTATAAAGGATCTATTTTAATTTGATACTAGGGTAGTGCCACGAAGGGAGTACTCTACCACTAGTAAATTTAATCCTAAGGGAAGGATAAAGAACCTAGCCCTAAAGAAAAGAAGGTTTATTTTGCAACTTGAAATTAAATCCAGGACGATGGGATAGGGGACTTACTCCATCACTAGGAAATCTAATCCCAAGGGAAGGAAGAAAAACCTAACCTTAAGGAAAAAGAAAGTTTGATTGTAGATTTGAGACTGAATCCAAGATGGTGCCACAGGGGACTTATTCCATCACTGGGGAGTCTAATCCTAAGAGAAGGAGAAGAACCTACCCTAAGGAAGAGAGACCTGGATGATCTCGTAGGAATAGAGTGTTACTTCTTATAGGAGATTAGGCTTAAGGTTTTGAATTTTGAAACTAGGATGGTGCTACAGAGGGCGTTATCCATTACTAGTAAATCTAATCCTAAGGAGAGAAAGCACGATGACTCACATTTGTCCTTAAGGAGAAGAAAACTAGAGGACCCTATGGGGAGGAAGCATTGCTTCCCACAGAAGGTCAGATCTAAAATTTAAACCTAGGATGGTGCCACAGAGGGCGTGCTCCATCACTAGAAGATCTAATCCTAAGGAAAGAAAACACGATGACTCACATCTACCCTTAAGGAAAAGAAACTAAAGGAAGCTAAGATGGTGCCACGAAGGGCGTACTACACCACTGGCACGTCTAATCCTAAGGAAAGGAAGAGTCCTATCCTAAAGGAAAAGAAAGTTTGGAAGTAGCTAGGATGGTGCCACGAAGGGCGTACTCCACCACTAGAAGATCAAATCTTAAGGAAAGAAAGCATGATGACCCACATCTATCCTTAAGGAAAAGAAACTAAAGGAAGCTAGGATGGTGCCACGAAGGGTGTACTCCACCACTAGCACATCTAATCCTAGGGAAAGGAAGAGCCCTATCCTAAAGGAAAAGTAGTCTGGAAGTAGCTAGTATGGTGCCACGAAGGGCGTACTCCACCACCAGCATGTCTAATCCTAAGGAAAAGAAGAATCATATCCTAGAGGAAACATAGTTCGGAAGTAGCTAGGATGGTGCCACGAAGGGCGTACTCCACCACTAGCATGTCTAATCCTAAGGAAAGGAAGAATCATATCCTAAAGGAGAAGAAAACTGTAGGTAGCTAGGGTGGTGCCACGGAGGGCGTACTCCAACACCAGCGGATGGTCAAGTGGGGAGGAAGCTTGCTCAACACAGAAGACCTCAACTAGAAGAAAACTAGAGTAGTGCCATAGAGGGCATGCTCCACCACTAGTGGATGGTCATGTGGGGAGGAAGCATTGTTCCACATAAAGGACCTCAACTAAAGGAAAATTAGGGTGGTGCCATAGAGGGCAAGCTCCACCACTAGTAGATGATCTTTGTGGAGAGGAAACTTTCTCTACACAAAAGATCAGGTCTGGAAAATTCTGTGGGAAGGAAACTTGCTTCACACAGAGGATCAGGTCTGGAAGATCATGTGTAGAGGAAACTTGCTCTACACAGAGGATCAAGCTTGGATGATCATGTGGGAAGGAAACTTGCTTCACACATAGGATCAGGTCTGGAAGATCATGTGTAGAGGAAACTTACTCTACACTGGGGATCGAGTCTAGATAATCATGTATAGAGGAAACTTACTCTATGTAGAGGATCGAGTCTGGATGATCATGTATAGAGGAAACTTACTCCATACAGAGGATCGAGTCTAGATGATCGTATATAGAGGAAACTTTCTCTATACAAAGGATTGGGTTTGGAATGATCATATGTGAAGGAAACTTGCTTCACATAGAGAAATGAGTCTGGAGTGATCATGTGTAGAGGAAACTTGCTCCACATAGAGGATCAGGTTTGGATGATCATGTGTAGAGGAAACTTGCTCTACATAGATGATCGAGTCAGGGTGATCGTATATAGAGGAAACTTGCTCTATACTGAGGATCAAGTCTGGAATGATCGCATATGAAGGAAACTTTCTTCACACAGATGATCAAAATTGGATTTAGGAAATTTAGATTTAAATGATTTTTTATTTTGAATTTGAAGATGTTTGAATTTGAAATTTTATTTGATGAATTTAAATTTTAAGGGTTTTAAATCTGTGATGTGTGTTTGTTTAAATCCTAAAGATTTGAATGATTTTTGATATTTTTGATATTTTTTAATTTGAAATTGGTTTTAAGATTTGAATGATTTTTGACATTTTAATTTTTTTTTTTAAATTATATGTATATGTTTAAATCCTCAAACATTGAGAGATCCCTTGAGATTTTAAACTTAGTTTAAATATGTTTGAAAAGATTTTGTGTGGAGGTTATTAATGAATAATTCTATTTTAACTATTTATTAATAACACCATTAATTAATCTTAATTAATTTTAATCTTTGCATGCTCAGGGTAAACACACCACCTAGCTTTAAGGCTCTCTTAGTTCTAGGTTATGATTGTGTGTATGCTTATACATATTTGTGTAAGGGTTAGTATAAACTTTCATTCAAACCTATTTAATCTAATGACATCATTATGGACAACAATTAAATTAAGGACTTGATTAGAAAAATTAAGAAAATTCTAATAATTAGGTTCTACATCATTTTTAGTTGAAACTTTGAACATTTGAACCTAGTGACATCTAAAGCCTATTAAAAAATATTCATTGGTTTTAAAAATCATTAGGCCCCTTAATAAATTTTCTTAAATTTAAACCCTTAATTAAGCCTTAAAAATTCCAGAAATTCTAATAAATTAAAATTAAAGTAAAAAATTACAAATAATATCTCAAACTGACCAGAATTGAACCCTTAATTAATGAAAAAGAAAACCCCTTTGACTGGACATCAAATTTAATCTAAATTTAATTTTAAGTGAAATTCAATATTTAATTAATTTAATTAATTAAAAATAATTAAAAAATTCCAAAAATCTCTCAAACACTTGATAGTCTCTGCTAAGATCATTCTTGATCTTTGGAGTTGATTTCAAGAAATTTGAAAGTCATTTGGATTCAAATCGTCAAAAGCCCCTAAATTAAACAAATTAAATAATTCAAATAAATTGTCAAAACTTCAAAAATTCATAACTATTTCAAATAAACTCCAAATTGAGCAAACTCAAAGGCATTCTACTCAAATTAAGGTCTAATATTTATCAAAAATATCAAATTTCCTGAAATCATTCAAATATGAAAAAGTCAACTTTTGGTCAAACTTAATTCAAAATCAAGTCAAAACTTTGAACCTTCATAATAAAATATAAAAAAATCTAAATCCAGCATACTTATAGTCTAACTGATCATATTAAGGTCTAGTATTTTAATAAAATACTAACTTTTAGATATCACTTTTAATCCAAAAGTCAACTTTTGACCCCTTGATTAAATTAGTAAAATAATCCAGAATATTCCAGAAATTCAATAAATCTTCTAAAATTTCAGAAAACATCAATTCAACATTAAAACCAATAACTAATCAATTTGAATAAAATTTATCAACTCTTAAACCCTTAATCAAATCTAATTCAATTAATCATACCTGGTTTCACTAGGTAACCCAGGCCTACGAGGCTCTTAAATTAGCCCCAAGGAAGGTGAAATAAACTTCACGGCCTCGGTGTGCAACAAAGGTGGAATCCAACAAATAATCAAAATCAATCTTAAAATAAATTTCAAATCATTAAGACTTAAACTCAAATTAAAATTCCCTTAAGCCTTTCAACCAACTAGAACATTAAACAACTTCAATCAAATGATCCTATTTAGAATATATCAAAGCCACACAGCCTCCTACACACACTTTAGATTGTTGGCTAGGAAAACCAACTCTAGTTTTAGGCTAGGCCAGTGTTTACTTGTCTTCTACTTGCGTGTGCCAGGTTTTTCATGGTTTTCATTACATGCTGGTTATTAGAATTAAGTGATTGATTGATTATTTATTTAAATTTCTGTACTCTATATTTTGATTGATTATATGTTAGATCTACCCCTAGGTTAGGGACAATTTATATTAATTCTATCTTATGCAGGTGGCCATGCTCGTACAGGATAATTATAAATTTAAGGGGGAATTAAATAATTAAGCTTTAAAATTTATACTATTTTCTGCAGGTGCTTCAGAATACGCTTAAGTCCCACTTTAAAATTAAGAGAGCATGGCCAAGCATGGTTGTGATTTCAGTACTTTAAATTTTAAATATTAACTGCTTGAGATTAATTATAATTGCTTGAAAAATATTTATTAACTGCTGATAATTAGGATAACCCTACAAGATTGAGTCTAGATTTTTAAATTTTGATTAATATAATTTGATTTAAATTTGAGTTGTAATGTTAAGTGATTTGAGATGGGATAATAGTGATCCAAACTGGATTCCAAGGAGAAGAGTGACATCCCTTAGGGGAGAGTACTTCTTCACTTAGAAATACAGTTTAGGATAATTTCAAGTATCCAAAAAGAAAAGATAACACCCCTACCCAGGGGAAATTTCTTTTCATTTGGATATCCAGACCTGACGATCCAAGGAGTTTCCAGACAACGAAGCCGTGAAGAATGAGAAGACCCATTCTCAATATCACTTAAGTTTTAGGAGTAGAATTCGGGTTCTAGTCAGTGGTGCCCGGCCACTTTACTTTCCTGCAGAACCTAGGTTAGATAATTAAGAGGCACTTGCATATGAAATTTCAGTTTGAATTTTAAATTTAATTGATTTAATTGGTTTGATTAATTATTAATGTTTTTATTGCGATTAGGAATTTGCATGCTTTTAGTAGGTTTTTGGCTATTATTGCATGACAATTTTGATTTAGCCTGGAATCCCACCGGAGGCTCGGGAGGACACACTTAAAACTATTTCTACTTAAATAAAACTTAAAACATTTAGGCTCAGATAGTAACTCTAATTCTTTTAAGAAGTAAGCCCGGACCGTCGTGAGTTTTTCATGCATACATATTAAAACTTCTCTTCCTTGTTAGGCACCTCTCCTCTTGCGAGTTCTGGCAGGCCAGCTGACCTATTAAGGTGCAGTCCTGTCAAGGGGATGTTATGCAATCTCTAAGATAAAAATTATTTTTAAGCTTGATCTTAAAACTTCTTCATCCTGATTTAAGCATTTAATCGAGTCAATTTGCATGCATTGCATTAGAAACAAACTTAAAAATGTCTAAAATTTTAATTGCATTTTTAGTTTAAGCTTTTCACCCAACATAAGTCAAGGGGTCAATTAGGAATCTGCTCTAGATATCAACCCTAACTCCTTAAACTAATCTTAAACAACGTCCCTAACCACTCTTTCATAAAAAACTGGACACATGGTTTTGAAGTGTTTAGGTGGTTTAGTTGACTCCCCAATCCAGGCCAGGATGAGTCCATATTTGCATTGCATTAGCTAGGATCCGGGTCACTGATTTTTAGTACCCAGTTCAGACTTAGGATCTGAGTAAAATTTTTAATCTTAAGACCTTAATCTCCTGGAATCTAATTCCCTCTTTCTAATAAAATTAATCATTCAAAACTTAAATCCTTTTCCATCAAATTCAAGCCCAACACATAGGATAGACTGGGGCACTTCTGAATTATTTCAGAATCCCAAGTGCCTCCTACCTCTCTTCCTTTGACCTCCAGAAAGAACTGTTCAATCTTGATCCAATCCCATTTAAAAATTCTAGTCGCTACCTCCTTTGAAATCAAACTTTGAAATCCAAATGAAATTTATTTCGCTATTTTAATCGAAAGTATTCGTAAGAAATTTTTTGGTTTTCCTATGATGTAATTAACTATGAGGGCTTGCGCTCGTAGGAGGTTTAAAAACCTAGATCAAATTTTCAAAATCATGTTTTCAAAACCATTAATTAATTATCTTTGGTAAAATCAAATACAACGATCATTATCGTCATTTTCAAATGATTAATAGTAAATGATATTTTCTTTCTCTGGATAGATATGTCGTTCTATTATTACAACTTTGATCATGAAACTAATGATCTCTTTGCTAGATTATTATAGTTGAATATTAGATTAAACATCATTTTGATCCTTTGAGATCATATGTTGTCTCTCCTTGAGTTTGACTACGATAATAAGCGTTCGATTTCAAATATTAAAATTTCAGAAATTAAATATTTCCCAAAAAATATTAAATCTTTTTCAAAACTTTAAAATATATTTTTCAATAAAATAAAGGTCTCCTCCTTTCTAATCAAATTCCTATTCCTCCTCTTTGGGTTGTACCCCATGGCATTTATCACTAAAAAGGATGTGGAAAGAACTATTGTTACAGAAGGTAGGGAACTTATTAACTTATAAGTATATATCAGTTGCAACTTCGAATCTAAGACATAAGTGGTGATGTATCCTAGAGCTAGGTTTTGTCTTCATCGAATGCCTGGGATTTTAATTAAAGTTTAAGTTCAGAAGGTTTCTAATTATAATGTTCGCTACAACAAATACTATGCCAGACATTGCAAAATGGGTAACAATTGATAGTTGGGGTGTAATGCTCACTTTATCTCCTACCCTATGAAGTATGGAGCTTCTAAGAACATACTAAATAATTCGTGCATTTTGGTTAAGAGTGTAAACTAGGGGCTGTTCTTAAGTGTGAGGTGTATTTTTAATCATCAGATTTAGTTGGGTCAAATCATAGTCTCTCTTAGAGCTAACACTATGCAGTTGAATTCTTGTGGTGGAGAGATCTAAGGTTTCTTTAAAGCCCTAAAGGAAAATCTCTATTTTTTTTTAAAGAAAATGCAACCAACTGTACTAAATACTAATAAAGAAAATATAAACTACAAATTATAAACATCATATTCCTCCTTTAACAAAGAAATAAATGAAGGAGAAACCTTATTCATTCTAATGTCTTCCCAAATAAAAGAACTAAAAAGAGTATAGTTGGCATATAAGTCTGCTAACTTATTACAACTTGTATCTATACAATTAAAAATCACATGATTAAAGTCTTTGATAGAAGTAAGAGCTTCCATTCTCTGACCGCCACTTGATTTTGCCTCTTGAAGAAACATAATGATATTAGCATTGTCACCTTCAATTATAATCCCCTTATAGTTGTCCATCCAATCTTTAATCACCTCCTTGAGGGATTGAGTCACTAAAAGCTCCAATCTAGATGCATCCCAGTGAACACAAGAATGACTAAATGCCAAAAGAAATCTACCTTTTTAGTCATGAAATACACCACCTATTATCCCTTTGCAATCTCCTATAAGACAAGAATTGACAAGTAGGAATAACATTATTGAAAATTCTCCACCAGAATACCTCCACCTTTTGAATCAGTTTAGCCTTTCTAATCAAAATCCAGAATTGAACTAGAGCATTATGATGAACCGAAGCTTCAAATGCAAGTGCTGAAATTGACTTTCCAGATTTTTGGAATATTAATTCCATCCTATCTTCTCCAAAATCCAAAAAAATTTGAATTTGACAGATTAGTTTCACCATTTCAATTCCAAAGAACTTGATGAGTTCAGACAAATTCCAGCAATCTTCTAAAATGAATTTGTCAATCGTGAAGTCACTGAAGTCATGAGAGATAACAAATGTTGACCATCTGTTTAAGCTTTTTTCCAAAACCCAAGTATCCTTGAATACATCAGTTGACTCACCATTAGCAATGCTCCATCTAATAATTGGCTTAAGAGATTTATCTCCATCATAGATCAGTTTCCAAGCAATGGATCCACCCTTGTTTACTGTGTCATCCACAAATAGAGAGCCATATTTCAAAAAAATAACCTTATGCAGCAAAGAATCTGTCTCTTGAACATACTTCCAAGCAAACTTGGCTCTCAAAGGCCCAACTTTATTAGAATAGGAATGTAGAGCTCTACCTCCCCATTTTAATAGCAAACACATTACATTCCAATTCACATAATGAATTCCATATCTCCCACTCCTTTTACTCCAAATAAAACTTCTACATAACTTATCAACTTCATCAAGAACACCTTCTGAGACCAAAGAATTAGTACAATAGAATGTAGTATAAGAGAGCAAAACTATTTTGACAAGAAGGATTTTACCAGCTAAAAAAATAAAATTTCCTCCTGAAATATTTATCATCCTCAAAGCCTTATCAACAATAAACTGGAAATCCACCCCTACTAGCCTCCTCAGAGCTATTTTTACCCCAAGGTAAAACAACTCCTTAACTGATCTAAATCCCATAATTCAAGAAATAGCTTTTTTTATTCTTCTACTAATTGATTTGCCAAAAACCATACAAGATTTATTGACATTTACTTTTTGCCCAGTCCACCCACAACATTCATCCATGATATCTTTAATCTCCGTAACTACCTTTAACTTGCCTTCTGAGAAGATAATAATGTCATTTGCATACAAAAAATGAGAAATCCTTGGCCCATTTGAACTCACACGAATTCCAATTGATTCACCTTTTTGTCTAAAGGCATTAGATAAAAGTTGTGAGCAAAGAATAAATAAAAATGGAGACAAGGGACAACCTTGATGGAAGTTGCATCTAGTATTGATCCAACTTGGCAGATTACCGTTAATCAATAGAAAGAATCTTGGTTCTTGGACACATTCCAAAATTATCTTAGAAAATTTTGATGGGAACCCCAAATACTCTAAAGCTTTCCCCAAGGTAGGCCAACCCATAGAATCATAATCTTGCAACATATCTATTTTAAAGGAAACAAAACCATTGGAAGACTTAGAATACCTGAGTTTGTAAAAAACCTCTTGAGCTACCAACATATGATCCGACAACGATCTCCCTTTCGAAAATGCCACTTGCTCGTTAGAATTTAATTTATGGATAATGGAAGACAACTTGTTCATAAGAACTTTGGCTGCCATGTAATAAACTGTGTTGTACAAGCTAATGGGTCTATAATTTGAAGGAGCCAAAGGGTTGCCCACCTTAGGAATTAGTACAATTAGAGTCTCTTTCAAATTGGAATCCATATCCCCCATCTCAGAGAATTGATTAACAACATTCCAAAAGACTTTTTTAATAATGTCCCAATAAGATTTGATAAATGAGTAGGTAATACCATCATTACCAGGAGTAGTGTTATTGCCACTCTGCTTGATCACAACATCCACTTCTTCTAAGTGAATTCTTTGCTCAGCATTCTTATATCCTCATCATCTAAACACTTCCATGGGTAAGGCCAACCATCAACTAGACAAATCCTTTCTTTCCATTTCTCCTTGAAGAACCGAAACAGAACTTCTTCAATATGATGTTGATCCACCTTCAGATCTCCATTCTCATCATTAATTTTAAAAATGTAGTAAGAATTTCTTCTTGAAAAAGCATAAGATTGAAAGAATTTGGAATTGCAATCACCCTCCATGAACCACTTGACCTTATCACGCTATCTCAACCAAGTATTCAACCGATCCAGGGTAGAGTTGAGCTCCTCCACCTTTACTTTGAGAGTCCAACTGTCTACATCCGAAAGACCTCCATCATTAGCTTCTTTTACTTGAAGCTCCTCTATATCCTTCAACAGGCTATCCAACTGAAATAATATTTTATGCTTAGCTCTGCTCCAATAAAACAAAGCCTTCAAAGATTTCTTCATCTGGGAATTCAGGATTTCAGACAAACTACTATCTGATTTCTTCACCCAAACTCCTCTCACCACAGCAGCTGAAGCCGGGTTGGAAGCCCATACATCTTAAAATTTTATTGCTCTCTTAAGCATATGATTGAAATCTAGGAGATTTAATAAGATCGTATAATGGTCTGATGCAACACGAGCTAGGTGCCTAACCATCATATGATGAGAAGAGCTTAATGCAATTGAATTCAAAAAACATCTGTCCAATCTCTCAAGGATTTGATCAGCACCAGTTTTGTTGTTACACCAAGTGAACCTTGGTCCAACACACCCAACCTCATGAAAATCATTACAAGACAAAAATGTCTTCATTTCCTTAGGACCTAGAGATAAAATGAATCTTTTTCCTCCCCTCTTATCCTCTTTGAAAGTAAACAATTAAAGTCCCTCCCTATTACCATAAGCAAGTCCTTAGAAGAATAAAATTTTAGCCTCTTCCATAGACTCCTTCTTTTATAAACATCTTTATTCCCATATATTGAAGCAATCCTCCATCTTCATTTATTAAGAACCTCCAACTCCCCAATAACAAATTGGGGAGAGGACTCCAAAACATTAAAAGTCATAATGCTAGACTTCCATACCAATAGAATGCCCCCAGACAATCCTTCTCATCATACTTGGAAAAAATCCCAATCAGTATCAATTAACAAGTCAACATCCCTTCTATCAATAACAGATAATTTGGTTTCCAACAAACCCAAAAAAAAACACACCATGATCCTTCAAAAACTCCTTGAGATATAGCAAAGCTTTCTTTTTCCTAGTTCCTCTACAATTCCAAAAAGCTATAGAAGATATCATTGAATCAGAGGGGATGAAATCCCCACTCTATCTTTGTCATCACCATCCACTCTCTTACTCCTAGGATCCAAGTTAATAGGACCCAAACCTTTGAGTTTCTTAGGGCCTTTCATTTTGACATTAGAAGAACCACCTTCTTTGCAGCCCAAATCACCATTCAACACATCCATATTTATCTTCATACTTCCTTCCCCAGTCTATTATTCTCATCTAAACCATCAAGCAATGTAGCAACAACTTTCTCTGGATAACCACCTCTCCTTCCTCAACCAAACCATCTAAGACTTTGAATTTGTTTTCATTAACATACATAATAGAAGTTTTAGTAAACATACCCTCTATGATTTTTGGAGCCAGTAATTCCTCCAGACATTCCTGAATCAAATCTAAAACTGGATCATCATTTTGAACTCCTCCCTAAACTAGAACAAAACTCCCAGTAGGAACCAAAGGAGAAACTTCAGCCACTCCCCGAGCACGCTCTCTAAAACCTCCTTCAATAGAAACCTTGACAGCTTTAGCTTCTTTTTCCTTAGGATTGGGATTCACTGATCCAGGTTTCTTCCTCTCAGCACCCTCCACTGGACGGGGATTAATCCTCATAAAAATAGGATTTTTAATCCTCCTTTTTTTGTAATTAACATGCACCAATAGACCATAACCTCCTTTATCATCACAAGAACCTTCAACCATAGCCTCATGAGCAGCTTGGGAATTATGAACTACCATTGGAACTTTTAAACTATCCACTTGTTTAGAAACAAGATTAACCTCCCTTTTATTCTCAAACAATCCTTCTTGAAGAGCCCAATCCTACCATAGTTGAAATAGAAATTTGGGATTCTTTCATATTCAATCCTCTGAAAGAATTTACTAGAGCTTTCCTCCGCCCAAACACCTAGTGGCAATTTAGTGTCCAACTTGATGTGAAAACAAATCCTCCCAAACTCCCTTCTTCCCCACTGAAACATGTTTCCATCAAATATGACTTCCCAACCATAGATGCAATTCTACAAACATTTATTTCATCCCAACATTGTAAGGGGAGATTAGGCATCCTAATCCAAATAGGATTAGTTAAACTCTTTAAGGAGGTAGGAGAAAAGATTGGTGACCATCTATCAATTCCAATGATATGCCCATTAACATACCATGGCCCACTAGAGAAGACTGATTCTAAAGGCTCTAGCTCATAAAATGAACATAGAACCTAATCCATACCAAGCATTCTGAGATGGAATCTACCAAATTGGGACCATTGCGTTCTTAGTTCCAAACTAATCATTGGAAAAGGAGTATTTCCAGCAAAGACCTTGATGAGCAAAGAATTTTGTGGCTTTTTAAAATTCTCCACTTCATTTTTTATATGAAGTTTAATGGATGAACCTTCATCAGAAAAGCAATCACCAAAGTCCAAATCCAGGACTTTTATGTTCTCCTTCTTACTCCAAGCATTTTGCTGAGCAGTACTAGACGGATGATATCGAGCTGTATCAAGACCACCGACACAATCTCCTACATCTCTTGAATTACAATTATGAACCTTTACAGATTCTGAATGTAATACTTCCACAGTGTCATTTGGTTTTCTAGGTCCTTCAACATATATTTCATTCGTATTACCTTCAACAAACTGATTAACTTTAGAGCTGATTCCTCCCAGATCAACACAATTGGAAGCTAATCCATCAGAGACCCTACACACAGAGCAATCATTTTCAACTTCATTCATTATGATCACAGGCTTTATGGAAGAAGAGGCGCCCCTATTATACACTAACTCGCCTCTTAAATCTTGAAGCAACTCAGATTTGAAATGGATTTTAACATTATGTTCATCTACCACATTCTTTCCCTTACCAATAACTTCATTATCCTTCTTCAATGATAATAAACTATCTTCATTAATGATTAAAGGCATTACGCTTTTAAGCTTTGATTTTGCACCTTGAACGAAGCCAGCTTTCCCATCTCCAAATGCTGGTGAAGACGATGAGAGCAAATGAACTGGAGCATAAGAGCTTTCTGAAGAAGAATGCCAAATGTTGAATGGACCACCAGCCAAAGGAGGCTGGTGACCCTCTGCCACCATCAGAGAAAACTTTAAACCTACAAAATCAAATTTTGAAAAACCCATAACTTCTCTCTAATTTCTCAGACCTTCTCTCTCTATATTTTAGTGCTATTAGCTATAATAAAAAATCTCTGTAGGATGTTTATAAACAAATGATTGCATGGTGGTAAATTCCATATTAATTCCAAGATTTGCAACGAATTTAAACAATATTTTGAATTTGAAGGAAAGGCAAGGATAATGATAAACATCAGTGTAGTCCCAGCAAAAATATCTAGTACCTAATAATTTTGAATTACTTGATTAAGGAAACTAGGGGGAGTGATGTGTGATGCCTAATACCAATGATAGTCTAACTAATCTTTAGCAAAACAAAATCATTCATTGACAGGATGATGAGAGGAACCTCCTACTATTGCTTGGGATTACTTGCCATCAGCCATGGGAATGCAAAGGAAAGATTACAGTGAGTAGAAAGGAGAAAGATTAGAAGACTAAGCATATAAATCCTCAGGATTTTGCCTTCCCTTCATAGCCTTCTACATATCGTATAGTATGATTCAAATCATATAATATGATCAAAGGAGTTCAATTCATTATGGCTGAACTGTTAAGAAAGTTGATCAAATTATACAGTATAATTAGGGTCGTATTGGACAATCTTCATTAATTCATTCATCCAGATAAGTCAGGCTGTATGATCTTTGACAAAATTAATCATATAGAATCAGTAGTTGCTCTTATTATATGATGGTTAATTAAATATCATACTAGTTAAGTTAAAATACCAATGGTAATTGACGTGTGTTTGGGGTAATTTTGAAAAGGGGTTTTTTTGAAAAGTTAATTTTCTTTAGGGAATTTTAGAGAATTTACTTTGAATTTTAATTCTGAAATCAAACATCCCATCTAAAAAAGTATACCACCTTGAGAGGTGGAAATAAAATTTCTAAATAGGGTTCAGGTTTAGAATTGCAAATCCATCTTGAATATGATAACCAGATTTGAAAAGAAACTTCTTATGGCCGCATAGGGTTAAAATAAAGTTCTTATCATTAATTTCATATTTGAACATATTTGAAGTTTTATCAACAAATGATATATCTCCCAAAAGGGAGAAAATATCATTAGCTATAAATTGTTCAAACATGACAATAATGATCGTCGTTGATTCTAAGTTTCCCAAATTAGATTAATTAAATTTTGAAAAATATTTTTTGAGAAAGTAGGTTTGGGTTTTAAATCTCCTACGAGAGAAAGCCCTCATTGTTAAATACATCGTAGGAAACAAGGGTTTCCTGTGAATACTCTCCATTAAAATAAAGACAAAACTTCTATTTGAAAATTTTTTAGGAGTGATATCAAAGGAGGTTAGTTCAGATTTTCAATAGGGATTGGATCAAGTTTTGAACACTTATTTTTAGAATCAAATGAGGAAGGGTAGGAGGCACTTTGAGATTCTGAAATAATTTATATGTGCCCCAACCTAAGCTAACTGTTGAGCTTTAAATTTTGTAATAATAAAATCTTTAATTTGAATTAAAAAATTTATTAAAAATTTATGACAATATTCCCAGAGGTTGGGATTTTATAATTTTAAATTTTCTACAAATCCTAAATATATTTTGGCTACCGAACAATGGTGACCCGAACCTAACTAATGCAGCATAAAATTTAGGCTATCGACGGCTTAGATTGGGGAGCTAACTTACCACCTAGTAGATTTAAAATTCATAAGTCTAGTTATTTTATCAAAGAGTAGTAGCGATGTTGTAATTATAATTTTTGAGAATTGGGACCGATGTCTAGAGTGGATCCTAATTGGTCTCTTGACTTATATAGGGTGAAAAATGATTAAATAAATGCAATTAAAGCATAGACTCTTTTAAATTAGTTTCTAATGCAATGCATGCCTATAGACGATTAAATGCATAAAATGAGTATGTAACAGTTTTTAAAAAGGCTTAAAAAATATTTTTCTCTAGAGATTGCACAACATCCTCTTAATAGATCTGCACTCTCAAAGGCCAAGTGGTCCGCTAGAACACATAGGCGGGAAGGTGCCAAATAATGAGGAGAAGGTAAAAATATGCTTATGCTGACTCCCAACGGTCCCAAGCTTACTTCTAAGATTGTTACAGTTTCTACGTTGATTTTATCTACATCATGGCCCATTCTAGATATTTTGATTATAACAAACATATGCTTGGATGTTCTAATTTATGTGTTAAGTATTTCAGGTGTAATGCTTTAATGGATGTGCATGATAATTACTTATATGGGATTTACATTACAAAAATCAATTTTAATCAAAATCTGAGATAAAGGAACTCAAGATGGACCAAGATGGAAAGCTTGAAGATTTTTATGTTATCACAGAAGTATGTTATTGGTCCATTAGTATTTACTTGTATGGTTTAATTTGCTCATAATTTAAATATCTATTAAAATGATTTTTATATTATTAATTAAGGATAATAAGCTGGATTTAAAAATATATAAGATTCCTTAATTAAATTTTATATGCTTCATTGATTTCATAGAATTTATCAAATATGAAAAGATACTTAATTAATAAGGGAAATTAAATCTAATAAGCTTAAGTGGTAAAAAATTATTATGTATTCATTTTAAATTAAACTTGTTTCTTATAAATTTATTGATGTATACTTAATGTTATCTAAATTACATCATAATATTGTATGAATATTTATTATATCTTTAGATTCATGGAAATATGCATAAGATTTCATTTTGCTGTATATGATATTATTTTGATGGAAATGTGATCTTATTTTATTCCATTAGATTGCCTGGATTCTGTAGATATAAATTGATAGGTTATATAACCCATTTATAGAAATATTAAATTTATAATGAATTTTTAAACATTAGCTAATTCTAATAATACTTGATGAGTAGCAAATTTTGCCTTATTTTGGATGTATATGTAGACTTTTTTACTTCTCAATGTGACGAGCCTTTTTATAGCCATTTGAAACTTATATTTCTGTAATATAAATAAATTTTTTATCAAAAATTATATTTTTAGAACATAAATTAATATTAGATTAATTGTTTTATTCAAATTTGTCTTTACTTCCCCTTTCCCTTTAATACCCCTCTTCCTCTTCATATGTGTGAAATTTAAGAGAGAAACTCCATCATTTTCTCCATTCCTTTTCCCTTTCTTATATGCTAAATTTTGAGAGGAGAAACTTTGATTTTCATTTCAATAGATTTTTTCATTTGCAAGATCAATTCTTGGTTGGAAATTTTTAATGCACCAAATCCTGTAACGTCTCTTGGAGATCTTGAGTTTGCTTTCTTTTTCAAAATTTTTACTTGCTGTTATTTTAGTTTTTCACCATACATTTTTTCTTGAAAATTTTATTATGTGGTGAAATACTAGTTGAGAATGTTATATTAAGTTTTCTATGTTAAATTTTTTAAATCCATAAAGATAACAAAGCAAGTATTTTTTATTTCCATTTACGTGACATAGATTTGCATTTCAAATATAATTCATTTTTAAAAGTATTATGTTATTTAATGAGTTGTAGTGTAAATCAGTAAGAAAATTTTTTTTATTTAAAATATTATTCTTATTTTTATCAAAATATAAATCTATATTAAAGTGTACAAATTTTATATTCCATTTGTAAGTAGTGAGGTGATTAAAATTAATTTGTAAGATCACCTCAAACATTTTGGTCATTTTGTGGCAAGATAAATTGAGCTTGTATTATTTACATCAAATTGTATTTTTCAGTTTCTTGATTATGCCATTTGGCTTAGTTAATTTAAAATTGTAATTAGATTGGGTTGTACTCGCCCGTATAGGAGAGTACTTAGGTTGTAAAGAACTTCTTCAGTTTAAAGAAGTGAGGTTTGCAAGGTAAAACTAGGATTAGTGAATTATAGCTTGAGAGCTGGTTATCATGGATATAGGTCGGATTGGAATCCATACTAAACCACGTAAAACTATTGTGCTTCTTATTTTCATTTCTTGCATTTATTTTTCTTTAACTTTGTCATAAAAATTATCTGATTACTTATTCTTTTCCAAATAGCATTAAAATTATTTTAATTGTCTTCTTTTAATAAAAATTTTAAGAATCCCAATTCACCCCCCCCCCCCCTCTTGGGGTGCCATAGTCATCCAACACTATAATGGCGTAAATATTTTATTTTAATTTAAGTAGAAAAAATTTATATGTGCCCTCACGAGCCTCCAGTCGGATCCAAGTTAAAATAAAAATGACATGCAAATCACTAAGAAACTAGAAAAAGTAGACAATCCTATACACATTCAAATCAGATCAAATACATCAATCAATTAAATTAATTTCTTAAAGTAATGTCTGTAGGCAAATGCCATCTTTATTACAATCCAAAATTATAAAAATTTAAAAGTGGTTGGGCACCACTAACCACACACCTGGATTCTAATTTTAAGACAGATGAAAGTGAATTTGAGTGGTATACTCTTTGTCTTCAGTTCCTCAATCTTCTTATCTTCCTGGATTCAATATACCTGGATATCCAAATGGAGAAGAAAACTCTTCCCTTGAGGGGAGATTATTCTTTGCCCCTTTAGGTTTTAAAATGATCCAAAATTGGTCTTCTAAATGGAAAAAGGACTATCCCCCTGAAGGTTATCATTTCCTGTTTGGAATCCAACTTTGGATATCTATATCCCAACTTAAAGTCTAACTTTTACAACTCTTAACTTTTAAAAAAATTATATTGATATAAAAATAAAAAAAATCTAGACTCTCCTATAGGGTTATCCGAATCATTTAATAATTAAATAAATCCAAAGCAATTTTATATGTATGCAATGAATTAAATAAGTAAACATACTTAGTCAACCTCTTATTTATTTTGGGGCTAAGCAGCTGAAGCATCTATAGCATTTATAATAATTATCAATTTAGCTCCCTTTATTACCTTGCATAAGCATGGCCACCTGTAAAAAATCCTATGAGTAACCAGATTGGACCTAACCTAAGGATAAACTATCACCCATCTTATCAGTTCATATAGTGCAGTAAAAATAAATAAAGACTCACATTAATAAAATTTTAATTACAGCATGAAATGAAATCTCGGTAAACCTGGGACACTACGGTAAAGCAAACACTAGCCTAGCCTAGACTAGAGTTGGTTGTCCTAGCAAACAATCTAAAGTGTGTGAAGAGGTCCTGTGGCTGGGATATGTCCTAGAATGGGTAATTTGTTAAAGTTATCTAATGTTTAGTTTTGTTGACAATTGAAGGGTGAATTTCTATTTGAGTGTAAATGTTAATGTATTAAGGTTTATCTTAGGATGCATTTTAACGGTTGATTGATCAAATAAATTTATTTAGTTAAAGATTAAGATATCAAGTAATTTTAATAAGTTTGATTAGTTAGTGAATTTTAGGATTAAATTAATTTAAATTTTTATCAGCCAATTCGTGGCATTGCGCCATAAGGCTCGAGGAACTAGGCCTCTATAAGACACTTAGCCCCACAGCCTGAACTAGTCCATTGTAAAAACCTAGTTGATGTAGTTGAATTAAGGATTTTACTTTAGTTAAATAATTAAGAGTCATTTAATTTTAAAATTTCACACTCCATTAAATCCATTCGTGGCATTGTGCCATCATGCTTGAGGAACAAGGCCTCCTTAGGACACTTAGCCCTGCTGCCTAAAGTAGTCCATCCTAAAAATTTCATCTTTGGAGGGCATATTATGTATTAGAATGTTGGTTAATTGGTTTTATTAATGAAGTTAATATTTTCTGGAATTTGGTCAATTATTGAATTTTTGAAATTACTGAAATTATTTAAATATATTAATTAAGGGCTTAAACTTGACTTTTATAATTAAGATTGGTTTTGGGGTTTCAATATTTTCCTTAAACATCAGGCCTTTTGAGGAGTAATTAGACTCTGAGTTTGCTCAATTTGGAATTTTTTACATTAAGCTATAATTTTTTGAAGTTTTGACCTAGTTTTGAAGTACAATTGACCAGAAAGTTGACTTTTTAACTTTGACTTAATTTTGGGATTTTGAAATTTTTAGAAAATACTAGATTTTAATTGGTGTTGAATGACATTGATTTTGCTTAAATTGGATTTTTCTAGAATTACTCGTGATTTTCCAATGAAATTTGGACCATTTGATCACCTGATCTCAAGGTACAAGCCCCCTCGATTTGGGCCCAAACGGAACTCTCTAAGGTGGTTAACTAAGCCACCCAAGAAGACCATTAGGTCCCTTTAGAAAATTCATAAGTCACTACCCTAGGCTTGGATTAGGGTGTATTCAATGGCTCTACCCTCCTTAGACTAAACATAATCAACACACAAAAATTCAAATCCTAAATCCCATTGGAAAGATCATGAAAGTAAATTGGAATCAAGGGTTAAACCATGACCGTCGATCCTAAATTGACCAAATGGTGCCCTTAGACTTAACAAATAACAAACAAAAAATTTGGACATGTCGAAAACATCCCCAAATTGAATCTCCCAAAGTTCCAAGCCATGGTGACATCAAATAAGCACACAAATGCATAAATTTCATAAACATTCAGATGGAAATTGAGACTAATCTAGATATAATCAAGATTTTGAACAATAGGGATTTTAAAGATCTCCTTGAGACCTTTCCAGTGAGCCTAAGAATGCTTAAATTGGTTTACTATTGAGGGAGATATTAATTTTTAAAGTTTCCTGAAATTTTTTATAAAATTAAATCAAGATTTATACAGTCAGCGGATGCTTTACATGCGGGTGCCATCTGATTGGCCAGCCAATCATTATGGCTGACTGTGTAAATGCAAAATTGATTATAGTTATTTGATCATTGATCAACCAGCTGCGATCAAATGGACTCCATAATCATAGGATCGAATATGAGCTGTTAATTAAAATTAACAGTTAGGATAATGTCTTCAGCCTCTTGCATAGACATGAAGCTATACACGTTCTCTAACATGATCTAAGAGATCCCAACGATGAACTCTCATTAAATTTCACAGGAAGGATCAAGACGATGAGGGCTTTAAATCTAATGGTGCGATCACATTGGAATGAAAGCTCCATTCACACTTGGCCAACACTAGCTAGCTAGGGGCTCAGGAAAGGATTCTCATAGTGTAGAAAGCCCCAACAAATGTGTGTTTTCAATCAGCAAGCTTGAGGAGATGATGGTGAAGACTTTTACTTCATACACCAAGGCTGGAGGATTGCTAGAGGTACGACTTTGAGTGGAGGGTGCTTGTACTCCACCGAAGGTTGCTTGAATGGATGGCTTGAGGAGGTTAGGAGGCTTGGGAATGAGAGAGGAATGCTCAGGAAGGTTTGGGGAGTGTTTTCAAAAAGCCAAAATTGAATTAGGGGGGCTGGGTAAGGGAGGCCTATTTGAATGCCTCTCATGAGCTCGGACGACAATGATGAAGCAGGTGGATGGCCAGATAGCCTCCAAGTGGTAAGGGACACCTTCTTAGAAATTTATGAGCTCGAATCTAATGGAATAATCCATTAGATAGCCTTGGATGAAGCTCGAGATGCAGAGGACCAGTAGAAGCTTCTCCCATTCGCTCTGGTCACTACCGGCCACTAACTGGGTCAGAGTGATCTGAAAAGGTTGCTGGGGCTCCGACGAGCTCGAGGGTGAGCTCAATTGGGCATGGGAGATCCCAATTACATGGATTGGCTCAGGTTGACCGAAATATATATAGTTTGGGTCAATTTGAGCCCAATCTGGGTCATCTCAGGGGATCAGATTGAGGTGGAAGGTGCATTGGGTGAAGGGGCACGCAATACAAGTGTCAATTGGTCTTGGTATGGTCTATGGAGAAAAAAGGCTTGGGTTAAGGTGGTTTCACCACTTTAGGGTGGCTAGATGTTGACCCAAGTAAACCCAAGGGTGGGGCTAACTGCAGTAGGTGTATTTGACCAAGGGCTACAAAATAGAGGTGTTTGTTGGGTTTAATTGAACTTAGGTTGAGAAATGGCTCGACCTAAGGTGGTTTGGACTACTTTGGGTTAGCCTAACTCCCAGGAAGTTGACCCAAGGGTTGGGTCGACTAGGGAGGGTGTATTGGGTCAAGGGGAACCCAATGCCACCATTTATTTGATCCAATTGGGCTAGGATTGGAAATGGCTCAAGGGGGACCCCTCTTTTGGCACTTTTGTCTAGCCAAATGGCTAACCCAAGTGGGATCAAGGCTTAGGTCTTTAAGAGTGAACTCTTGATGACCCAATGGGTCACCTAATGGGTTTGAATGGCTTTGTAGAGGTCTTCATCAGAGGATTTGAGAAGGTAGGAGTGTTTGGAAGGTTTGGTCAAACCTGGTTGACTTGGTCAACCAAGTTGACCAAAGTCAAGAGTTGGGTCTATTGAGTTCAAGTTGATCATATGAACTCAAAGGAAGAGGCCCTAAGCTAAAAGAAGGTCATTCGGTTGGAAATGGATGTTTAAACCCTTAAGGCCCACTTTGGTCAACCATGATTGAATTAGTCAACCAGATCAAACCAATGTGTGGTTTGGGGTGTAATGTGTTCCTAATGTTATTTAGGATTCATTGGGATAGGTTTTGATGATTGATATGGGAAGGCCATGTTGATTTTTTGGGAAAAGACCAAAAACCCCTTTAGAGGGCATTTTGGTCATTTTGACCCCAAGTCAACTCTGGGTCAAATAGGGTCCAAGAAAGTGTAGGTTATTGATAAACAAGTTATGATAAATGTCATTAGTTTTGTTGGAGTGTTTGGAGAGAATCCTAAGATCAAATTCCAATAAATGGCAAGTCTAATGGCATAGGCTATAAATATTTTAAGGTTTTGTAGCCTTTGGGAATCAATCCAATTTTTAGGGCTAGGGACTCAGAATGAGTTCAATTTTGGTGAGTTTATCTTAGAGACATATCTAAGAAAGATGTGATTGATAGATCCCAAATTAAAGGCCATTTGACTGGGTTTTTAGGTGATAGAAAATTCAACCAAAAAGGTTTCAATACCAAGGCGCTTAACCCTGGGATTTGGTTTGGAATGTTGGATTTGGATTGGATTTTGGAATTGATTGGATAAAGTTTTTTGAACATTGATCTGGGAATTGAATTGAGGGGTGGAACTGGATTTGATCAGACTTTGATTTATTTTTTGACTGGGACCTACATGGCTGAGAAGTGGACATCTTCCAGTCATTAGGTTACCAGCAAGAAACCCAAGTGGGTCCTGATGACCTCATACAAAGATGACATCAACAACGTGTATTGTAAAGTATAAATATTATGTTCTTAGAATATGATGATCAATAATTGAGGAAATTTGAACCACTAGATAAGCTAAGCAGTGCTGATGTGAAGATCTTTTTAGATCATATAGTATAAATTGGATTGTATAGTATGAGGTGAACAAAAAATATTCTTTGTGTGTGATGACCAAGGAAAACTTCAGAAGAGAAAAACATACACATATTAATGTAATTCATAACATACACAAACAATTTGGAAAGAAATGAGAATAGGCGTACAACATAATTAACATAAATAACACAAATAAATAAACAAACTTTCAAAACACATTTCTACCCCAATATTGCTTAGCAATAATGTAAATCACACCTGGTCTAGTCCTAAGTGTACTGAAAGTATCATAATTGAGGGGCTTTGTAAGGATGTTTGCCAACTATTTTTTAGTAGCTATATGATACGATTTTATGTCTCCCTTGGCTACATGATCCATAATGAAATTATGCCTAATGTCAATATGCTTTGTGTGGGAATGTTGAATTGGATTATTTGAAATGCAGATAGAACTAGTGTTATCACACATCATAGTGATAGTGCCTACAGAAAGTTCATGAACAAGTATTTATTGCTTTAGCTACAAGACTTGAGCAATAGAACATCCTACAACTATATATTTTGCTTATATGGTGGATAGTGAAATTAAATTCTATTTTTTATTAGACCAATAACTAAGGATTATTCTATGAATTGACAAGTGCTTTAAGTTCATTTCCTTTACACCCTACACCTTGCAATGTTTAAATCTGAATAACCTATAATTTTAAAGGTGTGTTAGGCTTAGGATACTAGATGCCTAAGTTTTTTGTGCCTATGTGATACATAAGAATTCTCTTAATAATAGTTATGTGGGATACTTTAGTATTACCCTAAAATATAGTACAGAGACAAATACAAAACAAAATATATAGTATGCTAGTGGTTAAATAAAGAAGTGATCCTATTATTCAACTACATGTTAATTTATCCACTAATTTTCAGTTTACATCCTCATCAAGCTACATGGTGGAGCTCATTACGGTATTTGTACTTTTAGAACTTCCATATCATATATTTTTAATATCTCCATAATATATTTATCCTGACTAAGGAAAGTACCATACTCTTTTTGTTTTATACTAAATCCAAGATAATAGCTTAATTCTTCCATCATACTCATCTTAAAATTCTCACTCTTACTATCTAAAAATTCATTACATAAATTTTCATTTGTAGATCCAAATAATGTGTCAATTACATAGATTTGAACTATAAGGATATCATGCCCTATTTTCTTAGGGTATAAGGTTGTGTCTATAGTACCCTTGACAAAATATTTATCCAGGAGAAAGGTGTTAAATCTCTCATATAAAGCCCTAGGAGCCTATTTCAATCTATATAAAGCTTTTTAATTTATAGACATGGTTGAGAAATGATGAACTTTAAAAAACTTGGGATTATTCTACATAAACATCTTCTTTATTTACACCATTATGAAATGCACTCGTCACATCAATTTGATAAAGTTTGAAGCCTCAAAAACATGAAAATGCTAAAAGGACCCTAATCTAGCAATAGGAGGCAAAGGTTTCCTTAAAATCAGTTTCTGTTATTTAACAGTGCCCCTTAGCTACTAATCTAGCCTTATTCCTAATCATCAATCCTAAGTTATTCAACTTATTTTTAAATATCCATTTAGTGCCAATTACACTATAATCGGAAGGTCTACTATTTTGCCCCTATACATCATTCAAACAAATTGGTTCATATCCTCCTGAATGAATAAAATCTAAAATTCATCAATAAGACCTTGGTCAATGCTAGCTCATTTATCATGGAAATGAATGAAAGAAGGCAAACCTCTTTTCTAAGGACTTTCCTAGTTCTAACCCCTACTAATGGATTTCATAAGATAAGCTCCCTAGGGTTGCTAGAGGAATAACTATACTCTTTAGGTAAAAGATCCTAAGGCTCTTCTCTATCTCCTATCTCCTAGGGCAATAGCTTCTACTCCATGAGTAATTTCTACCTCATCATCATCATCTTCTATCATAGGGTAAGCTAACCTATCTTATTTGCCAAACATAGTATGTGTGGATTCCTCTATAACTAAGGTTCTTTTATTGAAGACCCTATAGAATTTACCTACCAAGGAATAAGCTAAGAAGACTCCATTTAACTTAGAATTAAATTTTCTTAGGCTAGATTTTCAATTGATAAGCACAATGCACCTACTCCCAAAGACATGTAAATGTGAAAGATTATGTGTCTTACCTTTTAGTAACCCATGAGGTGTCTTATTCAACTTGAATTTAATATTCACCTTATTTAGCACATAAAAAGATATGGTTACTACTTCTCCCCAAAAATATCTTGGTAGGGAATACTCGACTAACATAGCCCTAGCATCCTCCACTAGTGTCCTATTTATCCTTTCAGATCTGCCATACTGTTATAGGGTCCTAGGAGTAGAAAAATTTGATCAATTCTAGATTTTTTAGAAAATAATTCAAAATTTTAATTCTCAAATTGTCCACCATGATCACAGGAACCCCCTAAACAAACATCTTAACTTTCTCTAAATTCAAGTGGAGAATTTTTTATATTCATCAGAAGACTCACTCTTATGTGTTTAGAATTTAACCCAAGTTAATTTACAAAAATTATTTACTATCTCACCGCCTAAACTGGCTGTACTATTAGGTCCAAACAAGTCCGTGTGAAAGATCTCGAGTGGTTTAATGGTACTGATATCCTTAACAAAATGAAAAGATGACCTAGTTCACTTTCCTAATTTGTAGGAATCAGATAGATGATCCTTAGAGAATTTTAGCTTAGGAATGCCTCTCACTATGTCTTTTTGGGTGATCTTTCTCATAGTTTTCATGCCTCCATGACATAGTCACCAATGCCATAACCTTGATTCATCCAAATTAGTTTTGAATCAAAGATTATTGGAATCATCAATACAAGAAAAATAAAGCAAATAAAGATTAGTTTTTTATTTTTCCTTCAAAAATAATTTTTCCATTTAAAATAATCAAGCATCTATTAGAAAGAAACTTAATGTCAAAACCTTTATAAGAAAGCTAGCTAATACTAAGCAAATTATGCTTTAAACCTTCAACTAAAAGAATATTTTCAATAACAAAACTATTAGGTTTACCAATTATACTTGAGCTAACCACTTTCTTAGGGGTGTTACCACCGAAGGTTACCTTGCCTCCTCTCCTAGCCTCTAGTACTATGAACTATTTCTTATATCTAGTTATGTGTCTTGAGAAGTCACTATCTAGTTACCACATGCTCTCACTTGACTTCATGTGAGAGCATCCCAATAAGGTCACTCAAATGTTATATTTGGAAACCCAAGTGAGGTTAGGTTCCACCTCATGCTTTAATGAATTAATGGAGTGAATGATAAGCTATGATCATACCTTGGACCTCCAAATTTGGTCTATTTTATGGTGCAAAGTGCATGTGCATGCTATGTTTCCTAGCATGCCCCAAGAGTAGCACCTAACCCCTGGAAATGGGTTCATTAACCTATATGGGGCATAGTGCCTCTTCCTAGGCACATATGTTGCATGCTTTATCCCAGGCTATGGCTTTAGTAATAATGTAGGCCCTTGTGTACCATTTCTAAGTGCAATTATTTTCTTTTGTAAAAAATCATTTGTATTTTTATAACTTTCAACTTTAAATTTTAATGCATACTCACCAGTGTTTAGTTCCATTAAAAGTGTCTCTAGTTTCTTAATATACTCATTTGTTAAGGAGTTATATAAATCAGTTAATTCAATATGCTTCTTATTTAAATCATCCAATTATTTAGTAGTGATTCATGCTCTCTAACTAATATTTCATGCTCGATTCTCAAGTTAGAGAATTCTTTCTTTAAACATGCATGTTCTTTAATAAGTTTCCTATATGAATCATGCATTATTTTTTAAATTGAAAGTAACTCATCATAAGACAACGCACATACCTCTTCCTTATCAGAGTTAATAATTATATCATATCAATTTAACATAAATTAGTTACCTCCTCCTCGGTTCAAGTTCAGATGAATCAAATGCTAAGTCTACTCAAAAGGCCTTTTAAGTTCTTTCTATTCACCTTTTTGTATTTTGCTTAACCTCACCCTTCTCCTTTATGGGTGGTTTTAAGGTTGGGGCAATCAAACCATAGATTTCCTTGTTTTCTACATTCAAAATAAATAGTGTAAGAGGAAACTTTATTAAATTTACCTATCTTTCCTTTGCTTGTATCATTGTAGTGTTTTTATTTTCTCCTTAGAGTACTCTTGAACTATCAAGTCATCAAAGCTATCCCATCCTTTTCATCAACTCTTAAGCTGTCTCTATCCAACTCATTAGCATTAAGTGATATAGTCTTCTCCTTCCTCTTACCACCTGCACTTAAAAGTCTTTGGCTCACAATTTATTTGTAAATAATGACAGAGCCCAGGAAATTATCAATAGCGTATACATTTTCATCCTTAGACTTAGAATTTTCAATGACCTCAGAGTCAATGCTATTAGGCAAACAACATAAAATATTTTTCTTCTTTTTGAAATTTGACAGTCATCTCCTTAATGATGTAATAATCCTAGTAAACCTAATGACATGTTAGAAATGGTCTCATTAAGTTTCATACAAAATAGTTAACACTCATGCAATAGTAAATTCAAGCATGATTGCTTCACTTCATTTGTACCTTCATAATTAACACAAAGATTATCCATATTTCCTATCCAGTAGTGCAAGTAAAAACACATGTAATCTTCGGATTTTAATGCATAGAAAAGATAATTTAACCCTTTGCATTAAGTCATGTATATTCCCTTTCTTCCATACTCCATTCATTAAAGGGAATTTAAGTTTTAACACCATTCACATTTTGGGAAGGAATATAATAACCTATTTGTATCATACATTGCATGCGATATTCATTCGATTATAAAAACATTGACATATGAATTTCTTAGAAATTAAAGGGAATATAATCAAACAATGGTTGACAGGTTATTAAATAGCCCTCTATTATTCTTCTATTCCCAAAGTGTGCCATGAATCTTTCTCGAGGTTTTTAAACAACAAATTTGGAGAACCAGCTATAATACTAGGGGTGTCCATAATTGACACGACCCGACAATCCGACCCGAACCTGACCCGAAAAATCTGGGTTAGGGTCTACCCGTTTAACAAACAGGTCAGGTTCAGGTCTCAACTTTTGACCGTTTAATAAACGGGTCAGGTCCGGGTCAACCCGATAACCTGAAATTGACCCGGGATTTACACCCGTAACCAGAATCCAGCCTCCGCGCCTCTGCAGTTCGCCCATTTTTAATTTTCCCCTGTGGGACTGGGAGGGAATCCGAATTACGGAATCAAGGGGACGTGGCCCTTGCCCCGAGGGATTGGACCGTAGTCACCGGATGAGTGGATGATGCCTGACGGATGTCACTTCGCCAGCAGTCCGCACCTCCGCGGTAATCTTCAAGCCGTCAAGACTCAAGACGTCCGGCGTCCGCTACGGCACTACTCGCAGAATCGCCTGATCCGCGACAGGCGAGGCAGCGACTCCGCGGTCAGCTTCAAGCCGTCAAGGCGTCCGCTACTCACGTACTCTCCTGATACGCGTCCGGCGACTCCACGTTACGCACCGACTGCCATCAAAGTCCCGTCGAGTCCGCACGTCTGGTCCATCTAGTCGAGTTCGACGCCGCCGGCCCCCGAGCAAGCTGCAGCATCTCCGAAACTGCCTCGCCTGCCGTCGTGCCTCCTAGTCAAAGTGGTTCGCGAGTCGGGTCAACCTGGCAACCCGTGCGGGTCGGGTCCGGGTTTAATTTTCTGACCTGTTTACCTAAACGGGTCGGGTTCGGGTTGACCTGTCTATGCCCGGGTCAAGTTGGGTTCGACCCAAACCCGACCCGTCAACCAAAATTGACACCCCTATATAATACCAATTGAATGTCCAATTTTTGGGTGTTAGACCACTTTAACTATAATATCCCACCAAGAGCGGGCCAGAGGGGATTGGTGTTTATTAGAAAAATTCCCTTTTTCAAAATCTCTTTTTGAGAACTATAACTAAATTCAAAACTTAAGTTAAAATTGAGACATGCCAAAGCAGAAGCTAAATGATAAGAATATATAAATATATAAATATATATACTAGTTCTGATTTTGTGGAAAAATGAATATGAAAATATTTTTTTTTATTCTTTATTTTTCTTTTATAACCAGTAATTGAATTCAAATGAATCTCAATGTTCTCAACTTTGATTTGTAGGAAAAAAAACTTGCATGAAAGTTCAATTACAAGAAATTAAAGTGCAATAAAAATAAGAAGAAACACACCTTCGGTCAAAACATGACCTATGTCCACTCCCTAGAGTCCTCCACTAAGAGTATTGCACTAAACTCTTACTGACTCTATATTTACCCACCACAGCGAGGCAAACAAGTTCTTACAAAATCTCATTCCCTTACCCAATGTGGCAGGTAGCCGAATCACATTGACCAACGGTGTTGAGGAGTAGTCGAGTCCCTTTTACTAACGAGGTGCAACAGATTTATTGGTGGCCCTTTGACTTGATAGGTTTTTCTTAGAGTTTCCCTCAAGAAAATATTTGACTCATAAAGAAAGAAGGTAAACAATGACTAAATTAATCTAATTATAGTGCTAGACTATTTAAAATCATCACTGTCTATCATTTAGTATGATATGCAACTTACCACAAGATCTTAATGATTAATTATGCCTTATTCAATTTATAAATTCTAAGGATTAATTCAAGAAAGATTTTCTAATATTATACAGCTTGAATCGGTTTATACAGTATAAACTAGCATGTACAGTACGATTAGAACAAATTATAAATTACAAAATATTGCCAAAATTAAATTGGCGGTAGGGTTTCTTGATTACAACTAATCAACCTATATGATCCAATTTGTATAGTACAATTAGTTCAAAATTTAGTTTACTTATTTAATACATTTTAATTAATTTCATATCATGCATATCATATAACATGATACAAATCGTATAAAAAGATATTCACAAAATATTAAAATTTTTAATTTTTATTTTCCCCGTGTGTGTGTTCACTGTCACTATGCTAACATAGACCTATTATAATATAGATACTCAGGAAAGGTAAAAATATAGACTCTTATAAACATCAATCATATACTATCCAGACTTGAGCCTTGATCATTTAGTGTTGCTTGGTGTGTATTATACCTGAAATATTAGTACACACAAAAAGGATATGAAATAATAATACGTAGGAGAAACTAATTAAACTCCATAAATAATACTAGATGATCCTAATAGTAAGAGATGATCAAGTATAATCATAAATTTCAGCCACCAATCATAATTTAGGCAATTTTTTAATATTCAAATTTTACTCTAATCGTACAGTATGATATACATCATACTGGATGATTTGTAATAATCATGCTTAAATTGATCCTAAGATTGGGTGTTCTATTATGGTTAAATTGTTCAATTAGATTGTACAGGACGATCAAAGAGGGTCAAACTGTATGAGCTGAATCCTGTACGGGATGATAAATATACGGTGCCCATCATCTAGGATAAAAACCATAATGTTTCACTGATCGTACCACAAACTTTATATGGTATGAATCAATCACTATATGGGATGATATTTAATCGCTAGCTATCATACTTGATGATTAGTTTAATCTCTTGAACTAATCATACATGATTATTACAGGATAGTATAAGGTGATTAGTATAATCTATCGAATTAATTGTTCAGACAACTGTAGTTCATACTGGCTGAAAGTGTTATTTTGAACTAGTCATACAGGATGATCTTAGATTATACTAGATGATCAAATGCAACATATTGAAAATTAGGGCTTTAATAGAGGCTCTCAATTTAAGCTCTCATATTATGTTATAAAAAAATCTTTTGCTACCAATAGTCCTGAGAGGGAGCTTAGATAGAGAGTTGAGTGGAGCTTTGGGAGAGAAGTGAGGGAGAGTTCATGTGAGGGTGAGTTGTGAGAGCTTCATAAGGAAACTCTAAGAAAGGTTCTTCATCATCTTCTTTAAGCTTCTACCTTGATCCTTTAGTGGTTCCAAGAAGTCTTTCTACAGCACTAGGTCTGTGGTTCTCTGCCATCACTAAGATGGAAAAAAAGGATTTATGGTTCTCTGCTATCACCTAGAGGGTGTAAAAGATTCAAGGTTCGCTACCATCACTGAGAGGGTATAAACACTTTTGGTTCTCTGCCACACCGAGAAGGTGAAAGTTATTTTATAAGGGCTTCTCTAGTTTACTGAGGAAGCAAAAGGAGAGACACTATTTTTAGTGCAATACCTAGAATGAAGTGTTCTGGGGAGTGGATGTAGGTCAGATCTGACTGAGCTGCTATAAAATCTGGTGTGTTCATTCTTTTTACTTTTTGCATTTTAATTTTTGCACTGTTATGTGATTTATTGTGCGCTTGAAAACTATCATTTAGTTTGTTAATGTGAAATACTTTGCTTCTACATTCGCTGATTAAAATTTCTTATTTTCAAAGAATAAGAGGATTATAAAAGGATTTTCTTTTTATTAAAGAATTTTTAAATTATCAATTCACCCCCCCCTTCTTGGTTAGCCTCAAGTTGGTTCTTAGAAGTTTAACAACCCTCATGAACTTTCAAGTGGTATTAGAGAATGATTCAAAACTATGTTTTAGAACACTTTTGAAAACTGATTAATGGATAACTTTCGAAATCATAATACCATGAAATGATATTCAATCACATGACCACTATTATTTAATAATATTCTGTTAGATTTTGGAAAATTTGTATGTCTACTTTTTTGCAATCTATAGATTATCATATATGGATGTTATTTCCGGAAGGATATTCTGCACCTTCACATTTTATTAATGGCATGAAAATTGAACATCCTTTTTTATGAATAAAGCATTCAAGCTAGGGATTTAGCCCAATTAAATGCTAAATGTTTAAACTACTTTGTCTGTGCATTAAAATTTGAATACTACATACATGTATTTACTTGCACAACTGGGAATGAAATTTGGGATAAACTATGAAGAAACAGGTGAATTGAATTAATCTTGGTTACATATTCTACTCCATGAGTATGAATTCTTTTGCATGAAACCTAGTTAATCAATTTATAAAATGTATACTAGGTTCACTCAGATTGTTACTTCCCTGCACGCTTTAGGAAGAGAACTTACTAACTACAAAAAAGTTAACAAGATCTTGTGTTGCTTACCTACTTCCTATGATGCAAAAATTATTGTCATTACTGAATCAATGGATCTGAATGTTTACTCCATTGATAACTTACTTAAATCACTCATGGCCTACGAGCAAGGAGTGAGTCAATTGTAGCTTGATGTAGGAGATAAGATAAAGGTGAAAATTTTAGCCTTAAAGGAAAACGATTCTGATAGTGACAATTCAGCACCTGATGATGATGATGGAATAACATTGATTACAAGATAATTCAAGAACTTTCTAAAGAAAATGCAAAAGTGTTATCAGTAATGGAACAAAGGAAAAGATAATAAAAATTCTAAGGTTTCTGTTGATGTCATCTGTTCTGAATGTAGGAAGCTAGGGCACTTGTGGTCAGATTGTTCAAATCTAAAAACTCACCCAATCAAGGAGAAAGGTGAAGAAAATTTTAAGTTTTAAAAGGGCAAGCAAAAAACTCAGATGGCTTTCTAGATAGACTCTGCTTCAAACACATCTAAGAAAGAAGCTAAAGAGGAGGTAACCAACCTGTACTTAATGGTAGATAACCATCTTGATCATTCTGATCAAGAGAAGGTATGTGAGCTTTCCTATGATGAACTATTTGAAGTTTTTGAAAAAAGTCATAATGCATATAGGAAGCTAAAGAAAATGTATGCAAGCTTCAATTCTAATTTTTTAATTTTGCAAAAAGAGCATAAATGCCTTAGGAAAGATCATTCTATTTTGGATGGTAATCATATGGCTTTATTGGATGAATTTGATACTTTAAAAAAGAAGCATCTTGATTTAAATGTTGAGCATGACTCCTTAAAAGCATCTCATATTGATGTAAAAAGTTCATTTAACAAATTAAAAGCATGTTTAGAAGAAGTTTATGATAAGGAGCATCCTTTGAAAATTCAAATCTTGAAAGTGCAAACCAATTTTTAAAAGTCAAATTAAATGCTTTCAAAGAAAATAAAACATCACCTACACATGCACAGCTACATAATCCATCACCCCAACATCTATCATAAAAATCTAAAAAGAGGCACCATAACCCACATAGATTAGTAAACCCTTTTCCTGGTGTTAGATATTTTTCTTGTGGCATGTTTGGACATATCTCCCACACTTGCACTATCCATCATAGAACACATTTGGTGTGGAGACTAAAATTACATATACCACAACACAGCATGCATGCTTCTCATTTTTTAATTCATAAGGTGGAATCAAAACTTGTTTGGGTTCCTAAATCCAACCATTGGTGATTTTGTAGGGATGCTCACACAAAAAGCCCTTATGAAAACATGTGGTACCTGGATAGCAGATGTTCAAGGCACATGACTTGAGATACAAATCAATTCATTTCACTGGAGCCAGGGCAGGAGGCAAGGTGACACTTGGAGATAATACCACCAGGAGAGTGGTGGGCTCAAGTATAATTAGCAACTTAAAAAATTTCCTTATTAAAAATATTTTACTAAAAGATGGCTTAAAACATAATCTACTAAGCATAAGCCATCTCTGTGATAAAGGCTTCAGCATAAAATTTTTATCTACCAGCTGCATTATAAGCTTAAATGTAAATACTATGCTACAAGGAAAAGAATTAAGAATGTTTTCATGCTTGATTTAAATTTTGTTGAACCTACTATTTCTCTTTGCTTAAAAACTATTGCTGATGAATCTTAGTTTTGGCATAGGAGATTGTGTCTTGCAAGCATGAAAAATCTTAGAAAAATCACCCAAAAAAACTTAGTGAGCGGCATACCTGAACTAAAGTTCACAAAGGACCACCTTTATGATGCCTATCAGTTAGGAAAGCTTGTCAAATCCTTATTCTACTCAATCAAGGACATTAACACTTGTAAACCTTTAGAAGTCCTTCACATGGATCTTTCTGGACTTATTATCACTGCAAGCCTAGGAGGAAAAGTTTTTGGGTATGTGATTATTGATGATTACTCAAGGTTTACTTAGGTTATATTCCTATATCATAAATGTGAATCATCCATGGAATTTAGGACATTCTTTACTTGGATTTAGAGAAAGCTAAGTTGTGAAATTTTGATAATTCATAGAGATCATGGTGGAGAGTTTGAGAATGAGAAATTTTAATCCTACTATAAGAAGCAAGGAAAATATCACAATTTTTTAGCTCATATAACCCCTCAGCAGAATTGGGTAACTAAAAGAAAGAATATGACCTTGGTATAAGATACTATAGCCATGTTAGCTGAATATTCACATCCTAAATACTTTTGGGCAGAAGCAGTAAATATAGCCTGTTATGTTCTGAATAGGGTTAATGTTAGATCCAAGCTGAAAAAGTCACACTATAAAATTCTTAAGGGTAGGATACCCAACCTCCCTCACCATCATGTCTTTGGATATAAAGTGTTCATTCTAAATAATGGGAAATCTCAGTTAGGAATGTTTAACCTAAAATTTGATGGAGGAGTCTTCCTCGGGTACTCAAATGTTGGAAAATCCTTTAGAGTTATTAATAAAAAGACACTAGTGGCAGAGGAGACCACTCATGTAGTTTTTGATGAATTTGATAACTCAAAAAGGGTCTAGGGTTGAAGAAGAAGTAGTAGTTGAAGTTACCCAAGCAGTAGAATCTACAAATATGAAAGAAATGGTTGAAGCTGATAATACACTGCCTAGAGAATGGAGATATTCTTCAAGTCATCCTAAATAACTTATCTTAGGAGACCCATCTGAAGGTGTTAGAACTAGGCTTGGACATAGAAAAGATGTGAACCACTCTACCTTTATCTCAATGATTGAACCAAGAAATATAAATCAAGCACTATCTTATGAATTCTATATCCTAGCCATGTAAGAAGAACTAAATCAATTTGCTAGAATAGATGTTTAGGAGTTAGTTGAAAGACCTAAGGACTAGAGTGTTGTTTGAATAAAATGGGTTTTCAAAAAGAAAATGAATGATTCTAGTGTAGTGGTTAGAAATAAGGCAAGACTAGTGACTAAAGGGCACAACCAGATAGAAAGGATTAACTTTGAAGAGACTTTTGCCCCTATAGTTAGATTAGAAACCATAAGGGTTTTACTAGCTTTTGCATGCTTTGAGAGATTCAAACTGTACCAAATGGATGTTAAAAATGTCTTTTTAAATGGGGTGATAAAAAAAGATATGTATGTTAAATAACCCCCTAGGCTTTGAAAAGTTATAATTTTCCAATCTTGTGTTCAAATTAAAAAAGGTGTTGTATGGACTGAAACAGGCACCTTGAGCGTGGTATGAAAGGCTAAGCACATTTCTACTTGATAGAACCTTTGTTAAGGTAAGCGTAAAAGTCTTGGTAAGTATTTAGCCACCACCACCATAACGTCCACCTGATCAGAATTATTCCTATTTCTAGTTTGCTCTGTGTTTTTGTTCCTGTGTTTGTACTGTTCTTTACTTCTTTGCTTTATGATACATGCCTATTTTGTTTTCTTCTCATGTATGTCTTCTGCTTTTTAGTTGTTTCCTCCATCTTTTTGTGATGTCAAGAGGGGGAGTAGTAGTTTGTTGTTTACTGTTAATGATTTATATATTTTGTTTTAATGAAGTTTTTTTCCTATTTGGTGTACTGTTCTGCATTTCTATAAGAAAAATAAAAACAAAAGGATATATATATATATAAATTAAACTCTACTTGTTTTCAAAATTTTATCTTCTTAGGGGGAGTTTTAGAGAATGCCAAAGGACTTCAAATATCTTTAACAATAACATTTGTCATCATGAAAAATGGGGAGATTGTTGGAAATTTGGGCCCAAGCACTGTGATTTTGATGATAAAAATATTAGTGTTCTCTTATTTCTATTTATTACACTTCTATTTTATTGCCCTGCTCACTAACATTTTAGGTCCATCGTTCAATTGCAACTTGAATCAGCTCAAGATTGGGTAGACTGGGGATGAGTTGGTTTGTAACTTCAATTTCAATGTACTTTTACCATTTTTGAGTCAAGTCATGTATATGGTGGATACTAAGCTAAGTAACCTTGCACACACACACTTAAGGGAGTGTGTTGGTGAGTTAGAAAAATTTGTATTTTTTGAACTAATCATACACTAAAATTTATATCGTATTAGACGATCAATTAAAAGAGAAAATCCTAATTTGGGCACCCTTTATTATTTGAGATTTATTAACCAAATAATACTAGATGATCTTAATCATATAGGATGATATGGTATAATCACATATTTTAGCCGCCAATCACAATTAAGGCAATTTTTAAATATTCAAAATTTTCTCTAATCGTACAGTATGATATGCATCATACTAGATGATTTCTGACAATTATGCCTAAATTAACCTTGATATTGGGTGTTTAATTATGGCTAAATTGTTCAATCAGATCATCTAGGATGATCTGTGATGATCATACATAACGAATCGATTCCTGCATGGAATGATAATTAAACGCCGCCCATTGTCCATGATGAAAACCATAATTTTTCACTGATCATAGAATGATCCTCAAACTTCTTATGGTATGAACCAATCACTGCATGGGACGATATTTAATCACCAGCTATCATACTTGATGGTCAGTAAAATCTCTTAAACTAATCATATAGGATGATTGCAGGATAGTACTGAATGATTAGTACAATATATTGAACTTATCATCCATACAACTGCAGTTCATACTGGATGAAAGTGCTTTTTTGAACTAATCATACAGGATGATCTTGGATCGTACTAGATGATCAGAAGGGCCATAATGAAAATTAGGGCTTCTTTGGAGGCTCTTTATTTAAGCTCTCATATTATCTTGTAAGAAAATCTTTTGCTGCCAAGAGTCCTGAGAGGGAGCTTAGAGAGAGAGTTGAAGGAAGATTTGGAAGAGAAGAGAGGTAGAGTTCTTGTGAGGGGGAGTTATGAGAGCTTCACAAGGTAACTCCAAGCAAGGTTCTTCATCATCTTCTTTAAGCTTCTTTCTTGATCCTTTGGTTGTTCCAAGAAGACTTTCTGCAGCACTAGGTCTGTGGATCTCTACCATCTCCAAGAGGGAGAAAATGGACTCGTGGTTCTCTTCCATCACCTAGAGGGTGTAAAAGATTTAAGGTTCATTGCCTTCATCAGGAGGGTGTAAAAGCTTTTGGTTCTCTGCTACACTAGAAAGGTGAATGTGATTTTGGAAGGGTTTCTCTACCTTGGTTTTTTTTTGTGAAGGTATGCAAATAGCTTTAAGCAAAATAAAAAAATATACATGAGACTAAGTGATAGCTAATCTATCAGAATCCTTCTTTATCAAGTCAGTAAAACTTGATGGAAGCACACTATCAACAAAGGAACCCCAAAAAAAGTCTCCTAAAAGAGCATAATGAGCGCAGAAATCTGCCACATTATGTTTATTTCTAGGAAAAAAACTAAAAATTACATTTTTGAATAATTCTCAAAAAGAAAAATCCAAAATATGAACTATCATCTTCGATCCATTATGCTTGAACACTGAATTCTTAAAAAAGTTGATATTATTAATATTATCACCTTCTATAACAATACCTTTCTTTTCACTCATCCAATCTTGAATACTTGTTTTGAAGTCAAAAACTGCAATAAGCTCCAAAAATGAAATGTCCCAATGTACTAGCTTTTTACGATAAGCCAAAAAGAATCTTCCTTAGGATCCCGTAATACTCCAGCAACTCCCGCCAATTAGATTGTAGTAGAGAAGCATACACATTCAATTTTATCCAATCCGTAGGAGGAGGATACCAAATTTTAGACAGCAAATGCTGGTTAGTATCCAAGTTTTGAATAATTTGAGAAGCAATCACAGAAGATGAAGGAGCTGATTTACCATGCTTACATAAATTTCTAGCTTTCCAAATCTGATGCACAACAGAAATGTAAATTCGAACATATCAAGGATTAGTTTTTGCAAGTTTTTCCATCACCATCCCACAATGGAAAAAATCACTAAATCTCAAAAAATGAAAGCCCTAATTTTGAAATAAATCCATAACTTCTACTAGCTTTTTATAACTATCTACAACGTGATAAACATCTTTAACATCTAAGCAATCTCTCAGGCAAAGAAAAGTATCTGTCAATCTTCTGTAATACAACAAGGTGTTAAGTAGAATGGCATTACTCAGGAGTCTCCACCAAAAAAATAATTTCTTTAGGGCTCACCTTCAGTTTTTTTAACCATTTAATATTACATTCCATGTTTTGATTAACATTAATTGATGCTTCATATGCCAAGGATGAAATGGACTTCCAAGAGTTAGATTGAAGAAGCTCTGAGTTTATCATAAATAGCATTTAAACAAATAGGAATTTGTTGAATAATCTTAACCATTTCCTCCAAAAAAACAACTTCAGTTTGTCATAGTTCCAGTTTCCTTCAACATCAATAAAAAATGAAAGATTTTATTTAGAAAGCTCCAATGAATTACTGAACAAAGGCCAAATACTCAATTTTCTATGTAGAAACCAAGTATCCTCCATTATATTAATATGATTACCATTGTAAACATTCCATCTAATAATTGGTTCAAGAAATCGGGAACCTGTAATAATTCTCCAAGCCGGGGAAGAATTCCTTTTGATTTCATCATTCCAGGTCTCAATACCATATCTAGCTTTGATATTATGATTAAGAAGTCATTCTTGATTATGGATGAAGTTCCAGGCTATCTTGGCTTAATGGTCCCCTTCTACCAATAGCACCCAGAACTCCAAATTCTCTTTTATTACAAGGTGAACATAATGCCTACCAAGAAATAAAGTGAATTCCTTGTCTAGCCTACTCCTTATGCCATAAGAAATTTCTACAAAATATTTCCAAATCATCAAGAATTCCTTTAGTAATAAGAGAATGCATCTTAAAGAAGGTTGGAATAGCTGAATAGGTTGTTTTAACTAGTAAAATTCTTACAACCAAGGTAAGAGATCAAGCCTGCCAAGTGTTTAGTCTTTCTAATGATGTTTCCAAGACATTATGAAAATTAGCTACCTTCAATCTTCTTAGCACCATCTTATTACCCAAGTAGTTGATTTCCTTTATAGAATGAAAGACAAAAACTAAACTAAGACTTCATATTCTTCTCCTTGATATAGACCTTCCAAATAAAATCATAGATTTGGATTGATTAACTTTCTTCTCCGTCTATCCACAATATTCATTTAGAATGCTTTTAATAAGCTTAACATTTTACCTTGAAGCTTCTGAGATGATTAGCATGTGATCCATGTAAACAAGATGAGAGAATGATTTAGATAATAATTCTGAGCAAAGAATAAATAAAGAAAGGGCTTATGGACATCCTTGTCAGAATCCACATTCATCATTTATCCAATCAGATTTCTCTCCATTAATGATGAAAGAGAACTTCAGACTACTAATGCATTGAAATACTAGATTTATAAATTTTGGTAGGAATCCCATAAAATACAAAATTTGAAGCAAAGCTTCCCAACACATACTATCATAAGCTTGCTCCATATCTAGTTTTATTAACATAAAACTTGCTTTTGATTTAAAAAATCTAAATTTTCTCAAAAATTCTTGAGCCAACAAGAAATTCTCAAAATAGTTCTTCCTGGTACAAATGCCCCTTTAAATTCAGAAACTATCCGAGAGAGACACATCTTCATCTTGTTTAAGAGCATTCCAGTAACAATTTTATAAATTGTTTGACATAAGATAATAGGTCTGAGTTTTGTAACATCTAAAGCATTAGGAGCTTTAGGAATTAGAAAAACCAACAACTCCTTCCAACTGTCATGCATAGAACCAGATGTAAAGAATCTATCAACTGCATTCCAAAAATCATCCTTTACTAGACTCCAAAAGAATTTAAGGAAATAAGCATTAACTCCATAGGCACCTGGTGATTTATTATTATCCATCTTCATGATAACTGAAAATAGCTCCTCCCTATTAAAATCCATCGCTAATAATCGCTTTATTTCATCATTCAGTTGGTGTTTAGAGTTACAAGCAGGCCAATCATTCAGATTACACTATCTTTTCCTCCATTTGTTCGAAAAAAAAATTCAAAGGTTTCTTAAAAAGCTTTAGGATCAGTAACAATATTACCATTTGAAAGTGTAATATGCATAATAAGATTCTCATTTCTTCTAGCAGATGCATACGCATGAAAAAACCTTGTATTCTTATCAAAATTCATCAACTCATTGTGCCTTAGCCCGTTGTCTCAACCAATTAGACAATTTAGCAAGAGTAACATTGTACTCATAATCTTTAGTTCTTAGTTCCAACAACTTATTCAAATTTAACCCTCCCAAGTAGTTGTCTTCCTCCTGTAAAGAAAGAATTTCATTTTACAACACCACTTTGAGATTAACCAGCTCCTTCATTTTATTTTTGCTCCAAAAGAAAAGATTCCTAAGAGATTTTTTTTAATTTCCTTTGGAGAATATTATGTGGATCAACAAAATCTGGCTTATTCCAAGCTTTTTTAATAATGCCCCACAATGCCTCATAAGAGGACCAAACATTCTCAAATCTAATAGTTTTTTTTATTATGCCGAAAAGAATTGTTAATGTCTATGAAGATAGGATAATGATCAAATACTATTCTAGGAAGATGTTTGATAACTGAGAAAGGAATGTGAGAAAAGGTTTAGAGTTTAAACAAGCTCTATCTAATCTCTCCCAAATTCTAGCAAGACTATCTTTATTATTACACTAAGTAAATTTGGGTCCTATAGTACCAATATCATGAAAATCATTATTCATAAAGAATTCCTTGAGAAAAAGAAAATATCTTTCCTCCTCTTTTTTCCAATTTGGATGAAATATAGTTAAAATCAACTCTAATAATACAAGGAGAATTAGAAGAAGTATCTTCACCAATAAGCTTCCATATATCTATTCTCTCATGAAGATCCTTCTTTCGATATATTACTAAAATAGTCCAAATAATGCCATTAGGAGCTTTTAAATTACTTATAACACATTGTTCTGATGATTTTAGCAAATAAAAAGAAGAAATACCCTTCTTCCATAAAGCAAGAATCCCACCAAACTTTCTTCTAGCTGCAAAATGGAAATAATCTGAATCCTTTCCAATGATTCTTATAACTTCATTATTATCAATAGCTTCTAATTTAGTTTCCACAAGCCAAATAAAAAAACATAGTTTTCAACAATCAAATTTCTCAAATAAAAGGAAGCCTCTTTTTTCTTAGCTCCCGTACAATTCCAAATCATAATGGACAACATTAACGAATAATTGGGGATGAGGCTCCAACCCTTTCCATAGCTACTTCACCTCTTTCACTTCTTCTAAGCTTTTGTTGTACTTTAATGGGACCAAGTAATTTTAACTCCTTTCTTAGCTTATTTTTTCGAACAATTGATTTGGGAGTAATATTATTAATAAAATCAGGATTGAGATTAGCGCAATCTATATCTTTCCCATAATTAACACCAACATCCTTCCCTTGATAATTGGAAGAGAGAATTACCTTTTTTTTTTAGAAGAAAGATTCTTGTCTTTAGACAAATTGACCAATTAAGAGCAATAATCTTTTTCTCATGCCACCACTTCCTTATGCAAATCAGTATCACAATTTTTTAGAGAGACTTCATCCTTATGAGCCAAATTACCCTTTCGAACAATTTCATTTAAACCATTCCCAATTTTAACAGAAATAAATTCTTTAACTTTGGCATAATTTTTCACTATGTCTTCAACAACATCAGAAATTACTATCTCAGCTACTTGTGTATCAACTGAAAGTGAGCATTATGACTTATCACCAACAGTTTTAACCATTTCATTTTTTACAGGATTAACCACATTAATAATAGATTTTGAATCATGCAATGGTTCATGATGATCCACCGTATCGTCTGGTAACTCATCATTCTTCAGTGTAGAAAGAGCATTACTTATGAATGAATTCCTATGCACAGAATTTAACACAGATTTATTGGTTTTTTAAAAAACTTTTCCTACCATAGTTCACATGAATCTATGGCCCATAGTTATACTTATTACACACTTTTAAATTCTTTTCAACATCTTTTCTAAGCCCCTCCTCATTAGAACCAGGATGTCCCATAGAGACTTCAGAAGAATTCATGTTGTGGTCAATCTTTTTCAGATTACAGATTAAGTTAGTATGATCGATTCTTCCGCATGAAAAAAAAAGATGAAATCTTTTCATATTCAATACATCGAAAAAATTTTCCATTAGAACCTTCCACCTAAAAACTTGTAGGAAGATGTGGATTAAGATTGATACGCACACAAATTCTTGCAAATTCTCTTCTTCCCTAATTAGACATATTTCCTTCTGAGAACAATGGAAATCCAATCATAAAAGCTATACGACTATTAGGGTATTTGCTTTTTTATTTTTAGAGTCCAGCTTTACCATAATTCAATCATCAGTCATTTCAACTTACTTATCAGCATTAACCACATTAATATTGGGTGGTTTGATCAGGGCATTAATACTCAACATCCTAGAAGAAATCACCAAAACATATTTTGGCTGAGCACCAATGATTGAAACAACGATTGGTTTCAGAATATTATCATTATCAGATACTTCAGTAGGACTAAATGTCACATTCTCATTACCAGCATCATGAATAATCATTTTAATAGCTTCAGAAGAAATAGAATTAGAAAATATATTTACCTTTAAAACCAAACAAGTTGAAGATCAAGCCTCCATGTTAATGGAATTGTTATAAGAACCAATATCCTTCTTGTTTAAATTATAACTTATTAGATGTCCATTCAAAGTTTGATAATCCTTGGTTAAAATATTCTTTCCCTCCCAAGATATGAAATCAAGATTGGTGATGGTTAAAAAAATTGTAATATCAGAAGGTTCTTTAATGCAAAATGAAGCATTGATATCTAATTTACTCAAAGGATTTACATTCAAATGAACTCCAAATGATAGTGGAATAATTGACGTTGATTTCTGCCATTCAACACCAGCCATAATGATAAAAATTTAAAATTTTAGCACTCTCTTCCTCTATAATTCTTGCACACACTCTCTTTAGAATTCTGGCACTAATCTCTAGAAGATGGGGGATACATTCCAGCACTAATCTCTAAATTGAGAGACTATACTTTTAGTGCAATACCTGGAACGGATGATTCTGGGGAGTGGACATAGGTAAGATTTGACCGAACCACTATAAAATATGGTGTGTTCGGTCTTTTTACTTTTTGCATTTTAATTTTTGCACTGTTATGTGATTTACTATGTGGTTGAAAACTCTAATTTGGTTTGTTATCATGAAATACTTTGCTTCCACATCTGTTGATTAAAATTACTTGTTTTCAAAAATTAAAAAGATTTTAAAAGGATTTTTTTATTAAAGAATTTTTAAATTACCAATTCACCCCCCCCCCCCCCCCCCCCCACCTTCTTGGTTAGCCTCGAGCTAGTTCTTAGAGGTTTATCAACCCTCCCAAACTTTCACTTTTAACCTCCAATACTTTCCCATAGCAAGTGGTGTGAGAATCATAATAGAATAAAGCCACATAAACTCTTAGACCTACTTTTAGCAAGTACACAATAATGTAAGAATTTATTATAAAAAGCTATATTGCTAGTATAACATAATACTCACTAAACTTTTCTTATTAATATTTAAACTTTTCATGTATATTTATATAAAAAATTTAAGATGTTTATTTAACTATTGAAATTAATAGAGAAGCGTCAATCACTTCATAAACTCAAACAATCACGTAGGAAAAACAAGTCATTGAAAATTTGATTTCTAATAGTCAAATAATTCAAGATAAGGCATACAATAACATATTAAAATTTATGCGATGAAAGCTTCATAAAATCCAAGAAAAATTAATTTTTATCCTAATTAAAAAAATTTTACTAGAATTAAAACAAGAAAATAGGATTTAGAAGTCTACCAAGTGCTCTACAAAATCTCTAATTGGCCTGATGAATAAAGCCCGAGCATTTCACTACCAATTTCTTACCCTTCTTGTCTCTCTCCTCTCTTCTTTTACCCATCTTCTCTTTTTCTTTGATAAAGTTTTTGGATGAGGGTAATTAATAAAATAGGTTTAGATTTTTATAATTTTAAAAACCACTTATTTGATCTAGTATTATAGCACTAACCTCCTCGATGTTGTAGCATTAACCTGATTCTTCTACATTCCCCTAGAATACTTCCATCTGACTTCTCAGTGCCAAATTATTGTCACCCAACATTATGATGGTGCCGCCAAGCATAGCAGTGCACATTCAAACTCATTTCCCATTAGAGAACTCAATGCCACGATGCTGCCCACCCAGTGTCGCAGTGCTAAAAAATAATATTTTATGAATTAAAATTTCATTTCTACGCTCTACCTTTTAACTTAAAGTTTTATCAAGCATTCTGGGACTTACAATTTTTAATCAAATCAAAATTGAATGAACATTAATAGTAATTACCTGGGTTTCTGATCAGCAGCTACTACACTACTTCCTTTTTAGCATTACACAAAGTTACATTGGTAAGTAATTTCGCATTTCATAGGCCTTAATGCTCATTATTTGAATGTGGATAATTTAATACTTAATCAATTCAATGGAACATTTTAGAAACCTTCTTGACTGATCAATCTTGGCAATTATAATTTTTAAGTTGGTGTTTTGTTTGTTCTTAAGCTTAGTTACTAAAAAGTATGGCCAAATTTATCATGCCATGAATATTAGCACCAACACTAGCTTCTCAATGCTTAGGCATCATGGCTCATCTCTTTGAATATTTTTATTCATTTTATAAATTTGCCAATGCCTTCACACCTTTTTTTAGACAAAAATTTAGCTCATGGTTGGCTCAGTGACTTTCAATTATAAGATAAGAGTTGATACTCTCCATGTTGATGGTCTTCTTATAGTAAAGACATGGATAGGATTGATCAGAATATTTGGAAGTGGAATTTACATCCCATTTTTTATAAAAAATAATTAGTATTCCTAAGAACATTTCAAAATAAAAAGAATCTATTATCTATCATTGAGATGAAGCAACTAAGCCTTGTAACTACTTTGGTCAATCACTTTATATCATTTTACATAGTTTGGGATGGTATCTCAAGAATTACTCCTACCTTTTATGGGTTCAGTTAAATACCCTTTAGGTTGAGAAAAAAGCCAATATATTTTCATGCCATGTACCAACAACATGCTTTAGTGGGTAAAGTCACATATTATACCTTTTTATTGCAAGAAATGTCTCTTTCCTATATGTGTTTCCTTGGGGATTTCTTTTCACCACCAAGTCATCAACATAGACTTTGATATTCCACCACTTATTATCTTTAAACATTTGATCTATCATCCAATAATATGTAGCTTCTATAATTTGTTTAGGTTGAATGACACCACTTTATAGGAATGTGGGCCTTTCCTAAAGGTGATGGCTATCTTTAAACACTAGATAGTGTGCATTATAATGTGGTGGAAGCTAGGGAATGCATTAGGAAAGTTCATTACCAAAAGAGATAACAATAAAATTGACCATTGAGTCAATTTAAAGGAGTGGATAACCATTCTTTTGAAATTCTTATTTCATGTAAGTAAACATAATAAACTTTCTCCAATTACATTCTCCTTCTAAAGCATCACCACATTCAAGATCAATTTAGGTGATTCACTTCTCATGTGAACATAACCTAAAGGGTTTTTCTGACCTGCTACCTTAAGGGATTGGTCTATATGGCAATTATTTTTTTGATCATTCACTTTAAGGCTAGGCCTAACTTCTTACACTTATTCTATGACAAGCAAAGTTAATGTCTATATACTTTTAGCATTTCAATTTTCATCTAAGTGAATACCTTGAGATAATCCCTAAGTAATTGGATAAGTTCTCTCTAATGCTTGGGGCTAAAGGGGGAACTTATTTAGATATTTTGATCTGAGAATCCCTCCACTACTTGGACTTCTTCTACTACTTTATTAGTATCCAATCTCACTACTCTATCCACTCATAGATGTAGCACTCTATCATGAATGCTTCAGAAATGTTGTATGTCTAGAAAATAGTTGGCTCTAGATTGTATATTATTTCCTTGGAAAGTTTCTCTTCCCTTTTATGAAATCATCAACCATATGGATGGTAGAGACCATAACCATAACCAGAATGATATTTAGCAACAATCTTCTAGTGATGGCACTGCAAGTTATAGTGGTGTCTACTATGATGAAGTCAGTAATCATCATGTACCATCATTCTCCTTCTCCCTATATGATGGGTTAGTTGATTATCCCTTGATCCTACCATTATTTTCTTAAAATTTTATAAGGTGGGCTCACCATTGCTGTGGGATGGGACACCATCAAGTTTATTTTCTTTAAAATGTGATTAAATATAATATTAATCAAGCTTCCATATTAAATAAGATGTTTTATATATGAAAAATAGTAATCAAAATTGTGATGATCAAGACATAGTTAAAAGGATTATTTTTTGATGGCTTATGAACTTCTATGAAAGTAACAATGGTAACTTTGATAGTGAAGCTTCAAGATGTATTTGTTGAGTTTATCTTTATTGACTAAAGTTTTTATGAGATTCACTTAGCGTGGCACTTTTACTTTCTCTCCTACAAATATAATTCATATGACTCTGACTATGTGGAAAGTTTGAGCTATGGTTGTTTCAATCATCTAGCTCTTCATGGATAGTTTTTCCCTTTCCTTTCTAGGTCACTTAGGATGAACTCCCATAACATATTTACCTTAATCTATTTCAACATAATGTTCTTTAAGTTCCTATATTCTTCAATGTTATGCCTATAATTCATATGGAATACAAAACATCTAAAGATATTCTTCCCATGGGCTCCCACCCTTAGAATAATTGGTAGTTTAAAGAACTCATTTTTTGAATGACCTTCAATAACTCAGCTATTCATAATTGCTATGAGAAGATAGTCAAGCTCTTTTGGGATAAAAAATTCTCTCCTGTAGTGCTGGTGAGTTGGTGTGGTGCGTCATAACCTTGGATAACTAGTGGGATTGCGGTCTTCAATGATAGCACTAAAGGCAATTAGTGGTAAGGATTATTTTATAGGAGAAGTGGCCTTATTTTAATTCTAGTTACCCTTGGGAGGCTCTTACCATGTAAAGGATTTGAGGGTATTCACACTTCAAGGGAACATCGCTAAGCTAACTGGTAGAGGAAGTCTTAGTTAATGTGTTACACTCATCAATACTAACATGGTAATTAGAAAGTTACAATACCTCTACTAATATTATCAATTATTTTAAACTGAGCGCATACCTAAATGACCATTCTCTTAAGCCATAGATAAATGTTTTTTGGGTGATTATTTGCTCCAAATCATTTACATTAAGAATCTCTTCTTAGAATCTTATGATAAAGTTTCTTTGGGATTCAGGTTGATCCTACCTCAAACGAAAAGAAACCTATGAGCTCTTCATAGGTTTTTGAGAACTAGTGAACTTCATGATGAACATATTTTGTAATTCAACAAGGGATGTGATAACTCATAGTGGGAGTTATGAATGAGAACACTAGAGAGGAAACTCTTTAAATGTCATAAATAATAATAAAGACTTTAGCAATCTATTGTTAGTGAGCAATGTAGTGGTTTAAGTCAAAGTAGGATACGTAATCTATCAGGCTTGCCATTCCTATATTTGGTTTCATATAGGGCACTATAACTTTATTGATGGATTAGCTTTTATGGTCTCTCTAGAAAACATATTGTTAATTTTGTCTCGCTCGCTATCACATATTCTTATAATTCAAGTTTTGAGGTCAGTGCTTTTGCAGAAAGGCCATGCATTTTAGATTATTTTTATGAGGTACATTTTGCATTACTTACTCCCTGAGAAGATCTTGGGGATCACGTAAATGATCTTTAAATCAATTAAATGATAAAATTTTTAATCTCTACAAGTTATTAGTATATTATATAGGCCTAGATATACATGTTCACCAACCTCTCCCTATTTTATTTCTTTAAATATCATAGTGTTTGGCTATTAGTCATTGGTAACTATCCATAATAATTTTATCTAAAAGGATATTTGATCAAAATTTACTCATGGATAACACCTTTACCTAATATGAAAGACTATCTATGCTCTTTTAAAGTAAATAAAAATGAAGAGGTGGTTGAGTACGAAGAAATTCTTTGAAGCTATATTCCCCATTATGAATAGTAATTGGCATGAAGTCTAAAAAATGACTCCTAACCTTGTGTTTATTTGGTTAGAATGGTAACAGGAGATTCCACATCAAAGAGATAATAAAAAAATTATAAAATTCAACTATTATAAATAAAGAGATAGGTCTTTGCTTGCTCAACATGGATAGCTATCTCTGACATGGCCTTATGATGCTTTTAGCAAGTATCTCTAATGAGTGCCTCAATAAAATGCCTCTAAAAAGTAGGTTCGATGAGTATCTTTGGTGAGTACCTTAAGAAAGTAAGTCTTCTAGCTAAGACTCAAGTCGGATTGCAAAAGTCATAATTACTGTATAAAGATGATTGGGCATCCCTTGCCTATTATCTGAGTTTCCTTGAGATAAGGGAAAGTTCTCCTTTGATAAAGACATAAGGCCTTTACGAGAGCGAGTTTATCTATGGTGAATTCTTCTTAGGGTAAGGGACCCCTCTACATGAATATTTTTGGAAGTGCTCCTCTTAGGCTTGTTATCATAGGATGAGAACCACTTAGGCAAGTGTTCAGGAACTCTAATTTTTTAATAAGCTTATTGGATCTCTATGGCCCATTCAATTCTATTCATTAGGGCTTTCATATCATTCTTTGCTTTCCTATTTTATTGTGCCTTAATAATTTTAATTTTTTTTATGAAAAGACCAATTAAAGGATTCATGTCATGAGTATTCGACATGTTTTACTCTAACTGTCAACTATCAAACACTACTCTTCTCATGCAAGACTTTGGACTTGGCACTGACATTGATAGATTTTATCTATGCATAAGGTAGCTAATGTTATGTGGGAAACAATACCAAGAAATATTAAAAATGTTGCAAAGAATGTGCTTAGAGTATCAATAGGAAAAGCTCCTAAAACAAAAAATAGTTAGTGGTGGAATCAAAATGTGTAAGAAATGATAGAAATTAAAAAGCTTTGTTAGAAAAATTGGTTTAGATATAAAAACTTTAAAAATTGGGAAAGATATAAAGAGTCTCATATGGAGTTTAAGAAAGCAATCTGTGATGCAAATATTTTTTCTTTTAGAATTTATATAATAGACTAGATGCTAAAGAGGGTGAAGGAATTGTTTAAGTTAGCAAAATGAAGAGATAGTTTAAGGATTTAGTTCAAGTGAAGTGCATTAAAAATGAAAATTAGAAAGTGTTCTTTTTAGAAGAGGATATTCAAGAAAGGGGGATGAGATATTTTGCTATGCTTTTTAATGAAGACTACGAAAATATGATTTTCTTTAGTGACCTTAGCACTCTAAATCAAAATAAAAATTTTTATTTTTATCAACGTATTAATAAAATTAAAGTTAGAGAGGCTTTAAAGAAAATGAAATGGGGAAAAATTAATGGACTTGATAATATTCTAATAGAGGTGTGAAAATGCTTAGGAGATGAGAGAATTTCTTGGCTTACTAAACTTTTTAATATTATTTTGAAGACTAAAAAGATGCTTGATGAGTGGCTAAAGTGTATATTGATTTCTATTTTCAAGAATAAAGGTGATGCACAAGATTGTACCAAATATAGAAGAATTAGGTTGATTTTTCATACTTTAAAATTATGGGACAGAGTTATGTTGCATAGGTTACATCAAAAAACTAATATTTCTCAAACCAATTATGATTCATGCCGGGTAGGTCTACTATGGAAGCTATACATTTACATAGAGGTTTGATGGAGAAGTATAGAGAATAAAGAGGATCGACATATGTTTTTTTTTATTTAGAGAAAGCATATGATAATGTTCAAAGAGAAGTGTTTTGGAGAGTTCTAGAAAGGAAAAAGGTCAATAATGCTTATATTGAAGTCATTAAGGATATGTATGCAGAAGCTGTCACTTGTGTTCAAACACAAGGTTATTTAACCAAGTATTTTTCTGTTCTAGTTGGATTTCATCAAGGAACAACCTTAAGCCCATATCTTTTTCCATTATTCATTGATGTTCTTACAAGACACTTACAAGAGGATGTACCCTCGTCTATACTTTTTGCAATCAAGTCATTATTAAGAGTACACATTATAGATATGTTGGATCTATTATTTAGAGTGATGCCAAAATAGATGGGGATGTTATTAGTAGAATTCAAGTTGGTTGGTTAAAGTGGAGGAGTGCATCTGTCTTGTTGTGTGATTGGAAAGTTCCACTAAAACTTAAGAGAAAATTCTATAAGATGGTGGTGAGACTTGCAATGATTTATGGTGCAAATTGTAGGCCATTAAAGAGAAACATAACATTAAGTTAAGTGTTGCAGAGATAAGGATGCCCAGGTGGCTGAGTGGCTTTACTCTTAGAGACAGGATACGTATCGAGCATATACATGAAATGGTTGAAGTAGAACTAGAGTCGCCTTAGATGGTTTTATCAAATAAATTGGAGGTCTTCCAATGACTCTACTAGCAGAGTAGATGTATTAGATTTGACCTATGATAAGAAAGGTAAAGGTAGACCTAAAAAGGCTTGGTTAGAAAATATTAGAAATGACCTTTCTTTATTATACTTAAATGAGAATTTGACTCTTAACAAAACACAATGGACCAAAAGGATTCATGTAGTTGACCCAACATAGTGGGATAAAGCCTTGTTATTGTTGTTGTTGTGATGAAAAGGCCAATTTGTAAGATATTTTTTATTTTTAGAATCAAATGAAGGGTTTAAAAAAAATAGTATCCAACATATTGTTCTTAATACATATGTTGTTGATTTGGACATTGTTCATCTAGTTGTAAGGCATGCTAGTTTATCTGATGTAGTAGATTGGGGGAAGAATTGGATCTGCTAGAAGGAACTCCCAATCCAGAGAACAAACTAAGCTTAAAGCTTCAAAAGGGATATACTATTCATCAATGACTCATCCTACTATAATAGTATTTTATATAAGCTAGCTATAAAAACTTCTAGAAAACATGTAACAAATTGATAAGCTATTCTTAGGAAAAACTTTAGTTAAGATGTTCAACACCACTATCTCATACTAAATTGCTAGTTGGGTGCATTAGGTGAGTTGTAGATCAAGAGCAGGTATCATCAACGTTCTTATATTCAGAACCTAAAATGGTGTAATCTGTCGTGTGAATCATGAAATCTCTCTCATCCATTAGACAAAAGGAATGACTGTTTTTTTTATTTTTTGAAGAAAGAGCAAGAAGTAAATTGAGAATTTGGGAATCATCTAAGCTTAAATAACTCTATGAGGAGGGTTAGAAAGCAGCAATAAGAGATATAAGTATATGGATAGATTATATTTATTATAATTTTCTCATGTGGCCTGCGTCCATTATAGTGAAGCTGAGATAAATATTCACCATTATTAGGAAAACTTTTTTATTTCAAATTTATGCATGTTATCCTTAATTAATAATATATAAAACACTTTAGAAAATTTGGAGCAAATATTTCCATAAAAGTACTTATTTGGATCTATGAGACACTCCTAAAAATATAACTTGGATTATTATATTTAAAGCCTCTAGCTATCTATCATGGCCGAATTATGTTCTTTTATTCTTAAATTTTGATCAAACTTGGGTCAACATTATACATCCCATCCATGTAGGTATATTGCAGATCTATAGAATAGTGCACCTTAAATACGTAACATACATATTAGAATGTCCAAGCATTTTTTTTATCATTAAAATCAACATACTAGGTCATGAGGCTCATAAAGCTAACAATCTCTCTGTTGTTGATGATGTTAAACATATGTTGGGTAAAATTTTAATGAAAGTGCAAATTAACCTTACATCATATTTAAAGAATTAAAAAGATCATATAAATTATAATTCAGAAAATTTCATGCCATTTGCAATTGTATTTAGTGCAAAAGATAAGTAATAATTCTCCCCTTAAATGTATGAATGTAGTGTGTTTATGGTCAAGATATAATTATGCTACTTCATTGACAATATAAAATGAAGAATATAACTATAAGTTTAAATATTAGATTCTAACATCATAAGAATACTTCATAATGTGCAAACTCTCACTTCTACTGTGTTTGGTAAAAATATCTGTTATTTATGAATATTGAAAGTTCGATAGGGATGTTAAGCCCTGATGAACTAGCCTTGAGGCTAACCAAGAGGGGGGGGGGGTGAATTGGTTATTTAAAAATTCGAGAGCAACAGGAAAAAATATTTTCAATGATTTGCAGCGAAAATGAGTAAACACTTAAACGAAAAGATCAACCACATATTTCACCCAAGCAGATAATCACAGAAAACTAAAGTGCAGAAAATAATCAGAAAGAACACATCAGATTTTATAGTGGTTCGGTCAACTTGACCTACGTCTACTCCCCGGAGCCTCCCTTCTGGGTATTACACTAACTCAAAGTGACTCTCCTTCAGCTCCCACAGCAAGGCAGAGAAGCCTGTACAAAAACTCCTTTCCACCGACACGGTGGGCCAGAGAACCTAACCTCCTTTCGCTTCCTCCTGAAGCAGGCAGAGAACCTCAGACTCCATTCGCTTCCTCCTGAAGCAGGCAGAGAACCTGAACTCCTTTCGCTTCCTCCTAAAGCAGGCAGAGAACCCAGATCTTCTTGCAAACGATCCTCTCACAGAAAGCACCAATAAGACGAGAGAAGATGACTCTGATCCTTGCTTGGAGCAACCATTATGAATCCCTCACAAACTCCCCCTCACAAGATCCTCTCTCTCTCTCTGAAACTCTCTCTCTCTCTCTAGGGTTTCTCTATAAAGGAAAGTGGGAAAAGATTTTTCTTGTTGGAAGAAAAAGATATTTTATAGGATGGCTCAAAATTTGCCCTAAATCTCAACTGGTCAGCCAATATCGTCTAGGGCAATCATACGATCAGTTTAAAATCACCTTTTTTAACCTGGATAATCTGGCTCTTCTGGACGATCAGTAGAAATGGTTGTTCAGGTCATCCCGTATGATTCTGCAATCGTCCGGGATGATTAGTGTAAATTCAAGAACTTTGTCCAGAAGACCGCTCTGGTCGTCCTAAGAAACTTGTGTTGGACGACCTAAAAATGACTTGATCATCCAGGACGATACTGATATCGTCCTATACGATTAGTTCAAAAAGTGCCAAAATCATCCTAAACATAACTCTGGACGTACAGCTAAAACACAATGGACGATCTTGCGATCGCCCCGGACGATGTGATTGTATCAATTAAATATTAATTGCTTTCCTTAATCACCAGACTAATTTAGGCATGATTGTACTGGATCGTCTAGGATGAACACGTATCGTCCGGGACGATCAGATAAAATCTCTAAAAATAAAACTTGCCTAACTTGATCTGGCGGCTGAGAATTTTTGATTTGGGCCTATCATCCTGTATGATGGATTGATATCCAGGACGATCGGCTTAATCAGATAGACTTAACTTGGTCACCCTAATTAGGGTTTCTATTTTTACTTGATCGACCAGGATGATCTGAACAAAAATTGAACAGAAACTCTAATTCACTTAAGCTCTCCCCCTGAGTGTGTGTGTGCAAGGTTACTTAGCTAGGGAATCAATTACATTACAATTGACTCAAGAAAAGGAAAACTTTACATTTAGACACGCTTGGACCCGATCCTGAGTTGGCTTGAGTTGCTTTTAATCTTTTGTACCTGAAATGGATTAATCAAGCAAAATAGAATACAAATATATTTATCATCATCAAAATTGTACTTTTTGAAACTAGATTTGTAATAATCTCCCCCTTTTTGATGATGGAAAACATTAGTGTAGTAGTTTAAAATAAAACAACTAGGAGTTAACCAACGCACATCAAAAAATAAATATCTTTCTAAATTTCATTGAACAACTAGAACAGTTCAGGAAAAAACTTATAAATGAAATAAACAACGCAAAACAAGATCAATACATAAAATAAAACTTACTACAACCAACTCCCCCTTTTGACATCACAAAAAAGAGGAGGAACCGACACAATAGTACAAATAAAAAATAGCATAAAACACAAAACAAAAATGGAGGCGGATCCTGATCAGAAGGAGGAGGTGGTGGTGGCGAAAAGTAACTGTGAATGGCGACGAAGTGTGATCCAAACCAGGCAATGTCCTGGTCGTGCTGCTGTTGCTGTTGAGTAACATAGTCATTAAAGCACTACAGATCCTCAGTGTACTGCTGCTCCTAGGCAGCAACATAAGAATCAAATTGGGCCTCCCATTGGTCGAACCACTGCACTAAATGATGAAAAGGGGAAGCAATACGAAGGGGTGCAGGTGCATCAGGTGTAGCAGGAACAGGAACATCTTCTTCCTCTTCCTCCTAAACATCCGGGGTAGGCTCCGGATGTAGTCGGGTACTGTGGAGTACATGAAATGAATTATTTGGGAATTAAGAAGGAGGGACATTTGGAGGGACTGGATACTGTAGGTTATATTTTGTCTCCAAATCATATGAAATGATTTGTCTTAAAGCTAGATTTGGACGGCAACTATGGACCAGATCCCTAATGGTAGTGAGATGCTCGATATATCTGAAAAAAAGATCAGTAGCATTAAAGTCCCGGTGGGCCATGATGTAATAGGTGCTCAGAGATAGTAAAGGAGTGATGTGAATGTGATCCCCAGCCTTTGGGATGACGGAGGAACGAAGGACATGTTGAATTGTATGGGCATCCTTAAGGAGGAAAGTGCAAGCATTATAATGGTAGGGTGCATTTGTATTTCTAAGGAAGTGATTGGCGACACTCCAATCATAATCAGGATCACAAATAAGGGTGTGGAGTTTGTCACCAGTGATAGAGAGATGAAGGATATTATGAAAGTCCTGGGCTATGAGTTCTACAGGTCGTTGAGTAACATAGGAGTGAAGGGTGGAGTAGTTAGCAGCGATGCGAAGATTTGCGAAGAAGACTTGGAGAAGTTCAAGGCTAAATGGGAAGGCCAGGGTGAGGATGAAAGTGAGGCAGGTATGCGCAAAAAGATCGAGGACAAGGTAGGTAAGGGTACGGGGGTTTATGATTTTGGACTGTGTGAATCCCACTTCAAAATATCATTCGAAGGCAGCCTGAACGACTGCAATGGGAAAGTGGGGATCAACATTTCCCCGTGAGGAGCTTGCACCCTTTTGCCTATATTGCTTCCCACCAGCCATTAGAAAACACAAGAGAGGAAGTATGGAAGGAGAGGTGTGAAGAAAACCAAAGAGAATGGCTGTTTAAATAGAAATTGGCCGGATTGTCTCGTACGATCCCAGAATCGTCCAGGACGATATGAGCAATTATGACGGCCATGACGATTGGTCAAAAAGATGGTCAGATCATCCGGGATGATCAGAGATCATCCAGGATGATTAGAGACAGGCGATCTTCCCGAGGACTCAAGCTGGACGACCGTTGATGAAAAGTATCATCTAGGATGATTAGGTGGATGGTCCAAGATGATATGTAATAAATGTATAGGACGGTCCAAATTTGATTCATCCAACTGCTGACACGTGGATCGTCCGGGACGATGAGGTGGATATTCCAGGATGATGAATAATAATTGGTACATTCTCAGCCGTTCGATCAGATCAAGAAATATGGATCATATCGTCCAGGATGATGTAAGGATCATCTAGGATGATCACCAATAATTGGTGTATCTTAGCAGTATGATCAGAGTGGGGATGATTTGAATGGATCATCAAGGATGATTTATGGATCATTCTGGATGAAGAAGATCATCCAGGATAATGTGGGAACGTCCAGGATGATATGAAGAAAATGTAAAAAAGATGGAGGATGGAGATGACAAATCAGGGATCCCAAAAATACATACAATAAAACAAAAAACAAAAGCAGAGTAAATAAAACTAGAAACGAGAAACACAAAAACAACAATTTTTTTTTTGAATCGATCTACTTTAGTAAATCAGAATTTTCCCTTGATTTTGAATCCAAAAACTAATAAGAAGATGATCGACATCGCTGAAATCCAGAAAGGTTGGAAAATCAACTTTCATAACTCCCACCTCGGACACCTTGTAGATGCAAATTCCTTTCAAAACAAAAATCAAACTCAGAAGAAAAGAAATTGGTTTCGAAAAAAGATCCTTTCAAGCCTCGTTCCAGAAAAATATTTGATATAATAGTATTACAAAGTAAGAAATCAAAAATTAAGAATTTCAAACTCAAGCTTTTGAAAATATTAAGTGGCGCACCGATTTTTCTAAGGCATTTAATGATCTAAAAGGTAAGAAAGCTTGGTTTGGGCTCATTTTGTACCTCTTTTTCAATTTGTTTGGTGCTTTGCACATCTTTTGATTTTTGATACACTTTGTGTGTCTTTCAGTTTGGTGACACTTCGCATATTTTCAACTTTGGTCTCATTTTGTGCCTCTTTTTCAATTTGTTTGGCGCACTACGCATCTTTTGTAAGCTTTCTTCCTTTCATAATTGTTAAAGAGTCTCAGCTGTGAAATTATCTTCCAGACATAGGAGACAACAAAATTCACTCTCCACAATAAGGAAGAGTAATTCACAAAGAAAAAACCATATAGGTGCAATCACTTGGTTCAGAAAATCATAATAATGACTCAAAACTTTGAAAACACTATTCATATGAGATAGATTACTGTAGGAAGATAAAATAGATCTCTATTTTAAAAACTAACTTTTTAATTTGGAAGAAGATTTTTATCCAAAAGAAATAATACACCATTAAAAGAGTTAGAGGAAGAGAAACAATCATCGATATTTCTTCCCTTTAACTGATCTAGTGGAATCAATCACTGCTTACAAGCTTCCAAACTAAAAATAAGGCAAAAATTTCATTCACAAATCCAGTTTATCAGGAGTAGTGAGCAGTCATCAGATTTTGAAAAGCATAAAATAGTAACTAAAAATCAAGCAGGAAATCACATCAAAATAAATTTTCGAATCAAACTAACAATAAGATTAAAATAAAAATTAGCAGAAAAAATAAAACTCAACAGAACACAGATAATCAAATAAAACAACTAACTAATAAAAACAGAATAAAAAATAGGCAAATCAGAATTCAGTAGTCATCAAAATCAAGCATTTATGGAAATCACACCTAATCTGCTCCTCAAAATACTGAATGAGTCAAAGGCCAGTGATTTAGTAAATATGTCAGCCAGATGATTTTTAGTTCCTACATGATGTAGCTCAATGTCCCCTTTCATAATATGGTCCCTAATGAAGTGATGCCTTATATCAATATATTTGGTTCTAGAATATTGGATTGGATTCTTAGAAATGCAGATGACACTAGTATTATCACACAGAATAGAAATTATGCCCACAGGTAATCCTAAATTCAAGACTTATTGCTTCAACCAAAGAACTCACACAACTTCCTAAGGTAATATACTTAACTTCAGTAGTGGGAAGTGCAACTGAGTTCTATTTTCTACTTGACCAGGAGACTAAAGGCTATCCTATGAATTGATAAGTTCCAGAAGTACTCTTTCTATCCATTCTATATCCTGCAAAGTCAGAATCAAAATATCCAATATTCTCAAAAGAGGTGTTGTGCCTAGGCTACCAGATTCTTAGGTTTGGTGTCCCTAAAAGATATCTAAGAATTCTCTTAACAGCAGTCAGGTGAGACTCTTTAGGATCAGCCTGAAACCTAGCACAAAGACAAATACTAAACATGATATCAGGTTGGCTAGCAGTCAAGTAAAGTAGTGATCCAATTATTCCTCTATACTTCTTCTGATCAACAAATTTTCCACTTGAATCATTATCTAACTGAATAGAGGAGCTTATGGGAGTGTTGATTGGCTTAGCTTTGTCCATATCATATTTCATCAAAATGTCCTTAGTGTATTTAGATTGATTGAGAAAGGTTCCATTATCTATTTGCCTTATGCTACACCAAAAAATAGGACAATTCTCCCATCATACTCATCTCAAACTCCTTACTCATTATTTTAGAAAACTCATCACATAAATATTTATTAGAAGGTCCAAAAAATATATCATCAACATAGATCTGGACAATGAGTAAATCATCCCCTATTCTCCTCAGAAAAAGGGTGGTGTCTACACTCCCATTAACAAACTCTCTTTCTAACAGGAATGTGCTAAGCCTCTCATTCTAAGCTTTGGGTGCCTGTTTCAATCAATATAAGGCCTTTTTTAATTTGTAAACATGATTTGGATATTGGAAAATCTCAAAACCTTGGTGTTGTTCTACAAAAATATCTTCTTTTATTACCACGTTTAAAAAGGCACTCTTGACAATCATTTGAAACAGCTTAAATCGCTTATAACAGGCAAAGGCTAGTCGCACTCTAATGGCTTCCAATCTAGCTACAGGGGCAAAGATCTCCTCAAAATCAATCCCTTCAATCTGATTATAACCCTTAGCCACCAATCTTGCCTTATTCCTAACCACCACACTAGAATCATTCATCTTATTCTTAGAGACCCACTTGGTTCCCACTATACTTTGATTCCTAGGTCTTTCTACTAACTCCCAAACATCATTCCTTACCAATTGATTCAGTTCTTCTTGCATAGCTAAGATCTAAAATTCATCAGACATGGCTTGATTGATATTTGTGGTCAGTTATTGAGATAAAGGCAGAGTGGTTTACTTCCTTCCTAAGTCCATGCCTAGTCCTAACACCTTCAGAAGGGTCTCCTAAGATCAATTCTTTAGGATGACTCGAAGAATATCTCCAATCTCTAGGCAAAGTGGTTTGAGGTTTTACCCTTTCCTCCAGATTTGCATTTTCAACCTCTTGGGTAATCTCCCCTACCTCTTCTTCTTCCTCAACTCTAGTCACCTTAGGATCAGATTCATCAAACACCATATGAGTTGTCTCTTCCACCACCAAAGTCCTCTTATTAAACACCCTAAAGGATTTCCCCACACTACAATGGCCTAAGAACACTCCTTCATCAGATTTGGGGTCAAACTTTCTTAAGGATAATTTCCTGTTGTTCAGAATAAAAACCTTACAGCCAAAGACATAGAGGTGGGATAGGTTTGGAGTTCTACCCTTAATGATCTCATAAGGTGTCTTGTTCAGATTGGATCTAACATTCACCGTATTCAGCACATAACAAGGAGTGTTCACTGCTTAAGCCCAAAAGTATTTTGGAAGTGAATACTCAGCAAGCATGGCTCTGGCGGCTTCCACTAAGGTCCTATTCTTCCTTTCAGCTACCCCATTCTGCTGAGGGGTCCTAGGAGCTGAAAAATTATCACTAATTCCTTGCTCCTCATAGAAACTTTCATACTTCATATTTTTAAACTCTCCACCATGATCACTATGAATAGTCAAGATCTCACAACCTAACTTTCTCTGAATCCAAGTAGAGATGGACTTATATTCATCGAATGACTCAGATTTATGTGACAAAAATTTAATCCAAGTGAACGCCGAGTAATCATCAATAGTCACAAAACCATAGACTTTCCCCCCTAAGCTCGCAGTGCTAATGAGCCCAAAGAGATCCATGTGAAGGACTTCTAAAGGTCTAGAGGTGCTAATGTCCTTAACAGAGTGAAAGGAGGACTAGACTTGCTTTCCTAAATAACAAGCATCACACAGGTGGTCCTTAGTAAACTTAAGCTTGGGCACACCTCTAATTAAGTCCTTTTGGGTGACTCTCCTAAGGGTTTTCATATTGGCACGACATAGTCTCTTGTGCCACAACCAAGACTCATCAGCCACAGCTTTTAAGAAAATTGAATTATCAGCTTTAATGCAACTTACATCCAGCATGTAGACATTATTGATCCTTTGTCCCTACAAAACAACTTTGTCATTTAAGCTTAAAATGCAGCAAGTGGGAAGAAATTTGATGTTGTATCCTTTGTCATAGAGCTGACTAATGCTCAGTAGGTTTTTTTTCAATCCATCTACAAACAAAACATTGTCAATCATAAAATTCTTTGAATCACTAATTATACTTGAGCCTACCTCCCTCCTGGTGGTGTTTTCTCCAAGTGTAACCTTGCCTCCAGCCATGGCTTCCAGTGAAATGAACTGATTTCCATCTCCAGTCATGTGTCTTGAACATCCGTTGTCTAGGTACCACATGCTCTCACGAGGTCTTGTGTGAGAGCACACCTACAAAATCATCAAATGTTAGATTTAGGAACCCAAACAGGTTTGGTTTCCTTCTTATGAAAAGAAGAATGCAATGCATGTGTGTTGTGCTGTGAAACAGGCAATTTGGGCCTCCACACCCAATGTATACTTTGGTGAATAGTGCAGGTGTGAGAAATATGTCCTAACATGCCACAAGAAAAACATCTAACACCAGGAAAAGGGTTAACTAATCTACGTGGGTGATAGTGCCTCTTCTTAGGTTTGTATGAAACATGCTTTGATGATTTTGAAACAGATTCTACAAAAGGTGGAGATGCCTAAAACTGTGCAAAAGTAGGGGTGTTTCATTTTTCTCGAAAGCACTGATTTTTACTCTTAAAAATATATTTTCCTTCTTAAGACTTGCAATTTCAAATTTCAATGCTCCATTGCTACTCTCCACTTCACATGCTCGATTGTCTAATTCTTTGAAAGCTTTCTCTAAATCAACATGTGAGGTTTTCAGTAAATCATATTCAATAATTAAATTAGAATGCTTTTTATTCAGCTCATCAAATTCATCAAGTAAAGACATATGATTGCAATCAATAGTAGAATGATCTTTAATCAAAATTTCATGCTGTTTTTGTAAATTTAGAAGTTTTAGTTTCAGGCTAGCATGAGTTTTCTTGAGCTTCCTATACGATGCATGAATTCTTTCAGACACTTCAAATAATTGCTCGTAAGTAAGCTCACATACCTTTTCCTGGTCAGACTGACCAGGATGATCATCAGCCATCAGACACAAGTTAGTTTCCTCCTCTTTAGCTTCAGTCTCAGAGGAGTCGGATACAGAATCTACCCAGAATGCCTTCTGAATCCGCTTCTTGTCCTTCCTAAACTTGTGTTTCTCCTCACCCTTCTCCTTGCTTGGGTGAGCTTTAAGTGTAGGACAATCAGCCTTAATGTGTCATGGCTTCCTGCATTCTAAATAAATACTATCAGATGAACCTTTAAAATTTTTGCTGGACTTACCCTTGTTCCACTTCTGAAAGTTCTTGTGTTTCTTCCTTAGAAAGCTTTTGAATTACCTAGTGATTATGGCAACTTCATCGCTATCAGACCTGGAAGTCTAGTATCGCTCTCGTTAGCCTTCAGTGCCACTATTTTCTCCTTCTTCTTCTCACCTGTATCAAGCTGTCTTTGGTTCACCCCTTGCTTGTAAGTAATAAGTGATCCAAGTAAGCTATTAATAGAGTAAGTATTCAAATCTTTAGATTCAGTGATTGCACTTATTTTTGCATCATATGAAGAAGGAAAACATCTAAGAATTTTGTTCACTCTTTCATAGTTTGTAATTTCTCTTCCTAAGGTATGCAAAGAAGTGACAATTTGAGTGAACCTCATATACATTTCAAAAATGAATTCAGTAGGTTTCATGTAAAAGGTTCATAATCATGAAGTAATATGTTTAACCTAGACTGTTTGACTTCAGTTGTACCTTCATAAGTGATGCACAATATATCCCAAATTTCTTTACTAGTTGTACAAGTAGAGACACGCATGTAATCTTCAGATTTTAAAACACAGAAAAAATAGTTCAAACATTTGGCATTCACTTGGGCTAAGTCACGATCATCAAAAGTCCAATCAGTGAAGGGCAATTTAGTCTTAACATTGTTAATTATTCTAAAAAGTGGTTCATAGCCATCCTTAACAAGTATCCACATGTGATAATCTATAGATTGAAGAAAAGTGGACATGTGAGTTTTCCAAAAATCAAAAGGTAAGATATCAAATAATGGCGATTGTGTAATTGAATCACCTTCAGCAGTATTACGATTACCAAACTTAGCCATGGATCAAATTTAAAAGTTTTTCAAAACTAGATTTTATGAATCCCGCTCTGATACCACTTGAAAGTTCGATAGGGATGTTAAGCCCTGATGAACTAGTCCCAAGGCTAACCAAGAGGGAGGGTGAATTGGTTATTTAAAAATTCGAGAGCAACAGGAAAAAATTATTTCGATGATTTGCAGCAGAAATGAGTAAAGACATAAATGAAAAGATCAACCACAGATTTCACCCAAGCAGATAATCACAGAAAACTAAACTGCAGAAAATAATCAGAAAGAACACCCCATATTTTATAGTGGTTCGGTCAACTTGACCTACGTCCACTCCCCGGAGCCTGACCTCTAGGTATTGCACTAACTCAAAGTGACTCTCGTTTTGCTCCCATAGTAAGACGGAGAAGCCTGTACAAAAACTCCTTTCCACCTACACGGTGAGGCAGAGAACCTAACCTCCTTTAGCTTCTTCTTGAAGCAGACAGAGAACCTCAGACTCATTTCGCTTCCTCCTGAAGCAGTCAGAGAACCTGAACTACTTTCGCTTCCTCCTGAAGCGGGCAGAGAACCTGGATCTTCTTACGAATGATCCTCCCATAGAAAACACCAACAAGACGAGATAAGACGAATAGAGAAGATGACTTTGATTCTTGCTTGGAGCAACCATTGTGAATTCCTCCTAAACTCCCCCTCACAAGATCCTCTATCTCTCACCCAAACTCTCTTTCTCTAGGGTTTCACTGTAAAGGAAAGTGGCAAAAGATTTTTCTTGTTGGAAGAAAAAGATCTTTTATAGGAAGGCTCAAAATTTTCCCTAAATCTCAACTGGTTAGCCAATATCATCCAGGAGAATTGATAGATCGTCCTGTACGATCAGTTCAAAATCACCTGTTTCAACCTGGACGATCTGGCTCTTCCGGACGATCAGTGGAAATGGTTGATCAGATCGTCCCGTATGATTCTGCGATCGTCCGGGATTATTAGTGTAAATTCAAGAATTTCATCTAGAAGACTGCTCTGGTCATCCACATAAACTTGTTCTGGATGACCTAAAAATGACTTGATTGTCCAAGATGATACTGATACTATCCTATACGATTAGTTCAAAAAGTGCCAAAATCATCCTGAATACCGCTCTGGACGTACATCTAAAACACACTCGACGATCATGATGGTCCCGGATGATGTGATCGTATCAATTAAATATTAATTGCTTTCCTTAATCACCAGACTAATTTAGGAATGATTATACTGGATCGTCTAGGATGATATACGTATTGTTCGGGATGATTAGATCTAATCTCTAAAAATAAAACTAGCCTAACTTGATATAGCGATTGAGAATTTCTGATTTGGGCCTATCATCCCGTACGATGGATGGATAATCCAGGATGTTCAGCTTAATCAGACAGACTTAACTTGGTCGCCATAATTAGGGTTTCTATTTTCACTTGATCCTCTAGGACGATGTCAATATCGTCTAGGATGATCTGAACAAAAATTAAATAGAAACTCTAAATCACTTAAGCTCTCCCCCTGAGTGTGTGCGTGCAAGGTTACTTAGCTATGGAATCAGTTACATTACATTTGACTCAAGAAAAGGAAAACATTACATTTTGACACACTTGGACCTGATCTTGAGTTGGCTTGAGTTGCTTTTGATCCTTTGTACCTGAAATGGATTAGTCCAGCAAAATAGAAAACAAACATATTTATCATCATCAAAATTGTACTTTTTGAAACCAGATTTGCAACAATATAAAATGAAGAATATAACTATAAATATGCTACTTCATTGATAATGTAAATGAAAGTTCGATAGGGATGTTAAGTCCTAGTGAACTAGTCCCGAGGCTAACCAAGAGGGGGGGTGAATTGGTTATTTAAAATTTTGATAGCCACAGTGAAAAACTTTTCTACGATACTTTGCAGCGGAAATAAGTAAACAAGAATGAAAAGATCAATCATAGATATTCACCTAAGCAGTTAATATCAAAAAAGTAAAGTACAGAATAAAATCAGAAAAGCAAACCAGATTTTATAGTGGTTCGGTCAACTTGACCTAGGTCCACTCCACGGAGCCTCCCCTCCGGGTATTGCACTAAACATAAAGTGACTCTCCTTTTGCTGCCACAGCAAGGCGGAGAAGCCTGTCCAAAAAACCTCCTTTCCACGACACGGTGAGGCAAAGAACCTAACCTCCTTTTGCTTTCACCTGAAGCGGGCAGAGAACCCAACGTCCTTTCGCTTCCTCCTGAAGCAGGCAGAGAACCTCGGATCTTCTTACCGACGATACTCTCCCAAAGAACACCGACACGACAAAAGATGATGAGCGGAGAAGAAGACTCTGATCCTTACTTAGAGCAACCTTCGTGAACCCCTCACGAACTCCCCCTCACAAGATCCTCTCTCTCTCTCTCCCAAACTCTCTCTCTCTTTAGGATTTCTCTGGAAAGAAAAGTGGCAAAAGATCTTTCTTTCTGAAAGAAAAAGATCTTTTATAGGAGGGCTTAAAATTTGCCCTAAATCTCAACTGGTCAGCTAAGATCGTCCAGGACGATCGATAGATCGTCCTGTACGATCAGTTCAAAATCAGCTGCTTCAGCCTGGATGATCTGGCTCTTCTGGACGATCAGTAGAAAAAAGTATTCATATCGCCCGTACGATCTTGCGATCGTCCGGGATGATTAGTGTAAATCGAGGAATATCGTCTAAAAGAAAGTTCGGGTCGTCCAGAGTAAACTGTGCTGGTCGACCAAAAAATGACTTGATCGTCCAGGACGATACGGGTATCATCCTGTACAATTAGTTCAAAAAGTGCCCAAATCATCCTGTACACAGTATAGGTCATACAGCTGAAAAGCACTAGACGATCATGATCGTCCAGGACGATATGATCGTATCAATCAAATATAAATTGCTTTCCTTAATTACCAGATTATTTTAGGCATGATTGTACTGGATCGTCCAGGACAATCAGTCCAAATATCTTAATATAAAAACTTGCCTAACTTGATCTGGCGGCTGAGAATTTTTGATTTGAGCATTTTGTCCCGTACGATCCAAAGATCATCCAAGACAATCTGCTTAATCAGACCCTCTTAACTTGGTCGCCCTAATTAGGGTTTCTATTTTTACTTGATCGTCCAAGATGATGTGACTATCGTCCAAGATGATCTGAACAAAAATTTGAACATAAACTCTAATTCACCCAAGCTCTCCCCCTGAGTGTGTGTGTGCAAGGTTACTTAGCTAGGGGATCAGTTACATTACAATTGACTCAATAAAAGAAAAATAGTACACTTAGACACACTTGGACCCGATCTTGAGTTCGCTTGCGTTGCTCGTGATCTTTTCTGACTAAAACGGGTTAGCCAAGCAACACACAATAGAGACATGTTTGTCATCATCAAAATAGATTTACAACAATCTCCCCCTTTTTGATGATGGCAAACATTTGTACAGTAGTTTGAAAAATAAAATAACTAGGAGATCGAAAAACAATTATATTTTTTTTTAATTTTCATTTAACAACCAAGGTAATACAGGAAACATAACACATAACAAAAATAGAAACGACTACAACTGAATCCCCCTTTTGACATCACAAAAAGGAGGAGGGTAAACAGAAAACACTGAAACATCAGTACAAAATAGAAAAGAAAACAACTACAAAATAGAACACTAAAATGGAGGCGGATCCTGATCGAAAGGAGGAGGTGGCGGTGGTGGGTTGAAGTAACCATGAATGGCTTGAAAGTGGACTCCAATCCAGGCAATGTACTGGTCATGCTGCTGCACAGCATAGTCAGTGAAGCGCTGGAGGTCCTCAGTGTGCCGCTGCTCCTAGGCAACCACATAGGAGTCGAATCTGGCCTCCCACTGATCAAAGCGCTGCACCAGATGGTCAAAGGGAGAGGCAATGTGAAGGGACGCAGGTGCATCTGGTGCAGTAGGAACTGGAATAACCTCTTCCTCTTCCTCCATAACATTCGGGGCAGGCTCCGGATGTAGTCGGGTGTTGTGTAGGACATGGAAGGAATTGTTGGTGAAGAAGGAAGGAGGGACATTTGGAGCTACGGGATACTGCAGGTCATATTTGGTTTCTAAGGCATAGGCAATGATATGTCTTAAGGCTAGATTGGGACGACGGCGATGACCTGGATCTCTAATAGTGGTGAGGTGCTCGATGTATTGGATAATAAGGTCAGTGGCATTAAATTCCTTATGGGCCAAGATGTAGTATGTAGTCAAGGATAGTAGTGGGGTGATGTGAATTCGATCCCCCACCTTTGGAATGACGGAGGAACGAAGGACATACTGAATGGTCCATGCGTCCTTAAGAAGGGAAGTGCAAGCATTGTCATGGTAGGGTGCGTTCGTATTACGGAGGAAGTGATTGGCGACACTCCAATCCTAGTCAGGGTCAGTGATAAGAGTGTGGAGTTTATCGCCAGTGACAGAAAGTTGGAGAATGTTATGAAAGTCCTGGTAAGTGAGTTCGATGGGACGCTGATTTACATACAAGCGGAGGATGGAATAATCAACAGAAATATGCAAATTGGCAAAGAGAACTCGAAGAAGTTCCGTGCTAAAAGGAAAGGCGAGAGTCATGATGAAAGTGAGGGAGGTGTGTGCGAAGAGATCAAGAACAAGATAAGTAAGAGTGCGGGGATTTACTATTTTTGATGGTGTGATCCCCACCTCATGATAGCGCTCGTAGGCAGCCTGATCGGCTGCATTGGGGAAGCAAGGATCAAAAGGCCCCCGGGAGGAACTTGCACCCTTTTGCTGGGAATGTTTGCCACCAGCCATTAGAAAGCAACAGTGAAGGAAGGTAGAGGGAGATGTGTGAAAGAAGGATGAAAAAACCTTAAAAATTTGGCTATTTAAATAAAATTTGTCCTGATCGTCCTATACGATCGCGAGATCGTTCAGGACAATAGGTGCAATAATTACGGCCAGGACGATTGGTCAAAAAAGGCGGTCCGATCATCCAGGACGATCAGAGATCATCCAGGATAATTAGACACAGGTGATCATCCCGAGGAGTCAGGCTGGACGACCGTTGACGAAAAGTATTATCCTGGATGATTAGGTGGATCGTACAGGACGATATGCAATAAATATGTCGGACGGGCCGAATTCGAATCGTCCAACATCTTGACATGTGCGTCGTCCAGGACGATAAGGTGGATCGTCCAGGATGATGGCCAATAATTAGTCCAATATCAGCCATTTGATCAGATCAGGAAGATATTGATCATATCGTCCATGATGATTCATGGATCGTCCAAGACGATCACCAATAATTCGTGTTTCTCAGCAGCAGGATCAGACTGGGGACAGGTTTTGAACGGATCGTCCAGGATGATTTATGGATCGTCTAGGATGAAGAGGATCATCCAGGACGATTGGGGAATTGTCCAGGATGATGTGAAGAAAAATAGAAAAAGATGAAGGATGGAGGTGACAGATCAGGATCCCAAAGACACAATCACAAACCTAAAATAAAATAAAAACGAATAAAACTCACAGTGAAAACACATAAAAGCAACATTTTTTTTGATCAAACTGCTCCAGTAAATCAGAATTTTACCTTGATTTTAGATTCAAAAACCAATAAGGAGATGATTGACAGCGCTAAAAACTAGAAAAAGTTAGAAAAATTGATTTTCGTAACTCCCACCTCGAGCACCTCATCGATGCAAATCTCTTTAAAAATAAAAATCCAATTCAGAAGAAAAGAAATTAGACTCTAAAAGAGATACTTTCAAGCCTCATTCCAGAAAAATATCTGATATAATAGTGTTACAAAGTAAAAAATCAGACATCAGGATTTTCAAACTCAAGCTTTTGAAAATATTAAGTGGCGCATGAATTTTTCTAAGACATTTAACGATCGGAAAGGAAAGAAGGCTTGGTTGGGCTCATTTTATGCCTCTTTTTCAATTTGTTTGGTGCTTTACGCATCTTTTGAATTTTCATACACTTTGTGTATCTTTTTATTTGACGACATTTCGCATCTTTTCAGCTTTGGGCTCATTTTATGCCTCTTTTTCAATTGATTTGGCGCACTGCGCATCTTTTGTAAGCTTTATTCTATTCATAATCGTTAAATAGTCTCAGTTGTGAAATTATCTTCCAGATATAGGAGACGCTCTCCACAATAAGGAAGAGTAATTCACAAAACAAAAGCCATATGTCGTATGATAAGTGCAATCACATGGTTTAGAAAATCATAACAATGAGTCAAGACTTTGAAAACACTATTCATATGAGGTAGATCACTATAGGAAGATAAAACAAATCTCTATTTCAAAAACTAATATTTTAATTTTCAAGAGGATTTTTATCCAAAAGAAACAATACACCAGTGAAAGAGTTAGAGGAAGAGAAACAATCATTAATATTTCTTCCCTTTAACAGATTCAGTGGAATCAGTCACTGCTTACCAGCTTCCAAATAAAAATAAGGTAAAACTCTTAGTCAGAAATTCAGTTTAGCAGAAGTAGTGAGCAGTGATCTGATTATAAAAAGTATAAAATAGTAAATAAAAGAGATGAACCAGTGAATAAAAAATAGGTAGAAAATCATATCAAAGTAAATACTCAAATCAAACTAATAGCAAGGCTAACACAAAAATCAGCAGACGAAGAAACAATAAAAATAACTGAAACTAAATAAGCAAATCAAAAAGCTAACTAACAGACATAGAATAACAATCAGAAATAATCAGAAATCAGCAGTCATCAGAATCAAGCATTTATATCAATCACTCCTAATCTGGTCCTAAAAATGTAGAATGAGTCAAAGGCCAGTGGTTTAGTGAATCGGTCAGCCAGTTGATTTTCAGTTGCTACATGATGTAGCTCAATGTCCCCTTTTGTAACATGGTCCATAATGAAGTGATGCCTAATATCAATGTGTTTGGTCCTAGAATGTTGGATTGGATTCTTAGAGATATAGATGACACTAGTATTATCACACAGAATAGAAATTGTTCCAACAAGTAAACCTAAATCTAAAACTTGTTGCTTTAACTAAAGAACTTGGGCCACACAACTTCCTAAGGCAATATACTCAGCTTCAGCAGTGGAAAGTGCAACTGAGTTCTATTTTCTACTGGACCAGGATACCAATGACTGTCCTATGAATTGATAAGTTCCAGAAATGCACTTTCTATCCACCCTACACCCCACAAAGTCAGAATCAGAATATGCAATGATCTCAAAAGAGGTGTTGTGCCTAGGATATAAGATTCCTAGGTTTGGGGTCCCTAAAATATATCTAAGAATTCTCTTAACAGTAGTCATGTGGGACTCTTTAGGATCAGCCTGAAACCTAGCACAAAGACAGACACTAAACATGATATCAGGTCGGCTAGCAGTTAGGTAAAGCAGTGATCCTATTATTCCTCTATACTTCTTCTGATCCACAGATTTTCCACTTGAATCCTTATCTAACTGAACTGAGGAGCTCATGGGAGTATTGATTGGCTTGGCTTTATCCATTTCATATTTCTTCAAAATTTCCTTAGTGTATTTAGATTGATTGAGAAAGGTTCCATCATCCGTTTGCCTTATGCTAAACCCCAAAAAGTAGGATAATTCTTCCATCATACTCATCTCAAACTCCTTACTCATTGTCTTAGAAAACTCATCACATAGATATTTATTTCACATTTTCAAACTCTCCACCATGATTACTATGAATAGTCAAGATCTCACAACCTAACTTCCTCTGAATCCAAGTGGAGAAGGACTTAAACTCATCAAATGACTCAGATTTTTGTGACAGAAATTTATTCCAAGTGAACCTCGAGTAGTCATCTACAATCACAAATCCATAAACTTTCCCCCCTAAGCTAGTAGTGTTAATGGGTCCAAAGAGGTCCATATGAAGAACTTCTAAAGGTCTAGAGGTGCTAATGTCCTTAACAAAGTGAAAAGAGGACTGGATTTGCTTTCTTAACTGACAGGCATCACACAGGTGGTCCTTAGTGAACTTAAGCTTGGGCACACCTCTAACTAAGTCCTTTTGGGTGACTCTCCTAAGGGTTTTCATACTGGCATGACATAATCTCCTATGCCACAATGAAGACTCATCAGCAGCAGTTTTTAAGCAAATTGAATTCTCACATTTAATGCAACTTACATCCAGCTTGTTGACATTGTTGATCCTTTGCCCTTGTGAAACAACTTTATCATTTAAACTTAAAATGCAGCCAGTGGGCAGGAATTTGATGCTGTATCACTTGTCACAAAGTTGACTGATGCTCAGCAAGTTGTGTTTCAGTCCATCTATAAGAAAAACATTGTCAATCATGAAATTCTTTGAATCACCAATTATACCTGAGCCTACCACCCTCTTGGTGGTGTTATTTCTAAGTGTAACCTTGCCTCCAGCCCTGGCCTCCAGCGAAATGAATTGATTTGCATCTCTAGTCATGTGTCTAGAACATCCGCCGTTCAGGTACCACATGCTCTCACGAGGTCTTGTGTGAGAGCACACCTACAAAAATATCAAACGTCAGTCTTGGGAACCCAAACAGGTTTGGGTTCCTTCTTATGAAAAGAAGAATGCAATGCATGCATGCTGTGCTGTAAAACAGGCAGTTTGGGCCTCCACACCCAATGTGTACTACGGTGAACCATGCAGGTGTGGGAAATATGTCCTAACATGCCACATGAATAATATCTAATACCAGGAAAATGGTTTACTAATCTACGTGAGTGATAGTGCCTCTTCCTAGGTGTATATGAAACATGCTTTGATGAACTTGCAACATATTTTTCAAAAGGTGGCGGTGCATAAAACTTTTCAAAAGTGGGTGGTTTTTTGTTTTCCTCAAAAGCACTTATCTTCACTTTCAAAAAATCATTCTCTTTATTTAAACTTGTAATTTCAAATTTTAAAGCACCATTGTTACTTTCTACTTCACATGCTATAGTATCTAATTCTTTAAAAGCTCTCTCCAAATCAACATTAGTGGTTTTCAATGAATCATGCGCAGTAACTAAATCAGAATATTTTTTATTCAATTCATCAAACTCATCAAGTAAAGACATTTGATTGCTATAAACAGTGGAATGATCCTTAATCAAAATATCATCCTCTTTTTGCAAAGTCAAATAATCCAGTTTCAAGTTAGCATGGGTTTTCTTAAGCTTCCTATATGATGCATGAATTTTTTCAGATACTTCAAGTAATTGATCGTAAGTAAGCTCACATACCTCTTCCTGGTCCGACTGACCAGGGTGATCATCAGCCATCAGACACAAATTTATTTCCTCCTCTTCAGTTTCAGTCTCAGAGGAGTCAGATGCAGAGTCTGCCCAGAACGCCTTTTCTATCCACTTCTTGTCCTTTCTGAACTTTGGTTTCTCCTCACCCTTCTCCTTGCTTGGGTGAGCCTTGAGTGTAGGACAATCCGCCCTTTTGTGTCCAGGCTTCCTGTATTCAAAATAAACAGATTCAGATAAACCTTCAAAGTTTCTACTGGTCTTACCCTTGTTCCACTTCTAAAAGTTCTTGTGTTTCTTCCTTAGAAAGCTTTTAAATTGCCTTGTGATTAAGGCAACATCATCGCTATCAGACCCGGAAGTGCTAGCATCTCAATCATTGGCCTTTAGCGCCACTATCTTCTCCTTCTTTCGTTCACCTGCATCAAGTTATCTTTGGTTCACCCCTTGCTCGTAAGCAATGAGTGATCCAAGTAAGCTGTCAATAGAGTACGTATTTAAATCTTTAGATTCTGTGATCACAGTAATCTTAGCATCATATGAAGAAGGTAAACATCTAAGAATTTTGTTCACTCTTTCGTAATTAGTTAGTTCTCTTCTTAGAGCACGCAAAGAGGTAACAATTTGAGTGAACCTTGTGTACATTTCTGAAATCGTCTCACTAGGTTTCATGCAAAAAAGTTTGTAATCATGTAACAAGATGTTTAACCTAGACTGTTTAACTTCAGTTGTACCTTCATATGTTATACACAATCTATCCCAGATTTCTTTACCCGTTGTACAAGTAGAAACACGTATATAGTCTTCAGATTTTAAAGCACAAAAGAAACAGTTCAAACATTTTGCATTTAACTGTACTAAATTACGATCATCAAAAGTCCAATCTATAAATGGGAGTTCAATTTTAATACTGTTAACAAGTCTATGTGGTGCTTCATTGCCATCTTTAACTAACATCCACATACGATAATAGATTGATTGAAGAAAAGTAGACATGCGTATTTTCCAAAAATCAAAAGGAATGTTATCAAATAACGGTGGTCTTGTAATAAAATAACCTTCAGCAGTATTACGATTGTTATAGTTAGCCATGGATCAAATTCAAAAGTTTTTAAACTTAAATTTTGAATCCCGCTTTGATACCACTTGAAAGTTCAATAGGGATGTTAAGCCCTAGTGAACTAGTCCTGAGGCTAACCAAGAAGGGGGGTGAATTGGTTATTTAAAAATATGATAGCGACAGTGAAAATCTTTTCTACGATACTTTGCAACGGAAACAAGTAAACAAGAACAAAAAGATCAATCACAGATATTCACCCAAGCAGTTAATATCAGAAAAGTAAAGTGCAGAATAGAATCAGAAAAGCAAACCAGATTTGATAGTAGTTCGGTCAACTTGACCTACATCCACTCCCCGGAGCCTCCCCTCTGGGTATTGCACTAAACAAAAAGTGACTCTCCTTTTGCTCCCACAGCAAGGAGGAGAAGCCTGTATAAAAAACCTCCTTTCCACCACCCGGTGAGGCAGAGAACCTAACCTCCTTTTGCTTCCACCTGAAGCGGGCAGAGAACCCAACGTCCTTTTGCTTCCTCCTGAAGCAGGCAGAGAACCTCGGATCTTCTTACCGACGATCCTCTCCCAAAGAACACCGACACGATGAAAGACGACGAGCGGAGAAGAAGACTCTGATCCTTTCTTGGAGAAACCTTCGTGAACCCCTCACGAACTCCCCCGCACAAGATCCTCTCTCTCTCCCAAACTCTCTCTCTCTAGGGTTTCTCTGGAAAGGAAAGTGGAAAAAGATCTTTCTTGTTGAAAGAAAAAGATCTTTTATAGGAGGGCTTAAAATTTGCCCTAAATCTTAACTGGTCGGCCAAGATCATCTAGGACGATCGATTGATCATCCTGTACGATTAGTTCAAAATCAGCTGCATCAGCCTGGACGATCTGGCTCTTCTGGATGATTAGTAGAAAAAATTATTCATATCGTCCCGTACGATACTGCGATCGTCCGGGATGATTATTGTAAATCGAGGAATATTGTCCAGAAGATAGTTCTGTTGGATAACTATGGCACCCCAAGAGGGGGGGTGAATTGGGGTTCTTAAAATTTTTTATAAAAGAAGGCAATTAAAATAATTTGAAAGCTATTTTTTAATGAATAAATAAACACATAAATTTTTCCAAAAATGTTAAATAAAAATTGATGCAAGAAATAAAAATAAAAATACGAGGTACAAGATTTTTACGTGGTTCAGCCCAGATTCCAATCCGACCTACGTCCACGCTAGCCAACTCTTGGGCTAGAATCCACTAATCCAGGTTTGCCTTGCAAACCTCACTCCTTTAAACCAAAGAAGTTCTTTACAACCTAAGTACTCTCCTACATGGGCAAGTACAATCCAATCTAATTACAAGTTAAGCTTTACTAAGCCAAATGGCTTAGATCAAGAAAAAGAAAAATATAACTTGATATAAATAAAATAAGCTCAAAATATCTTGCAACAAAATGCCCAAATTATTTGAGGTGATCTTACAAATTAATTTTAATCACCTCACTACTTGCAAATGGAATATAAAGTTTGCTCACTTTAAGATAGATTTATATTTTGATAAAAATATGAATAATATATTAAATAAAGATATTTTTCTTACTGATTTTAAATTATAACTCTTTAAATATAATACTTTTAAGAAAATTAGATTTGAAATGCAAATCTATGCCACATAAAAGAAAATTAAAATACTTGCTTTGTTGCTTTTTGGATTTAAAAGATTTCACATATAAAACTTAAAATAACAATTCTAACTAATATTTCATCAAATGATAGATATTTTCAAAAGAGTATATATGATGAAAACTAATAGATCAGCAAGTAAATATTTGGAATAAGAAAACAAACTCAAGAACTTCAAGAGACGTTACTGGATTTAGTGCGTTGAAACTTTCCAACCAAGAATTTGATCGCGGAAATGAAATGAGCTCTTAGAATGAAGATCAAAGTTTTTCCTCTCAAGATTTAGCATATGAGCAAGAAGAAAGGAATGAAGAAATTGCTGGAGTTTCTCTCATGAATTACCCTCATATGAAGATGATGAGAGGTATTTAAAGAGAAAAGGAAAGTAAAGCCAAGTTTCAATAAAACTATTAATCTAATATTAATTTATCATCTAAAAAATATTATATTTGATAAATAATTCATTTATATTAAAGAAATATCTGTTCCAAACGGCTATAAAATGGCTAGTCACATGGATAAGTCAAAAAGTCTTCATATACATTCAAAATAAGGCAAAAACGGCTACCCAGTAAATAGTATTAAAATCGGCTAATGTTTAGAAAATCATAATAACTTAAATATAGCTCCAAACAGGTCATATAACCTATGAATTGATATCTACAGAATCCAAACCATCTAACGGTATAATAATCAGACCACATGTCGATTGAAATAATACTATATTCAGCAAACTAAAACCTCATGCATATTTTTATAATTCTAAAGATATATTAAATATTCATATAATAATATGATATAATTTAGATTAAATTAATCATATATCAGTAAATTGATATGAAACAAATTAATTTAAAAAGAATATGTAAAGCTTATTATATTTAGTTACCTTATTAAGTATTTTTACATTCTTAATAAAATCTATGTAATCAATGAAGCATATAAAATTTTAATTAAGGAATCTTATTAGATCATTAATAATTTAAATGTGAGCAAATTAAACCATGCAAGTAAATACTAATGAACCACTAACACACTCCTATAAAAAAAATCTTCAAGCTTTCCATCTTGGTCCAATTGAAATTATCATGCGTATCCTTTAAATCATTACACCTGAAATACTTAACACACAAATTAGAACATCCAAGCATATGTTTGTTATCATCCAAAATCTCTAGAATGGGTCATGATATTGATAATATCAACAATCTCCCCCTTTTTGATGATGACAAACTTATGTTGGGTATAGTTATAATAAAGGTACAAATTAACGTTTTATCATAACTTTTAAGCATTAGAAAAATATATATAATAATTCAGAAATATTTTTGAATGCTAATAAAAAAATTCTCCCCCTAAATATATGCTTGTAAAAGAATTCTGACCAACATATATAATTTTTCTCCCCCTTTGACAACATCAAAAAGAATTAAAAAAATAAGATATTTAAATGTTAGGGTCTAACATTCCAAGCATACGTCTTAACATGCAAAATCTCTCTTCAGCTAATAGTTTTGTAAAAATATCAGCTATTTGAGAATCCGTATTTACAAAATCTATATCCACATCACCTTTACTAACATGATCTCTAATAAAATGATGTCTAATCTCTATGTATTTAGTTCGTGAATGTTGTATAGGATTTTTTGTTAAACTAATTGCACTTGTGTTATCACATTTAATAGGAATATTTTTAAGCTTAATTCCAAAATCTTCTAATTGTTGCTTTAGCCATAAAACTTGAGCAACACAACTACCTGTAGCTATGTACTCTGCTTCAGTAGTGGATAAAGAGACATAATTTTATTTTCTAGAAGACCAAGAAATGAGTGATGATCCTAAGAGTTGACATGTTCTAGATGTACTTTTTCTATCAACCTTACAACCAGCATAATCTGCATCAGAATATGTAACTAAATTACATGATAATAGGTTTTTGGGGTACCATAAGCCTAACTTAGGAGTTCCTATCAAATAGCGAAATATTCGCTTAACTGCTATTAAGTGTGATTCTTTAGGATTAGCTTGAAATCTTGCACACAAACATACAGCAAACATAATATCAGGCCTACTAGCAGTAAGATACAAAAGTGAACCTATCATACTCCTATATAGCTTTTGATCTATTGGTTTTCCTGATTCATCTAAATCAAGTCTAGTTGATGGGCTTATAGGAGTTTTACTCAATTTGAATCTCTTCATATCAAATTTTTCTAATAATTCATTTATGTACTTAGTTTGACATATGAATGTGCCGGACTCTAGTTGTTTTACTTGAAGTCCTAAGAAAAAGGTGAGTTCTCCCATCATACTCATTTCAAATTCCTTTGACATTAAAGAGGAAAACTCATGGCATAAACTCTCATTTGTACTTCCAAATAATATATCATCAACATAAATTTATATAATAATTAAATCATCTCCAATAGATTTGATAAAAAGAGTTGTATCTACCTTACCTTTTCTAAAATTATGTTCAATTAAAAAATTACTTAACCTATCATACCAAGCACGTGGAGCCTGTTTTAAACCATATAAAGCTTTCTTTAATTTATACACATGATTAGGAGAATTAATAGTTTAAAAACCTGGTGGTTGTTCTACAAAAACATCTTGATCAATATACCTATTCAAAACTGCACTTTTAACATCCATTTGAAAAAGTTTAAAGTCTTTAAAACAAGCAAATGCAAGGAGTAATCTAATGGCCTCTAGTCTTGCTACGGGTGCAAAAGATTCTTCAAAGTCTATTCCTTCTATTTGTGTGTACCCTTGTGCAACTAATCTAGCTTTATTTCTAATAATACTTCCTGAGTCATCTTGCTTATTTTTATATACCCATTTAGTTCCAATTATATTTTGATCATGAGGTCTTGGGACTAACTCCCAAACATCATTTCTTACAAATTGGTTAAGTTCCTCTTCCATAGCAATTATCCAAAAATTATCTTGTAAAGCTTCATCTATATTTTTAGGTTCAATTTCTGATAGAAATGCTGAATGCTCTACCTCATCTATAATGTTTCTCCTAGTCTTAACACCTTCAGAAGGATCACCAATTATTAATTCTTTTGGGTGATTTCTATTATATCTTCATTCTTTAGGTAATGAATCATCCTCCTTTTCCTCTAAATATATTTTCTTTATATTTTCAATATCATCATCATTCAAATCATTTCTTATTAAATCTATAGGATTTTCATCAAAAATTACATGAACAGATTCTTCAACAATTAATTTTCTCTTATTAAAAACTCTAATAGATTTTCCAAAAATTGAATATCCTAAGAATATACCATCATCAGATTTACTATCAAATTTACCTAAAGGATCCTTGTCATTATTTAAAATAAAACACTTACAACCAAAAACATGTAAATGACTAATCTTAGGTTTCTTTCCAAAAAATATTTCATAAGGGGTCTTCTTAAGAATAGGTCTTAAATAAACTCTATTAGTAACATAACATGCTGTGTTTATTGCTTCTGCCCAAAAATACTTTGGAAGTTTATATTCATCTAACATTGATCTTTCTAATTCAACCAAAGTACGATTCTTTCTTTCAACTACACCGTTTTGTTGAGGAGTCCTAGGAGCTGAAAAATTATGTCTAATTCCATTTTCATCACAATAATTTTCAAATGATTTATTTTCAAATTCTCCACCATGATCTGTTTGAATTCTATGAATCAAATAACCTTGTTCTCTTTGAATATATTTAGTAAATTTTCTAAAATCATCAAATGCGTTATTTTTATTAGCTAAGAATAATACCCAAGTATATCTTGAATAGTCATCTACTATAACAAATCCATAATTTTTACCACCTAAACTAGTTGTATTAATTGGTCCAAATAAGTCCATATGTAATAATTCTAAAGGTCTACTAGTAGAAACTATATTTTTACTCTTGAATGAACTTTTCATATATTTACCATGAATACATGCATCACATGTAGAATCAAAATGAAAATTAATTTTTGGTAAACCAACTACTAAATCAAGTTTAGAAATTTTATTTAAAGTGGGAATATTAGCATGACATAGCCTTCTATGTCATAACCAAGCATCATCATTTGTTGATTTCATGCAAAAGAAATTTAAATTAATATCATTTTTATTCTCTAAATTAATTAAATAAATATTTTTATGTCTATTTCCAATAAGTAAAATAGTTTCATTATTTCTAATAATGCAATGTGAAGCATAAAAAGAAACATTTAAACCTTTATCACATAATTGACTAATTGATATTAAGTTATGTTTTAAACCAGAAACAAATAAGACTTTTTCTAAAGTAATAGAGTTCTTACATATGGATCCAGTACCAATGATCTTTCCCTTTGCATTATCTCCATATGTGACATATCCTCCATCACTTGGTTCTAATGTAGAGAATTTTGCTTTATCACCCATCATATGTCTTGAACATCCACTGTCCAAGTACCACATGCCTTCATTAATTTTACTTTGAAGGCATTCCTACAAAAGAAAATCAAATGTTAACTTTTGGAACCCAAATATTTTTGGGTCCACATTCTAAATTAGTAGTATAATATCTATTATGTATGGTATAAGAAGTACTTGTATTTTTTGGAACCCATACAAAAGATGGTTGTTTAGTATTTTGTGATCTACGAGCATAACAATCAAATGAGATGTGTCCCTTTCTACCACAATAATTACACCAAATATTAGTGTTTGCATATGGCTTAGCATGATGTCTATGTGACATATAAGAAGAATTTTTATTTGGTGGTGTATTTAATGGAACTTTATAATGAACTTGTGATTTCATGCATAAATCTAATCTTGCTTTTAAAAGAATATTTTCTCTTTCAAGTTTACACACAAGTAAAGAACGATCTAATAAAGAACTATTTTTATTTTTTAAATCATCACATTCATTTTTTAAATCATTAAAAAACATATCTAAATTTTTGTGCTCCTTTTCTAAAATATTATATTTTCTTTTTAATTTTTTATATTCAATAATAACTAATTCATTAAATGCATCATCTAACTCTTCATAAGATATATCATTACATACCTCTTGAGAATCACAATCAGATTCTTCTCCTGCCATAAGACAAATGTTCACCTCTTCATCTGATGAACTTGATTCATCTGAATCTGGGTTGGCCCATAGAGCTTTCTTCTTCTTCTTGAAATGCTTCTTTTCTTTCTTGTCACTCTTTCTCTCTATATCCATCTCTTTCTTCTTTGAGTTAATAAGATCTGGACAATCTCCTCTTATATGTCCAGGCTTCTTGCAATGGTAGCAAATAATTCCTTCTCCTGTAGGAAATTTCTTAGTTTGAAATTTATAATTTTTGAATTTCTTGTACCTTTGGTTTTTCTTCCTTAGTAAGCTTCCAAGTCTTCTTGAAAGCATGGCCACCTCATCGCTATCTTCATTAGAGCTTGATGAACTAGGTTCATCATTATCATCAACCTGTAAGGCAATAGTTTTACCTTTCTCTTTCTCTTTCTTAGAAGAGCTATCCAATTTATCCCTTTGAGCTATAACCTGTTCATGTGCTATCAAAGAACCCAAAAGTTGATCAAGTGGCTAAGTAGATAAATCCTTAGCCTCACTAATTGCAGTCACTTTAGCATCCCATTCTTTGGGAAGGCATCTAAGAATCTTATAGACTAAGTCTTGATTCTTATATATTCTTCCAAGAGAATGTAATGTATTAATTATTTTTATAAATCTTGTATACATATCAGAAATAGATTCAGAAGGAGACATGCAAAATAATTCATATTCATGAACGAGTCTATTTATGTGTGCATCTCTAACCTCACTTGTACCTTCATAAGTTATAATTAATTTATCCCAAATTTCTTTTGCGGAATTTAATATGGAAATTTTCATATAATCATCAGGAAGAAGTGCACAATGCAAAGTATTACAAGCCCTAGCATTTAACTCATCTAATTCCCTCTCTAATGCAGTCCATTCATCAAAAGGTTTTTCAATTTTAATTCCATTAATTTCTTTAGTGGGTGTATGATATTGGTGTGTAAGCATGTGCCACATACGAGAGTCTTGTCCTCTTAAGAATGTACTAATTCTATTTTTCCAATAATCAAAAGGAACATTATCTAACAAAGGTGGTCGATGAGTAGATTGTCCTTCGGGAAGTGAACCCTTAGAAAAACCTTGTGTCATAGTTTATAAGTGGATCTACTCTAGGATGTTAAGCCAAAATAAAAAGAGACAAGGCTCTGATACCAATTGTTGGATAACTATGGCACCCCAAGAGGGGGGGTGAATTGGGGTTCTTAAAATTTTTTATAAAAGAAGGCAATTAAAATAATTTGAAACCTATTTTTCAATGAATAAATAAACACATAAAGTTTTCCAAAAATGTTAAATAAAAATTGATGCAAGAAATAAAAATAAAAATAAGAGGCACAAGATTTTTACGTGGTTCGGCCCGGATTCCAATCCGACCTACGTCCACGCTAGCCAACTCTTGGGCTAGAATCCACTAATCCAGGTTTGCCTTGCAAACCTCACTTCTTTAAACCAAAGAAGTTCTTTACAACCTAAGTACTCTCCTACACGGGCAAGTACAACCCAATCTAATTACAAGTAAAGTTTTACTAAGCCAAATGGCTTAGATCAAGAAAAAGAAAAATATAACTTGATAGAAATAAAATAAGCTCAAAATATCTTGCAACAAAATGACCAAATTATTTGAGGTGATCTTACAAATTAATTTTAATCACCTCACTCCTTGCAAATGGAATATAAAGTTTGCTCACTTTAAGATAGATTTATATTTTGATAAAAATATGAATAAAATATTAAATAAAAATATTTTTCTTACTGATTTTAAAATATAACTCTTTAAATATAATACTTTTAAGAAAATTAGATTTGAAATGCAAATCTATGCCACATAAAAGAAAATTAAAATACTTGCTTTGTTGCTTTTTGGATTTAAAAGATTTCACATATAAAACTTAAAATAACAATTCTAACTAATATTTCATCAAATGATAGATATTTTCAAAAGAGTATATATGATGAAAACTAATAGATCAGCAAGTAAATATTTGGAATAAGTAAATAAACTCAAGAACTTCAAGAGACGTTACTAGATTTAGTGCGTTGAAACTTTCCAACCAAGAATTTGATCGCGCAAATGAAAAGAGCTCTTAGAATGAAGATCAAAGTTTTTCCTCTCAAGATTTAGCATATGAGCAAGAAGAAAGGAATGAAGAAAGTGCTGGAGTTTCTCTCTTGAATTACCCTCATATGAAGATGATGAGAGGTATTTAAAGAGAAAAGAAAAGTAAAGCCAAGTTTCAATAAAACTATTAATCTAATATTAATTTATCATCTAAAAAATATTATATTTGATAAATAATTCATTTATATTAAAGAAATATCTGTTCCAAACGGCTATAAAATGGCTAGTCACATGGATAAGTCAAAAAGTCTTCATATACATTCAAAATAAGGCAAAAACGGCTACACAGCAAATAGTATTAAAATCGGCTAATGTTTAGAAAATCATAATAAATTAAATATAGCTCCAAACGGGTCATATAACCTATGAATTGATATGTACAGAATCCAAGCCATCTAACGATATAATAATCAGACCACATGTCGATTGAAATAATACTATATTCAGTAAACTAAAACCTCATGCATATTTTTATAATTCTAAAGATATATTAAATATTCATATAATAATATGATATAATTTAGATTAAATTAATCATATATCAGTAAATTGATATGAAACAAATTAATTTAAAAAGAATATGTAAAGCTTATTATATTTATTTACCTTATTAAGTATTTTTGCATTCTTAATAAAATCTATGTAATCAATGAAGCATATAAAATTTTAATTAAGGAATCTTATTAGATCATTAATAATTTAAATGTGAGCAAATTAAACCATGCAAGTAATTACTAATGAACCACTAACACACTCCTATAAAAAAAATTTTCAAGTTTTCCATCTTGGTCCAATTGAAATTATCATGCGTATCCTTTAAATCATTACACCTGAAATACTTAACACACAAATTAGAACATCCAAGCATATATTTGTTATCATCCAAAATCTCTAGAATGGGTCATGATATTGATAATATCAACAAGTTCAGGTCGTCCAGAGCAAACTGTGCTGGATGACCAAAAAATGACTTGATTGTCCAGGACGATACGGGTATCATCCTGTACAATTAGTTCAAAAAGTGCCCAAATCATCCTGTACACAGTTCGGGTCGTATAGCTGAAATGCACTAGATGATTATGATCGTTTGGGATGATCCTGTGATCGTCCAGGACGATATGATCGTATCAATCAAATATAAATTACTTTCCTTAATTACCAGATTAATTTAGGCATGATTGTACTGGATCGTCTGGGATGATACACGTATCATTTTGGGACGATCAGACCAAATATCTTAGAATAAAAACTTACCTAACTTGATCTGGCGGATGAGCATTTATGATTTGAGCATATCGTCCTATACGATCTAAAGATCGTCTAGGATGATCTGCTTAATCAGACCCTCTTAACTTGGTCGCCCTAATTAGGGTTTCTATTTTTACTTGATCGTCTAGGAAGATGTGACTATCGTCAAGGACGATCTGAACAAAAATTTGAATAGAAACTCTAATTCACTCAAGTTCTCCCCCTGAGTGTGTGTGTGCAAGGTTACTTAGCTAGGGGATCAGTTACATTACAATTGACTCAAGAAAAAGAAAAATAGTACACTTAGACACACTTGGACCTGATCTTGAGTTGGCTTGCATTGCTCGTGATCTTTTGTGTCTGAAACGGGTTAGCCAAGCAACACACAATAGAGACATGTTTGTCATCATCAAAACAGATTTGCAACAATAAAATGATGAATATAACTATAAATATTAGATTCTAACATCCTAAGAATACTTCTTAAAGTGCAAAATCTCACTTCTACTAAGTGTTTGGTAAAAATATCTGTTATTTATGAATATGTGTTTACAAAGTCTACCTGCATATCACCCTTACTAACATGATATCTAATAAAATAATGTCTTATCTTGATGCACTTAATTTGTGAGTGTTAATTTAGACTATTAGTTAAACTAATAGCACTACTATAACAACATCTAATTAGAATATGTTTTAGCTTAATTCCATAATCTTCTAATTATTGCTTTAGTCATAAAACTTGGGTGACATAGTTGCATGTAGCTATATACTCAGCTTCACCAGTGGATAAAACTATAAAACTTTATCAGCTAAAGGACTTAGAAATAAGCAATGATCCTAAAAATTGACATGTGTAAGAGGTACTTTTTTGATCAACTTTATAACAAGTATATTTTGCATCAGAATATTCAACTAACTCAAAAAATAAAAAAAAAATTTTGACGCCACAAACATAACCTTGGAGTTCTTATCAAGTAGTGAAATATTTGCTTAACTATTGTTATGTGTGATTCAATATGATTGGATTGAAATCTTACACACCCATATATAAAAAATATAATACCATACCTACTAGTAGTAAGATGCAAAAGTCTACATATCATACTCCTATAAATCTTTTGATCTATTGGCTTACCTTAATCAAGTTTATTTATTTGGCCTAGAAGTGTTTTACTTAATTTGAATCTGCTTATGTTAATCTTTTCTATTAATTTTTTAATGAACTAAGTTTGAATTATAAATGTGCAAGAGTATAGTTATTTTACTTAAATTCCTAAGAAAAAGATGAGTTTTCTTATCAAACTCATTTCGAATTCTAAAGCCATTAATGATGAGAACTTATGTCAAAAACATTCATCTTTTCTTCCAAATAATATATCATCAATGCAAACTTATATAAAAAATCAAATCATCTCTGGTATTTTTTATAAAAAGCAATATATCAATCTTACCATTACAAAGTTCATGGTTAACCAAAAGGTTACTTAACTTATCATTCCAAGCATGTGGAGCCTATTTTATACCATGTAATTCTCTCTTCAATTTAGACTCATGAATAGGGAAATCAAGGATCTCAATACCTTGTGGTTGTTCTAGAAATAAAGCTTGATCAATATACCCATAAAAAATACATTTTTTACGTCCATTTACAAAATTTTGAAGTCCTTAAAACTAGTAACGGCAAGGAGCAACCTAATGGATTTTATTCTTACTACTAGTGCAAAGGATTATACAAAGTCTATTCCTTCTATTTGTGTGTAATGTTGAGAAACTAGCTTAACCTTATTTCTAGCAATACTTCCTAAATCATCTAACTTATTTTTATTGACTTGTTTAGTTCCAATTACATAATGATCATGAGGACTTTGAACTATCTGTTAAACATCTCTTCTTACAAATTGATATAGCTCTTCTTTCATAACAACTAGCAAGGAATTATCATGTAAAGCTTATGTTTTATTTTTAGGTATAGTTTTTGATTAAAAAAAAGCTAAATTTTCTATCGCCTCCTTAAGGTTTCTCCTCATCCTAACACTTTGAGAAGGGACACAAATTATTTATTCTTTGGGGTAATTTCTATTATACCTTCATCCCTTAGGCAATGAATAATCTGCCTTTCCATCCAAATTTATTATTTTTTATATTATCAATATCATCATCATTTAACTCATTTCTTATAAAATCAATTAAAATTTCATCAAAAATGATATGAGAGGATTCTTCAACAATTAGTTTTTCTTTTTAAATACTCTTTAAGACATTCAGAAGTTGAATATGATAAGAATATACCATCATCACACTTACCCTCAAATTTACCTAAAGGTTCATTGTCATTATTTAAAATAAAACACATACATCCAAAAATATTCAAATGACTAATCTTAGGTTTCTTTCAAAAAAAAAATGTTTCATAAGGATTTTTTTTTCAGGATAGGTCTTAAGTGCACTCTATAAGTAACATGATATGATATGTTTACTACTTATAGGTAATATTACTTAGGTAGTTTTTACTCATCTTGCATTGATCTTGCTACTTTTACCAAAGTATAATTCTTTCTTTGAACTATAGCATTTTATTGAGGAGTCCTAGGGGTTAAAAAATTCATCCAGATTCTATTTTAGTCATAAAACATAAATTTAATTAAAAGTATTTACAATCATCACAGATACATCTGTAGTCTAACACATGTTCTGATTGACTCCACATGAAGAAACATCTCCACTGGTAACAAAAATTTGTGTATCATCACAAATTTGAATAGATTCTCTGAGTGGAACCATACAGGTCTTAGATTTACATATCTCATCTTGCATTTGCACTACTTCAGAACATTTTCCCTTACAAGGAATAGTAATATCTTCCAAGTTTATATTCCCTTCCTGATTAGGGACTCCATAAAGAAGAACTCACTTAGAATCAAGTTTAAAATTATGGATACTAGTAATAGATTAAGCCACCATCTAGCTTTACATATCCTGGCCACCTTTGAAATTTGAAATAGAACCCCCTACCAAACCACCAATATTCCCTCTCAACCAATTTGTTACACCATTGGAAACTTTCCCAACTTTATCCAACATTGGCAATTTGCCAAACACATTTACCTTAGGTTCGCAAGCACTACCATTATTTGTGTAATTTTTTACAACGTCAAAATATTTAAAGGGAAGACTTCTAGAATTCCATTTCATATTTGAGACTAGAAGTTACGATCCATACTCTCCTTCTCCCTCTATTGCCGCTCTACTCCATCTTGGATTACAATCAGTTTCTAATTGAGAGGTATAGAATTATGCTGATTATAGCCCTTCATTTGATCCATAGAATTAACCAGTATTAAGTCACCATGCTCCCTTGGGACCTTGCTCTTATCATTAGCTACCTTTTCCCTTTCAATAATAGTTAATATAGAATAGTTCAGTTGTTTATGGCCTAATCAACCACACCTAAAACATAAAATTTGATATCCTTTCATATACAACTAGCTAATAAAACCTCCCATTAATACCTTCAATCCACACGCCCATATATTGCTTACATTTAAAGATTAGCCCGACACAAACCCTCAAAAACTACCTTCTACACCAACTAAAAGTTTAAGAATCTATTAACATAAGCTACCTAATTATAGAATAGATCCTCAAAATATTACTTTCATTCCAACAATGAAGCAGGAGATAAGGGAAATGAACGTATGTTGAAGAGAAAAATCACTTCATTCAAAGCTAGAAAATAAATGGTACCACCTCTCTATACCAATAATAAGCCCTCCTATAAACCAGGGCCTCCCATTAAGCACACAATCACTTGCTTCCTTAGAAACGAAATTACATAATACCCAATCCTTTCCTATGCTAGTAGTTTGAAATTATCCAATATTAGACCATGGAAACTTCAGTTCTATATTACGAATAACTAGAGGAAGCTTCATTCCTAGCACCTTGACAACTTCAATATTCTCCAAATGTTTCAAATTCTACAACTTAGATTCTAGATGTATGTTAATAATCCATCCATCCTTAGAAAAGGTGTAAAATCTTCATTAGAAACTACTTAAATGTCATCATACATTCTCAAGGAAAAACTTTTGACTTTTAGCTATGTATTGGATCCCCTGTCAGCCAAAATTGCCCTACTAGCTCCATTACTATTAGACTACTAACCTCCAAAGGTATTTTTTAGAACACCTTGTGGGCTATTCCTTAGAATAGCTCATTCAACCCCATGAACACCAAGAATTTTAACACATTTTGTAGTCTCTAGATATCCATCATGAACCACTTATCGCTTATTAAAGACATAATCTTATCGATAGGATGCACTTCATTAACATGAAAAATTTTTACAACTTCATCCATAATGCTGACTCCTTTCTTTAGAACCAAGGCCCAATTAGAAGATGAAGAAGCTCCTTAGTTGAATATAAAAAAAGATAATCTTTCCATATAACATCCATCATGCTGACCATAGTTGAATTAACATCCATAATGACCTTTTTCCATTTCATGTCAATAGAGATATCCATACCCTACAGTGGAGAAACAGCCCCACCCATAAATTTACCCATTGAGTAGGTGAAAACTAAACCCTTACCACTAACCATCAACCCACCACTAAATGAACTTCCAGGTTCCCTTCCTATTAACATCACCTTTTTAGGACCCAAAGGAACCTCATGAACACATCCACTGCCAGTGAAAAATAACCGGTGGTCACTCGCCTTCGTAAAAGGAACCCTGTTACAACCCCATAACTAAAATTCAAACACAACGGTTAACCTTGCTTAACACTTTCTTACTACCGTCCCATTTGCTTCATCCCTTAATTTTTATTTTTATTTTTTTAAAAGTAGAAATTTGTATTGAAACAAAAACTTTTACAATTTACTTAGTGAAAGACATTCTATCACATTCCTTCCTTACCAAAACCAATAAAGAAGTAAGAAGGTTATTATTTAATACATTATTTCAATAAAGCAAACTAAACTAGCATTTGATAAATCTACCACTTTATTAGAATCACTCAAATTTATTTTTAAAAACAACTTACATGAAATCATTCATGAATGATAAATCTGACTTCAAGTTGTCCTCACATTGCCATTTAAGTTTCTTCATTGAATTATGAAGAATATTTATAATGTTCATATTGCACCTTCTATAACGATAACTTGTTTTTCGCACATCCAATCTTAAGGAATCTCCCTGATAGAAAAGATAGCAAATAGATCTTGTTGTACAATATCCTAATGTCGAGCTTGCTTTCCAAAAACTAGCATAAATCTATCTTCATAGTCTCTTATAACTCAACCGTACCTGCTCTTTTTGAATTGAGTAGGGAGGCATCTACATTGACTTTATTTAGTTATTTGAGCTGGTTAGCATCTCAGTTCTCTAAAATTAAAATTAAATATGGTTGAATTGCGAAAGATAGATCATGTGCAATAATAACTAAAGGCGATGTCACCAAAATTGCATATTTAGTAACATTTCTTACTCTCCAAGAGTGATGCACAGCACTAGAATAAATCCTTATCATATCAAGATTACTTCTTGCTTTTTTCTCTAACTTCCAAACATTAAGAAAAATATTGAAATAGAGGAATTTGAATGCCCAAATAATTAAAATTTTGTAATACTTCATGCAACTTCCTATAAAGAACTATAATATGTTCATTATCTTCAACTAGCTAGCAACCTCTAGGACATAAATTTCCCTCCTATAGAATTTTTTTTATTTTTTTTAAATATTAAAGACTATGATTAAATATTACTTGCAACATTCTCACATGGCTCCATTACTCCATATATGCTCCTAATTTCCCTCTTATAGCCTTCTATACACAAGCCAAGTATTGATAGGTAGTGTATTTCTCTTTATTCTCCACCAAAATAGAATCTCCCTTGGCCTCAACTTCAACCACCTCATCCAGTTCATACTCCCACCTACTGTATTATCCATCATAATACTTAATTTACATGCCATAGCTATTACTATTTTCCCATATTTCACATGTAAGAGGTCATATTGATTTTTAGTCATGTTTGGATAAGCTAGAATTTGTTGAGTACATTGAACCATATGCTCACCAAAGTACTATTATAGTTTTGTAACATTCTATTTCCTATCCTTCTTAAATAGTTGAGGAACCTTCATTCCTTGTAATCTCTAATAATCGTATCATGTAGTCCATCCATCAAGTTTTCTATTCAATATCCATACATCTCCCAATACCCTAACTTTATCACTATTTACCGCTATCTATCTAATTAAAGTCTGAAGGAATTTTCCCCCTCCACCAAAATGTGCCAAACTGATAAAGACCCTTTCTTCACCTCCCCATTGCACACATCCTTGCAATATTTTGCTATAATCTTTTTATTCAAAAATGTAATAGGGTTTTGACTAAACTTTCATTCCAACCTTACCATCATAGGCCCTTGCTTAACCGATGTAAATAAAAACCATGTCCATGACATCCAGTCAGATGGGAGAGATCTTCCCATACTACTTAATGAAGGCCTTGTCTAACTTATTTTTTATGCCAAATGAACTTTAGACACAATTTATCTACTTCACTCAACAAGCCTCTAAGAACTAATAAATAGGATAGTTGAAATTACGGAGGGTAGGAATGCATATTTGATAAGTGAGTTCCTTCTAGCATTTGAAAGAGAATGATTCCATTATGTATTTAATCTTTTTAATGCATGATCTAGAATACTTTGGAAATTAGAAGCTACTAGCCTTCTCAATGCTATCTTAACTCTTAGATAAATAACCTTATTTGCCAATCTACATCCCAATAATTCAACTAACCTTTTCTTCCTCCGCCTAGTAGCAGACTTCCCACACATAACTAACTACTTGCTTTTATTAATTTTCTGCCTTATCCATAGATAATAATTAGCAATTCTCCTATTAATATTTGCCTTTGAATTTCTAGATGCGTCAGCGAATATTAGAACATTATTAGCATAAAGGAGGTGTGAAATTTTAGCATTTGATGTAATTTCATCTTTAATAAAACACCTTTGCTAATAGCTTTGAAAACATAATAAATAAGTAAGATGACAAGTGACATCCCTGCCTAAAACCACACTTAGCTTCAATCTATTCATATCTTTTTCCCTTAATTAGAATAGAAAATTTATGATTACTCACACATTGCATAATCAAACTAGAAAGCATGAGAGGAAACCCCATATAGCTCATCATTTGGGACTAGGTAGACCAACTCAAACTATCATATCTAGTTCCATATATAATTTAACAGCCATCAACCCCCATTTGCTTCATCCTTTTTTTTAAATTGTGCAAATTGCATTAATTATAAAAGTAAAGATACAATCATTTACATGATAGCTATTCTATCATAATCTTTCTTAATAAAGTCAACAAAACTTGATGGAAGCTCACTTACAACAAATAAATTCCAAAAGAAATCTCTTAAAAGGGCTTGATAAGAAAAACATCAGCATCTCTATTACAATTTATAGACATATGAAGAAAGATAACATTTTTAAATCATCTAGAAAAGACAAATCTACTCCTTGTTGACAAATGTTCCACATTTTGGACATCATGGCTGAGTTCTGCACAATCTTCATAATGTTGATGTTGTCTCCCTCAATAATAATGCCTTTTTTCCATCATCCATTATTTAATTAACTTCTTAAATCCACTTACTCCAAATAATTATAATTTAGATATAGCCCAATGAAGTGATTTTCCTCCATAAGCCTGTAAGAATCTTTCTTTATGATCTCTCAAAACTACAGCTATCTTGCCATATTAGCATGAGAAATAGATGTATCAATATTCAATTTGATCCATTCATGAGGAAGGGGATACCAAGCTTTAAGAAAATCTTGTTCAACTGGTTAGCATCCTAATTCTAACAAATCAAAAATAAAGGGGGTTGAATAGAATGTGATAAAACCAGTGCTGCTATAATGGAAGCTGATGGAATCACTTTTCCATGCTTAGAATAGTTTCTTGCCTTCCACACCTGATAAATTGAAGAAATATAAATTCTAATAAAACCTAGATTTAGATCAACTTCCTTTTACATATTATTCGAATAATCAGGTAAATTCTAAAAAATTGATAATCTAATACCTCATAGTTTAAATGTATCAATAACTTCTTTTAATTTATTTTAAAAAAAATGCAATATGATTTATGCCTTCTACTTCATGATGGCCTCCTAGGCAAAAGTTGTTAGCTTGCAACTTTTTGTAATTTAACCAAGCATTAGTAGGAAGTGCAACATTGATAAGCCTCTACAAAAATAATAGTTCCCTTGGTCTAACCTTCAGTTTCTTCATCCATATAAAGTTCCTTACAACAATGCAATAATTTTGAAACGAAGCTTCAAGTACTAATTCAACTACTATTTTACAAAAATTTGCAATTTTAAGCCCAAGTATATCATCAAAAGAATTTAGTTGAATAGGAATTTGCTCAATAATTTTAACCAAATTGTCTCCAAAATACATTTTTAGACTTATTGTATCCCACTTGCTATTATCATCCATGAGATATGTCCCTTTTTTTATCTTGAAGATCTAACAGATCACTCATTGTAGGTCATTTATCTAGACATCTATCCATAATCTATATGACTTCAGCAATTTTGATCTTCTACCTATTCCCAATTAGCCATCTCATAGTTGGCTTCAAAAAATCAGCACCATCCACAATAATATGCCATGAAAAGGATGAATACCTTTTTATTTCTCCATTCCATGTATCATTGTCATATTTTTCTATAATAACTCAATTTAACAAAGAATATGGATTTTAAATGAAATTTAAAACTATTTGAGCCCTTAATGGACCTATTCTTCTAGTAGCTTCTTGCAAGCCATGACTTCCATATTAGGAGTACAAAGAATTTTCCAGGTAATGTGATGCAAACCTTGTCTTCCTTGGACTTTATGCCATAACAAATTTATGCATAACTTGTCAATATCTTCTAAGAGTCCTTTTGGAACAAATGAATGAGTTATAATATAAGATGGAAAAGCTAAAAAAGGCACATTTAATTAATGTTATCCTTCCAGCCAATGAAAGACATTGACATCCCTAAGTATTAAGCCTTTAGCATCAAGTTTTGAAAATATGTTGCCTTCATCCTTCTCAGAACCATCTTATCACCTAAATATGTGATTTTAGAAACTTTTTTGAATCCCATCAATTTGCTTTACTTCTTTTGCTACTTCTAGCTACCAATTTTTTGAATAGCATCATAGAATTTTTTTCATTGATTTGTTTCCCTATCCACTAACAATTCTTTCTCAGAATTTTATTTATTTTGATTGCATTATTCCTTGTGGCCTCAACAACCATAAAAGGATCATCTACATCTAGTAAATAAGATTTATTTTTTTTTTTTTGTATTTGAGGCAATTTTGATACCAAGATCCCTTTCATTTTGATGAAATGATTTTGATAATAATTCTACACACATAAAAAAAATAAATAGATAAAATTGGCAACCTTGTCTTCCTTTTCTTTTTCTTTTTCTTTCTTTTCTTTTGCTTCTACTTCAACCAACTTGAGATTTTTTGAGAAGACATACTACTTTTTTGGTAGATAATATGAAGCATTTTCATATATACCGACTTTTTGAATTGAAAATGATTATAGGTCACCTTTAATATTGAGTTCTACTCCCTCACAATAGTATTTGATGCAATGATGAAGGGTGGAAGGCACTATTCTATATTCATAAAGCTAAGGTCTACCTATGAGAACATTAAAGAATGTTTTTTGAACCCAAAGCCCTCTTGCCTTTTTTGTTGAATCTTTATAACATCTTTTTATCATAGCTCAGTTTACGAGAATCCACTTTTAATTAAATAAGAGTTCATATAAATATATAGAGAATAATTATACTCTATTATTCCAAAGAGAAAATCTTTATCCGAGAGTATGATCCATAGAATATCCTTAAAATATTAAGACTCTATAGACTGCATTGATGCTAATTGAGCCATATAGGACTCTGCATTGAGTAAAGCTTTAATTAGAACCTATCTCATTTCCTTAAAAAGAACCAAAGCATCATAAATACTCATTATTGTTGGCAATGTTTTGAGATGAGCTGGCATGTTACAATCCACTTTAGAAATATTTTAATTAGCTACATCTGAATTTAGTTAGATTAGGGTTGAAGTCTCTAGTCAACCAGCAACTTCCTTTTCTTTTATTGGCTGTAGATGTTGATTGTGGTAGTATCATACCACTACATAGATTTACTTAAACTATCTCTTGTAGGGAAGAGATAATGTATTCTTTTAATTCTGAGTTATCATTAGCTTTTAAAACTTTATCAGATTAATTATCACAATCAAACATCTCAATTTCTATGCAAATAACATCACCCTAAATATCGAGCATAGGGGAATAACATTCAGAGAAATACTGAAGAGATTCTTTCAACTCTTCTAAATTTATTTTTGGTTCCATAAAACTTTTTTCTGCTGTAGTATTTACATTACCATTTATTTCATCATCACCAGATATTGAAAGGTATACATTAAGTCCTTCTTCACTTCTTTTTTGGCCCCTGGCAAGATAAAAAATATCATATAAGGTAAGGGGTAGAAGAGATTTTCTTTTTCCATTCGAAGAAACTATGTCTTTATTTTTTTCATTGTTGCTTTTTTCTTTAGATCCCTCTTTTTAAATTGTTGAAGACTATCCAGCTCATATCTTCTTAAGTTCTTCAATTACAACCTTATTCTATACTTCTTCTTTAGGAGCTTCTAGATCAATAAGGATAGTTGGATTGCTTTAAGAAGACTGGTTGCCTTAGCTTTTCAAAAGCTGATGGAAGTAGCATTGAATAAATTGAATACGTGGGGGAAGAAATTTATTTCTTTGGAAGGAAGGATGATCCTTGTGAAATCTGCTTTCCTATCTCTTTTGGAGTTTTTATCGATGTATTCTTTTGTGCCTTTGGGAGTATTAAAAGGGTTTGGTAAGATGTGCAGATGTTTTATATGGAAGAAATAAAATGGTAATCAAGGTATGCATTATGCTGCTTGGAATTTGCTATGTACACCAAAAGATAAGGGTGGTTGTGGTCTATTCTCTTCTGTTGCAAAAGTTGGACATCTTCGTGCTAAATTTTCTTGGAATTTCATTATAAATCCAAACTCTTTACTGAACCAAAGTTTAATTGCAAAGTATGTCACATATATTTGGAATGCGGTGGTGAGGAAGAGAAGCTCTATTACTTGGAAGATAATGCTGAATGGTGTGGCTTGTCTCCGGCCTATTATAAGATGGAATGTTTCTACTGGCTATTCTAGTAATATTCTTCATGATATGTGGATTCTTGATAGAAGTATCTCTATGTGGCCTCCATTTGTAGCTGATTTGGAAGATGTAGGTTACGACCTTAAAAACATTATCACAGATGGATTATGGAAGGTGCCTCAACTTGATACTTATTTTGGGAAGCATTTGATTGAACTGATTATGCAACTTCCAATTTATAATGAAGTTTATATGGAACAAGTGGAGCTGAAGATGAAAGATACAAGGAAGACCATTGCTTCTTTATCTCAGGAGGTATGATTAGAGTTTGCTTATGAAATGATTACTGGAGTTGGATGAAGAATCTTCATCTGAGACCTCGTGTTGAATTATTCTGGTGGCTTCTTTTAATGATGCTCTTCCTTCGAATGGTCTTTTGATGTAAAGAAGAATGCTTGATTATTCTAGGTGTCTGAGAGGCTATAATCTAGTGGAGGATACATTCCATATAGCTATGAATTATGGTAAACTAAGGCAAATTATAATAGTTTTGAATAAGTGGGGATATCAAGTTCCGGTGTTCTATACTTTTATGAGTTATATAAATGGATTGAGAAGGCTATCAGTTACTAATTATTTCAATACAAATATTTATTATACATTTGTTTCTTTTTTAGAAAAGTAGGAATAAAATGGTTCATGGTGATAAGAAGGATAGAGTAGTGGTTATTGCTGCAAGTACTGTGTACTTGGCTTTGGCATCAATAGGTATTAATGTATATTCAAATAAATGGGGTGTTAACCAGCATAAGATATTTTTTTCTTGGCACCTCCCTCCACCTGAATGGATAAAGGTAAATATAGATGCTTCTCTGTTAAAGGTAAATATTGACTTTTAATTTTATTCATGTTGAAAATTACCATTTATTTTTATGATTTAATTTGAATTTATTAAGAGTTTTTAAAGTTCTTCGGCCAGCTATGTACATTAAATTTGGGTTCACTAATTAATAGATCAAATGACCTACAAATGCAATGAAATTTAAAACATTTATTCATTTAAACATTTTCTAAATTTAAAACATTTATTCATTTAAACATTTTCTTTAAACTCATTGAATTTGGGCTTATCAAAATTCCCCTAGGTTTTAAAATGAATCCCCATATGTAAATGCAACAATACTCTAGGGCATTTAATTTAGGAAATCCTTTCAAGAAATTAGGTGTAATGGCATTCTAACACATGGATAGAGCATAATAAAAGCACCAAAGCATATAACCTAATATCCTATTGATTCATGTTAATTAATTTTTGAAATCATCGATCATCAATTGATCGATGAAATTGAAATTACCAATTGAAGCTCTTAGGGCTATCTAATTGAACTAAAAATTTTATCATACGTAAAATAAATGCCCAAGATTCCCTCATATCAATTTCACACAATGGTGAGATGTATTTGAAGAATAATATCAAAAATACCCAGAAGAGTTTTTTTTAAATTAATTTAAATACCTAAGAAATTAACTAATAATACCTTAGGGCTTCTTTTCTACTCCTCATATTGAATCCATAGAGTCTATGATCACTTGATTTGGCCAAGTGTGTCAGGTGTTTTGATTTTTCAAAAATTAGACCATTTTCTCTTAATTTTAACAAACAGATTTGCATAGTCACTGTACTTTACATGTGGTATACTCAAATTTTCTAGGCAATCATTAGAGCACAAATAATTTCATGTGCTTTTACTATAGCCATGGAGTCGATCGAACGAACAGGATTTAATCTTTTTTATAATAGCGAGATACTAAGTGAATTGATCAATGCCATTGATTGAATTTAGTGGCTCAAATTATGACTTCGACCTCCCACTCAACTTCTCAATTATAACGCAATTTTTGTCAGATCCAAGAGATTGTTAGGATAGAATCCATTGAAATTAATCAAAGAGAATTAACCAACCAAGAATGATTAATCCAATGAAAGCATCTGGTTGGATTTAAAATTTCTTTCACACTTGGCTGACACCACCTAGCTAAGAGATAAAAAAAATGCGAAATTACCTCAGATAGAGCTCTAAATGCCTTAGCCTGTATTTGGGCATGATTGTTTTACCTCATGGAATATTTCTCCTTAAGAAACCTCAACAAGTAAAGGAGTGGATCTGAAGTTGATATATTATGGTGGAAAGCATATCAGAGCTCGTTCAAACTTGTTTGAGAAAGGGAAAAAACTTTCTCACTCTTATGAAACTTTTTAAAATGAAATCGCTAACCCTTATTCTATGAAAAAACTAAGCTATTTATATATTTTGAAAGTTAACTTGTCCAAAAAGTTAAGCATGTTTGGCCACACATACCCTTGGTTCAGACTGGGATAGTCACACGGCACCTAAGGAAAGCTTTCAGAGGTTTCCAAGGCTTGGGTTTACCTTAAGAAGGAATTTGGGCTGAACCCATGGGCCATATGGGTCAGTTTCTTGGATTGCAGTGGTTTTTGACTACCACATGGGAGAGTTAACATAGAAGGGTGTCTCAATGATTCGTGAGAGCAATACAATAAAAATTTTAGCTTGGTCTCTAATAGGCTAGAAAAATGGATCAAGTTGACTTGTTTTGATGCATTTGGGTTTGCTCAATTAGCTTACCTAAGATATCTCAAAGGCTATGCTTCTTAGGATGGATTTAAGGGAACATTGCGCCCTTATGTATACATTGGATAAGACTAATTTATGTTTGGTTGAATTTTAATTAATGGATAAGTGTTTTTGAACACTTGGTTTAAGCCATGTGGTTAGCCTAATTCAACCCATGGGTTGGCCTATTTAGGTCTCATTCCTAGGGTCCTCAAGGATAATTCCTTGGATTCAACTAGAATTTAGCATGCTTAGGTCAATGAAATTGAAGAGGATTTGGGTGTATATGTCTTTGGTCAACCTAGTTTTACTTGGTAAACCAGGTTGGACCATTGTTTAGGGTTGGATCCAAATAACTCTAAATGATATTTTTCATTCAATGGAAATGGTTGCAAGGCATGGAGTGGAGTGGTTGTATGAAATGAATATTTGAATGCCTTGTGGGACACATTGGTCAACCTAGATTGACTTGGTCTACTAGAATTAATGAAAGGTTGGATTAGTGTTCATTTCATTCCCAATATAGTTTCTAGTTTATTGGAGGTGACCTCAAGGTTTAATGGAGTCTCCATGCATGAAATCAAGGTTTAAAGGTTAAAGGGATAATTTGGTCAACCTTGATTAACTTAACCAAGGCTTGGATTATGATCAAATGATAATGGTAATGATCAATGGTTTGGGAGGCTTCCAAGGTCAAATTCCAAAATATGCCACATCTAGTGGCATAGGCTATAAATATTTAAAGATTTTCTAGCCTATGGAAATGCTTTAAGTTTAATGGGTTAAGGGTCTTAAAATGCCTCCAAACTGATGATGTTGACCCTAGCTAAATGTTTAATCAACATGCAATTGATTCATAATGAATCTAGGTTATTTGGTTAGGTTTTAAGTTAATTGAAATTTATCCAAAAATAGGATATGGACCTACGGGTTTTTGGGTTTTAAGCACAGGACTTTGAGGTTTGAAGTTTACATTAGGTTTGGTCAGTTGATTTGATGTAGATTTGAATTGGTCAATGATTTAGAGGGGTTCTGAATTGGACATGCTTAGATCATTGACATCCAGTGATGGCTATTAAAATTTGCACAAAAGATCAAGTGGCAAAAAGTGGGGACTGTCAACTAGAGGATTTTAAGGTCTGATTTTGGTTTGAGTTTTGAATTAGTCAATGGAGGTCAATGATTGAGAGAATTTAGCTTTTGAAATTATCATATTACTAATAATCATTTGGTTATTATCAGTTGATTGATCATATGATTAAGTGATAGTCAAAGGTGACTATCCAATAAATGATTTTAAGGGACAACGATCATGGCAGCATGACATAGCAAAGTAATGAGTTTGATTTATGTTTTGAAGTGTAATTCAATGATTGATGTGTGAAGTTTAGGTATTTTGATGTGGTAAATTGACCTCACTCAAAAATGAGGTCAATAAGGTTGGGTTTCAATCCATCTAATATAATCTTAAGGGGTCTATAATAGTAAGGTTAGGTTATACCTATTTAATTTATGAATTATATGTAGCTCTCAAAGCTATAAAAATGTGGAGGAGTTGATTTATCCTATTTTTACCTCATTTGGTCAAATATCCAATGCTTCAAAATATCCTTTTTAGAATAAGGGAGGGATCCAACCAATTAACCTAACCTAGCCAGCCTCAGGTTCGAAATCCTAAGATGCTAAGAGATTATGTGGCTGACATTTGAAATAGATGGGGCAGCTTGTTGGTAAGAACTGGTGAGCTAAACTAAGAGCTAGCATACATTATGAATTTACTTACATTTTCTTTGATATTAAAATAATAGTCTAATAGATATAAAAGTATACATGCAGATAAAGCAATAAAGTGATAGAGAAGTGTGTCGATCCCATGTGGAAGTGCAATTAAACTGCTACTGTCTAATATATATGCACTAGATATCCAACTTAATTAAAATGTCTATTTTTTAGTTTTTACCACTTAATAAAGACTTATAAGATAGACATATACAAATTTAAATAAAATGTTTTGGACTAATGAATGCAAGTTAATACAATTTTTCAAATGATACTCTTAATTTTAGATGTGGATAGGTGCATATGCATCATTAGATCTTTGTCGATCTTGTAGGGGTGAAAAGGGAGGTTTATGGATTTCTTATATATATAATTTCTTAATAGAATCTAGAATGTTTAACATCCTATATTAAGGTATGCCAACATTCCATTTCAATTCTCCAATTTCTTCCAATATTCCACCTTCAAGGCAATATATCATACTAGATATTAACTACATACCCAACCATTGTATGCATTAAATTAAGAATGAGAGATATTGAAAACATCTATAAACTAACTCAAAACATAAGAGCCTCCATTAGTACTTGCTATGTGCTTACATCATTATCCTAAAATTCAAAGATTTAGCTATACATTGATAACACAAAAAAGAAAGCACATGTCCATTTCATTCATATAAGAAAAAGATATAAGAGAAAAAGAATAATGAATGACCAATTGATGTTCTCCACATTTGTGATATATCTTCACACTCATTCTTACTCCAACAATAAAATTGCTAATATAATAATTGCTCGGATCTCTAAATATAAGTATATTTCCTTAAAATTACTAAAATGTAAGATAATACATCATAATTTAGAAGTAACTTGTTATGAACAAAGTTATAATTCGAATTTGAAAGGTCATAATAATTATTCCAATTAGTCACCCTTATTATTGGTTTCATTGAACCTATCCACTATGAGTGTGTGTGTAAAATTTTCATCTAATTTCCAAAATGAATAATATATTACTTAGTGATAAGTGCTACATGTAGTTAAATTTAAATTTCATTAGTGCACTGTCATAGGTATTAGTTCACTAATCTTGTTCTATTGGATCTAAGTATTGGGAGGTTTTCAGACTTGAGCTTTTACTGATGCCAATTGTTGAATGTAGTCACTTTTTTTCTTTTTCAAGATTTTCATTTGATTTATTCATATTTTTTTATTTTTTGATACTTGTGAAGTACATATTTAATGATTTTGAATATCAATTTTACTTTCATTCTCCTATAAACCTAATTAATCTATTGCAAGGATTTTTTTTTTGAAGGGAAATGCATGAAATTGCATTAAAAATCAAAAAGAAAAGACATACAAGGCAATCAACCACCACCTAATGAGTCACATTCCTCCTTCAAACAAAATAGAAACGGAGGAGGAATATCATCCGTACTAAGATCATACCAAATAAACTTTCTAACCACCGCTACATTAGCACACACATTAGCTAATTTATTACCTTCTCTATTACAACTAGAAAACAAGACTTGATTGAAATCTTGTAGAAAACCTAATTTCTCATCAATTCTACCTCTACTCTTTCAAGTCTTCACAGCTAACTGAAGCATTTTTATAATGTTGTAGTTGTCACCTTCAATACACACAACTCGTGCTTCACACATCCAATCTTGCACAACATTCTTTAAAAAATATACTACCTCCAACTCCACTTGTGATATATCCCAATGCAAATAATTGCTGCCAAATGCAAACAAAAATCTACCTTTGTCATCCCTCACCACTCCACCAATTCCAACCATATTAATACATGTAAGAGATGCATCCACATTAAACTTAATCCACACGGGAGGAGGAGGATGCCAAGAAGAAGACAGCAATTGCTGGTTGACATCCCAGTTGTCCGGGTTTAGACTAATCAGGTTGCTTACCGCAGCCATAGACAGCACATTAGTAGCTATAGCATGATCCGAATCCTCCACACCACCATGAAGCAGCTTACACCTACTTTTCTAAACTAGAAACACAGCTGTGTAGTAGAAACAAGCTAGAAGAGAGTCTCTTCCAGCACACAATTGCAGACCGATCAAACAGGAATAAAAATCTCTGAACACTGGAATTTGAAAACCCCAAGAGTGCAGCATTTGTATCACCTTCCGCAGTTTATAACATCTTCCAGCAATGTGGCGGTAGTTTTCTTTCTCACTACATCCTCTCGGGCAGCAAGAAGTAGAGCCTAACCTTCTTTTAAACAAAAAATCCATTGAAGGGATTGCATCATTATAGAGTCTCCACCAGAACAGCTCTACTCTTGGTCTCAATTTCAGCTTCTTCATCCACGACCAGTGACAAACCATAGAATTATGATCTAAAGACGCCTCAAAAGACAGAGCTGCTAATGTTTTCCCTGAATTCATTGACTTCAGCTCCATAAGATCCTGACATGTATCTATAGATAACGGAATTTGACGAATCAGCTCCACCAAGTCCTTCCCAAACATATTCTGAAGTAGATTAACATTCCAATCTCCATCCACAATGAAATAGTTTAGCTTGACATCCACTTCTACCACGTTGTTTACAAACATAGGCTATTTATAAATAAATTTGTCCAAGATCCAAGAATCCAATAACCAATTAAAGGAATTATCGTTAGCAACGTTCCACCTTACAATGTTTCTCAGATACATAGCACCCATCAAAATTAATTTCCAAGTCGGAGAGCAAGCACCTCTAGTTGGATAATTCAACACTTCGCTACCATATTTACATCTAAGAATATGATAAAGCAAAGAATCCTTCTTCATATAAAAGTCCCAAGCAAATTTGGCTTGAAGAGGACCTACCTTAGATACAGCCGAGAACAACCCACGACCCCCTTCCATTCTTAGTTTGCAAAGCAAATCCCAAGACACATAATGTAATCCCACATTACCATTCTTCTTATTCCATAAGAACCCTCTACACATCTTGTCAAATTCTTTAAGAATACCCAAAGGTACTAATGAGAGAGAGGATAAAAACATTGGTAAAGAGATAAAAGCTGATTTTACCAAGATCATTTTACCTACCAAGGAAATACAATTTGTCCCCCAAATATTCAATCTATTGGAAGCAACCTCCAGCAAACCATGAAAATCGTTAGCCAATAACCTTCTCATAACCATCTTCACACCAAGGTAAACAAACTCATCAACCACTTTGTACTTGAGAATACTTTTAATCTTCTTCCTCCTGTCGCGGCTAGTATGTTTTCCAAAAAGGATCATTGATTTAGCATGATTAACCTTCTGACCCGACCACCTACAGTACTTGGAAACAATAGTTCTCAATGCCTTAACATTCCTAACATTAGCATCCGAGAAGATTAACACATCGTCAGCATAGAGTAAATGGGAAACTTTAGGAGCATTAGGGGTAATAGAAACCCCAAAATAATTTGTTACTTGATTCAAAGAATCAGAAAGAAGTTGGGAACATAAGATGAACAAAAAAGGTGAGAGAGGACAACCTTGCCAGAAGCCACTCCTCCCATTAATCCAATCAGATTTTTCCCCATTAATTGAAATGCAATATTTAGGATCACATATACAACCCATAACAAATTCCACAAACTTGCTAGGGAAGTTAACCCGAGTTAGAGCTAACCTTAACGCTTGCCAACCCATACTATCGTAAGCCTGCTCCATGTCCAGCTTAATAGCCAAAAGGCCCTTTACTGACTTAGAATACCGAAATTTATGGAACACTTCATGAGCAAGTAACACATGTTCTGACAATGAGCGACCCTTGACAAAAGCAGCTTGCTCCACCGAAATTAGCTTATATAACACCTTCTCCATTCTATTCACCAACATCTTAGCAATTATTTTGTAGATCGTCAAACAAAGATTAATAGGACGAAAGTTAGAAGGCACCTGCGGATTTTTAACCTTGCGGATTAAGATTATCATAGTTTCCTTCCAAGATTGATGCATTACACCTGAAGTCAAAACTTGACTAAATGCTTGCCATATGTCATACTTAATAATCCCCCAAAATTTTTTAACAAACGAGAAGGTGATACCATCCAATCCTGGTGAAATATTTGAACCAACCTCCTTAACCACCACCTGCAGTTCATCCTCAGTAAAAACTGCTTCCAGGATACGGAAATCCTCATCCCCGAGCACAGCAGAAGGCTTCGGCCAACCTTCTATTAAACAATCCCTATGCTGCCACTTCCTCTTGAAGAAATCAGTAAAAATCTGCCGAATTTCTGAACCATCCTCCGTGATCAGCCCAGCTTGATTCTTAACGAAACCAATCCAGTTATTGTTTCTCCGAGCATTGGCAAATGCATGAAAGAAAGCAGAATTAGTATCACCTTCTTCCAACCATTTGACTTTAGCACGTTGTTTCCACCATGTATTAGCCGTGCCAAAGTCACATTGAGTTCATGGATTTTGCATCTTAAAAGCTGTAGTCTTTCACAAGACAACCGATCATTTGCTTCTTCAAGCTGAATTTCCAAAATTTCCTCCTTCAGTTTGTCCCGCAAACTACTGAGATTCTTGAACTTCGCTTTACTCCAAAAGATAAGAGCTTTAAGCGTTCTTTTGATCTTCAAATTCAAAGAAGTATCAGGATCCTTTCCACTAAACCTTTTCCAAGTTTTCTCCACAATAGCAGCCACACCATGATAAGAAGCCCAAACATTTTCATAGCGAATATCTCTCTTACCTCCCTTCAAAGGCTGAACCACCTCCAAAAATATTGGGCAATGGTCTGAAGCAATCCGAGAAAGGTGTTTCACCAAGGCAAGGTGAATAGAACTCAAAGCAGTAGAATTAATAAGACATCTATCTAATTTTTCCAAAATCCTTGCCCCTCCGGACTTATTGTTACACCAAGTGAACTAAGGACCCATAGAAGCCAGCTCATGAAGATCATTTATGGTCATAAAATTCATCATATCCCTAGACCCTTCAGACATTGAGAATTTTTTCCCACCCCTTTTTTCTTCTTGAGAAAGCACACAATTAAAATCCCCTCCCACCACCAAAGGTCTATCATCCGAATAATTCCTCTGTAATCCATCCCAAAGGAACTTCCTAGTAAGAGCATTAGGACTCCCATAAACGGTAGCCACCTTCAAACTTACCTTGTTATGGATAGACAAATTGCCAACAATCCATTGAGCTGAATAATCCACCACAGAGAAGGATGCTAAGTCCTTTCTCCATAACACCATCAAACCACCAGAAAGGCCTTCAGAAGGGACCAAAAATGAATCCCAACTACTACCCAAAAATTTCAAAATTTGGATATTCTCAAAAGAACTAACTTTTGTTTCCATTAAACCCACAAACAGAACATTATAATCTTTAACCACCTCTTTCAAATATAGAGCAGCCTCCACCTTTTTGTCTCCTCTACAATTCCAAAACACCAAGGAGTCATTGATTTAGCGTGAGGGAGAAACCCCCATTCCTCTTAGATTTTCTCCCATCCACCTTTATATTCCTAGGCATAGCATTACCCGAGCCTAAGGATCTTAACTCTTTCAATAATATCACTCTTTTCCCAGCTGAGGAACCATCCAACCCACCCATATTCCGAACAAGGTTTATATTTCCCGTAACCTGTTCTAAACCAGGCTTCCCCAAACTGAGAGATTCCATACTACCAACACCTGCCAAAGTCTCACCTACAACTTCCCCATCCACCACACATCTGTCAACAACCTCTTCCAGCCCAGCATCAATACCATTAGTGAATGAATTACCAATCCTAACAACTTCCTTACTAGCTTGAGGAATTGGAGTACCTGAGTTCGCAAACAGTCCCAGTGGACCTGCTTGAGCTCGCAAGCATCCATTCCCCAGCTCAAAGTTGTTCTTCAAGACAGAATCACTCCTTGAGATAACAGATTCCCCTGTATCCACCGCCAAAGAGACATGAATATCAACCTTATTTTGACCTTCTAAGGTGTTCAGATCCACCTTATTAGTTTCCAGATTTTTACCAACACTTACAGGTTGATTCAAAATCCCCTCTACACAAGTCTTTTCCACACCATTGAGCAGCACCCCTTCCCTGCCATCCAGTTTATCCAGCCTCTCCTTCACCTTGGCCACAAGAATTTTCTTAGGACTAAGAAGATCAACATGATGTAACTCCTGATCCTGGAAAACTACTTGCTACACTAACTTAGGATTAGAAACCTTCACACCATCTCTAACATGATTAACAAATCTCCCTTTTCTGTTTCTAACCAAAACCCATGGCCCATACGAAGCTGACTCCAACAACTCCTCCTCAGCCTCCCTAGAAGCTCCCTTCTCAACCTCCTTACTACCTCCCACCGGCTCCTTAAGACCAACATTCTTCTTACAATCTGATTCCTCATGACCGACCATCCCACATTGAAAACAAAATGAGGATACTTTCTCATACTCAACCTTTTGGAAAAATCTCCCAGAAATACTGTCCACCCAGACTCCTAAAGGAAGGCAGTGATCAAGTTCCACCCTTACACAAACTCTTGCAAACTCCCGTCTACTCCATTTAAACAAGTTTCCATCCAGCAGTAGAGGTGTACCAACCATAGAAGCAATCCTTGCTATATTTTGTTCGTCCCAACAATGAAGAGGGAGATTAGGCATTCTAATCCATATTGGTGACGACAAGCCCTTCATAGATAAAGGCGAGAACTCCGGCTTCCTTTTTTCCATTCCTATAATATGCCCATTTACAAACCATGGTCCTTCCGATAAGACATCCTCCAACAATTCTTTAGAACTGAATGAACACAAAAACCAACCTTTTCCCAAAGTAGTAAAATGGAATTTATCGAATTGACTCCATTGACGTCTCACCTCCCACGCAACCAAATGAGAAGGCATTTCTTTTCCAAACACTTTGAACACCAATGAGTTAGCCAATCTATTAGCATTCTGGATTTCCAAATCTTCGCATAATCTTACAGCTTTACCATCTTCAGACAAGACCACCTCATCCTTCTTGAAGTTTAATTTTAAATAAGGTTTAGTGTTCCACTGATTAGCCTTCAATCCCAAACTATTCTCCTTAGCAAACCCACAGACACCTTATCCACGAACGTTCCAGCATTGATGCCCCGACCATCCTTCGAAACCTAAGTAATGACCTCTGCCCCATCAGAGATGGCCGAAAAAACACCACAATTACCCAAGTCTGCTGAAACACACTTCCTTACTTTTAACAACTCCGAACTATTAGCACATGGAACTTTTATATTAACCGGATCAGTAAGAATAACTGAAGAAACATCACACCTATCAGGAACTAACGATTGAATTGGGCTATGAAGACCTTTGCTCACCGAACTAAGAGATTTCTCATTTATCTTGATGTTAGGGACAGAGATTGCATTTGAAATCCCAAATCGGTTCATAACGATATTCATACCCGTAGAAGAAGAAGCACCTTGATCTGGTGAGCATTTAAAACCATATAATACCCTTACCATCATCTACCGAACCAACCCTTTTTCCTTTAACACCACAATCAACCACCGAAGCAATGATCATTCCTTTCCATCAACCGGAGAAGCAATAGCTTGTTTACTAACATATCTATCATAGATGACCAACCCACCTCTAGCCCGATGACAACGAATGTTTTCCAACTCTGTATCCAAGCCGGAAGGTACCTGATGATGATCAGAAGCCACCGTCGGTGAAAAAGATTGCAGGCAGCTATCCGCCGCTATGCCCAAAAAAATACCCGCAAATAAAGCCTGAGGAACCGCGAAGGAAAAATTTAAAAACTTCTCGCGACAGGTCTCAAAATAAAACTATTGTAAGGATTTAATAAGATCACTATATCCATAATTAAGTCTACTATGATCTTCCTAGCTGAAGCTATCCACCACTTTCCCCTAAATTCAATTACTCATTCTTCATCTTAGAAGCCAAAGCATGAATGTATTATTTCTAAAGTTCAAGTTATGTTATGGACTTAAGTGATCTATAATAGTTAATTGTTAAGCTTTTCAAATTATGCATTATTATACATTGTTCATTCACACTATTATCTAGGGTTTTTTATTATCATAACTTTACATATTTTTTAATTATCATTTTTTTTTGCTAAATATGCAATCACAGTGCAATTGTTATGTAGAGAATAATTTTAATTATTAAGCATGAATATGAATTTATATTAAATGTAAATAAAATTGAAATAATAAATTATTCAAGCATAAATAAAAATTGAATATAAAATAAACATGCCTTTTCATTGAATGATAATAAGCTCAAGGGTACATTCATATAATTACTATAAATAAACATTAGACAACCTGAGCATGAAGCACTACTCTCCTAATCCATCTCCATCTAAGGTCCATAGGATCTATTCTTATTAGAAAATGATAGTGGCTTTCGAGGACATTACACTTCATCACTATCATAATATGATCACAATCAGAATACTACAAGGATCCCCCCATGCAAAAGAATAAAGAAATAAATATGATAAAAATAAGCTACAAATAAAAGTAGAAACATCCAACTCTCTCTTCTCTCTCTCTCTCTCTCTCTCCCTCTCTCTCTCTCTTTCTCTCTCTCTCTCTATCTCTCTCTTTCTCTCTATTTCTTGAGTCAGTGTTTGGAGCAAGTGTTTTTTCTTAATTGGTATTTGAAACAGAGATGTCTTGGTGTGGGATCTTTTATTGTTCAAGAAAATATTGAATGGGTTTTTAACTTGTAGATTTGGACATTTTGGTTCAAAAGATTTGTCAATGAAGGATTTGTTGATCCTCTATCTTTAATTAGGAATTAGAATTCTTCAATTGTGGAATGGAATTCATGAATTTTCTTGCTGGATGTCTTCTTCAAACCAAGTTATTGTGTTATGGAGCAGTTTTTATAGTTCCTTTAAGATTCTTCGAGAAAAGGCTAATGGGATCATGGTAGTTATTGTTACCACTTGGCAAATTTGGTTTATTTTTTCTTCAGCATTTTGAAATGTAAGTAGGGAGTGAAGATCATTTTCTTCCTATTATTTTGAAGTTTTATTCTCTTTCTCTTGTTCTTGTGTTGGAATACACAATTGGTAAGAAACCGATTGAAGTATGGCAATTTGTGGAAAGCTCTTTTAAGAAGTTCCATGGAGGTGTTGTTGATGTTGGTTCTATTTATCAGTTTAGTTATTGTTCCTTTGCTATGGGAATTGGTAGCAATGTTATATGGAATCATGATCTATGTATTGATGCTTCTACTTTTGGAGGTGTTGGTAGGGTAAATAAGTTTGTTTGTCTTGCGGTTATTTTTTATAATCCTGGTAAGTTTTTGATGTCTCCTTTATGGAACTCTTAGATCAATAGATGGCTAAGATAAGAGATATCGTATCTATTATGTCCAGTAAAACTAAAAAGTTTGAGTATATTCAAAAGATTAATGAAGTCAAAAGTGGAATTAAACTTTCATCTACTTTTAAGGGAGTACATGTTATGGTTCTTACGGATTTGGTTTTGAATGTCGGCATTATTGCAATCATTTGGCTACCTTTGACTAGAGTTTACAAGGAAGTCACTTTGGGGCTTCCTAGATGTCCTGATGAGGGATTAAAGTGGGATCATGTTCCATCAAAGCTTATGGTTTCTTGTGATTTGTTCTTTGATGTTCAAGATCTATTTGTAGAAGGCTTGAAGAGTGGGGAAACATCAGATACAAGAACTTTAGAAGCTGAGAAGCTCTTGCATTTTAATATGGCTGCAACATTTGTTTTTTAGGTTATAGTTCTCTTTTTTGGAGATTTGTTGTCTTTCCATGAGCATGGATTTATTAGGTACGGGGAATGCTGCTTTACTGTGCGTGGATCTCAAGCTTTTTGGAGCTATTGTGACTCTAGGTTTTGAGTATATTAGCTTAATTTTTTATTTGCATTGTGGGATTAGGTTAATGGAATTTGGGACTTCTTAGTTTTTACTTTTTACCTGATGGGAACTCTGGGATACTAACCATCCTATTAGGTTATTTAAAATTTTGTGTCTCCAACACCCCAATTGGTTCAAAGTAAGGAGTAGTATATCTTATTTCCATTATGATATTTTCTATTTTGCAAATAAATTTTACTTGTGCCTTGCTTATTTTTCTATAGTGTTTCCATTCTCAATGTTAACAAAATAGATGCCTATTAGCTTTATTTCCTTTCTAGTTTGTAGTAGTTTTTATTTTCCCTTCTCTTAATGCTATTTGTATTTCTTAAAAAAAAAAAAAAAAAAAAATCAAACTTGTCTTCATATTAATGATAGAGGAAAAGATACAGGAGATAAATATGGAAAACTTTCACAAGAATAATACAAATAAACTTCTCCACACTCTTTCCCACATTAGTGGTAGGATTACTTACAATATACAGGCTAAGATCTCAAATAAAAGTATCTTACACCTCCATAGTCTTCCTTAGACTTTACTCTAAGGGGGCATTAAGAACTACACTGAAAATTATAGAACTCCATTGATAGTGATAGAATTACTATACAAAGAACTAAAATACTATTTATAAGAAATGTAAAATGGCCTTAGGAACCAAGGCCCTTCAATTGATGGCATCATATCATTATAAGATGAACTAGTGCCTCGCTACTGCTTGTCTTGCTTTGCTGTAATGTTTTGTTGACTTAGCATGTCTGTTAGTTGAACATATGAATCTATCAATTGATTTGGCACTACTCTATCATTCATCAATCACTCCATCGTAGTGCTATAAATTTTAGTACTATGGTGCTCGAATGTACAATCTAACACTATGATGTTGTAATATTTGGTGTTGTAGCACATAAATTCTTGAACATGAGTGTTGTGGTGGCGATTTCTAACATTGTAGCATTATGAAGCACTATGGTGCTGACCTTGGCTTTGTTTGGGTGATGAGTTACTTCAATTTCTCCTGAGGCTTTAGCTTTACTATTCCCTGATCTAGCACCGAGGCATTTTAGATGTTATAATGCTTGTGCTTAGAAAGATGTAATCCAAGTTTAGCACTTGTGCATTTTTTTCCTTTTCATGTGCAAGTAATGTACAACATTAACTAACACACCACATTTTCACTAATTTCAAAAGTAAGAAATAGCACAAAATTTCCTCTTAGCTTAAACTCTTACTTATTCTCAAGCAATGGTGTAATCACCTATTTATTAGATTAATAGCCCAAATAATAATTGGTAATTTAAAATTACTCAAATGTAACATAATATATCATAGATTAGAAGTCCTTTGGTATGATCAAACATGTACTGCTAATTTGAAAAATTATAAATATTATCCTAAGTAATCATTCATACTACTACTCTAATTGAACTTATCCACAATGTGTGTATGCGTAAGATTGACTTCTAATTTAGTAATTAAAAATATATTATATAAAGATTAGTTGTACTTATCTTTAAATAATAAGTTCACTAGTGCACTTGCATATGTATATGTTCACTTACCTTGTCCTATTAGTTTTAGTATTTTGGTGCTTTAAGAGTTTGAGCTTCAACGGGCACAAATTTTTGAATGTACTCATCTTCTTCCTTTTTCAAATTTCTCTTCTGTGTTTTCATATTTTTTCACTTTTCATACATGGAGAACATATTAATAATTTTGAATATCAATTTCTCCCCAATCCCTCCAACAACCCTGATTGATTTTATGTGAGGACTTAGTAAGATCACTAATTCCATGTTTAAATTCACTATAATTTTCATAATTTAGGCTACACACTTCTTTTCCCTTAACTCAACTATTCATTATTTAATTCAATAGTCAGTGCAAGAGTGTATAGCTTCATGTTTAAGACAAGTCAATGAATTAAAAGGTCTTCCTTCGTTAACTATGAGGGCTTTCAATTATGATTCACTATGCTTTGCTCATTCAAATTATCATCTATGGTTTTATTATTATTATTCTTAATTTTAGATAAATTTTAATCTATATTTTTATTTTGGCTAAATAAATAATCAAAGTGTAAGCACTATATGAAGGATAATTTTTAGTAGTTAAGCAAAAAATATATGTATAATCAAATGTCAATTATGAACAACAATAAAAATTTACACAATAGTAAACAAACACTATCAAAAAATTAAAAAAAAAACATATCACATAAGAAAAACCTATATAATCAAAATGAAATTCAAACGCAAAACACAATTTGGTTGCCTCCCATCAACATTAAATTTATAGTTTTCAGTTAGACATGCCAAGATTTAGCATTTTGGTTGGGTTGCATCACTACCACTCCTCAAGTTGTCCACACTTAGATCTTTCCCTTTCCCATTTGGATTAATTTCAGTATTACTGGGCAATGATCTAAGTGGTCAGCTATAAAAAGAGATTACAAGCAATCTTAATTTTTTTCCAAGTTTTTGATTGAAGTAGCTTGGCTTTAGAATTGAAGTCCCAATTGAATCACTACCTCTTCCGAAGGTGTCTTCCTATCTCTAAATTGAATGTTTTGATTAAAACCAAGGGGATCAGAAGGTCTAGGATTTACTATTAGTTGCTGAGAATTATTCCAATTTCCTCCTTGATTTAATTGACCTGCATTCCACTGTTTGTTAGCACCAACATTATTTTTAGATCAACTAAAACTAAGGTGGTTCCTCCTACTTGGATTGCATGTATTGGAATTGAGATTGTTTTGACTTCCAATGACATTCACATTCTCAATCTCTTGATCAATGTTCTCTCCAACAAAATTCAAATCGCGCTCTTCCAATTGCATAGGTGATCTTAAGCCTGAGCTTACTCCAATGGCTTCTAACTTCTTAGAAGTTATAGCTACCTAAGCTCTAAGAATTAGCAAATCATCCAATTCATAAACTCTAGCTACTCTCTTAGGATTCATCATATTATAATGTCACTAAAAATTATTTGTATCCATTTCCTTAATTAATTCATAAGCTTTCCTAAATTGCTTTGACATTAATATCCTCAAGTTGATGCATCAATAATCGATTTAATGGATCCTACCAGTCCATTGTAAAAAGTTTGAATAACCAACTAGTAGAGCAAGGTATGGTGTGAGCATTTCTTAAGCATTTCATTAATCTCTCCAAACTTTCATAAATTAACTCCTTCAAATATGGTAATAGATGTGATATAATTCCTAAGCTTGGCAGCTTTTGAAGGTACGAAATAGCTAACTAGAAATTTATGTGTCAACTCATACTAAGTTGTTACGGAGCCTAGGGAAAAGAATTCAACCACATCTTAGATTTGTACCATAACAAAAATGGAAACAAATTAAGCATAATAGCATCATTGTTGACACCATTATACTTGAATGTTGCACAGATTTTTGAGAAGCAAGCTAATTTTAGGTTGGGATCCTCAATAGGAGTTTCAGAAAATAGAGGATACTAAACCATTTTAATTATGGCATGATTCAATTAAAAGTTATTATCCTTGATAGTAGTTCTTCTGATATTGTGAAGGATTTCATCTACTATATGATTGTCATACTCCCTAAGAGGTCTGCGTTGGTCCTGATCTTGTACTTGTTCAACAATCTCAAAAGCTAAGTTCTTTTTATTTCTTTCTAATTTTTAAGGGCCCTTTCAATTTGAGAATCAAACAACAAGGGCGTCTTATAGATCTACAACACATGCAACTATCATGCACTAAAAGGTAAAGAATAAAACTAACAAATAATAAATTTTCTTTATTAAAAATTTTAATAAAAACTATAAAATAAAGATATAAAATGTAAGTAGGTCTAAATTGCAACTAGTTCAATAATATACTTTAAAATTATAATATGTACATTACTTCCTTGGCAATAGCACCAAGAACTGTATGTGGCATGGGCATGGCTAGCTAACTGTGTGTATGAAATAGAATATGCTTTGGGTCAATTAATGCTTAAATTTTTTTATATAGATTGCCCACTAAATATGCAAGTATACATCTCAGTCAAGTAATAAAGAGATTTAAAGAGTGTCGATCCTATGAGAAAGTGTTCTGTTAGAATGCAGTCAAATTAGTACCACCTAATATAGATGCAAAGTTTATCCTACCTAATAAAAATTAAGTGTTTGAGTTTTTGCCAATTATAGAGAATGCAAAAGATGATTATATACCAATATATACTATATGTTTTGAACTATTACTAATAAATAACAAAATTTTCCTAGTGAGACTCTTAATTGCTGATATGGATCTTAGTATATGCCCCCTTAGATTCTCCCAAGCTTGCATCAGTGAAAAGAAAGGTTTATAGCCTTCCTGCAATTCTAATGTCTCCATATAACCTAGAAGATTAAATATCCTATTTTTTGGCATTCCAAAAGTCCATTTCACTACTCTTATTTATTTTAATATCCTCCACTAAGATAATACATGTGACTAGATTTTAACTACACACATGCCTATTATATGCACTAAATTAAGAATGGGAGATATTGAAAATATCTATAATTCATTAAGGCATATGAGTCTATATTAGAACATGTATTATGTTCACATTATTACCTCAAAACATTGAAATTAGCCAGACTTAAATAAAATAGAAAGTAAACAAATCTTCATTTAAATCATAGAAGAAAATATATAGTAGAAATATTTAGGAAAAATTTTACCTTGATAATACAAATGAACTTCTCTATAGTCCTTCCTCTTCTAATGTTAGGATTGCTTACACAACATAGGCTATGTTCTCCAATGAAAGTATCTTGCAGTTTCCTAGTCCACTACAACTTGGTGCTAATGTGGACTATATATTGCCTGAACTAGTGTGTTGCTTAACTGATTTGACATGAATCAATCTTTCATTAATCACTCTACTGTGACACTGTAAAAGTTTAGCACTGTGATGCTTGAATGTCTAATCCAGCACTAGGGTGTTTTAATGCTTGGAGCTCTAGCTCTTAAATTCTTATGACTTTAGTTCAATGGATGGATTATTTATGCTATGATAGTAGTGAAAGTTCGAAAGGGATGTTAAGCCCTAGTGAACTAGTCCCGAGGCTAACCAAGAGGGGGGGGGGGGGGGTGAATTGGTTATTTAAAAATTTCATGATAACTACAAAAATCTTTTCGATACTTAGCAGCGGAAACAAGTAAACAATAACGAAAAGATCAACCAACGATATTCACCCAAGCAGTTTATATTGAAAAGTAAAGTGCAAAACTGAATCAGAAAAGCAAACCAGATTTTATAGTGGTTCGGTCAACTTGACCTACGTCCACTCCCCGGAGCCTCCCCTCCGGGTATTGCACTAAACGAAAGTGACTCTCCTTTTGCTCCCACAGCAAGGCGGAGAAGCCTGTACAAAACACCTCCTTTTCACCACACGGTGAGGCAGAGAACCTGACCTCTTTTCGCTTCCTCCTGAAGCAGGCAGAGAACCTTCGAACTCCTTTTGCTTCCACCTGAAGCGGGCAGAGAACCCCGGATCTTCTTGCGAACGATCCTCCCACGAAGAACACCGACTAGACGACAGACGACCAGCGGAGAAAATGACTCTGATCCGTGCTTGGAGCAACCTTAGTGAATCCCTCACTAACTCCCCCTCACAAGATCTCTTCTCTCTCTCCCAACTCTCTCTTCTCTCTAGGGTTTCTCAGGGAAGGAAGGCAGCAAAAGATTTTTCTAAAAATTGGAAAAAGTTCTTTTAAAGGAGGGCTTAAAATTTGCCCTAAATCTCAACTGGTCGGCCAAGATCGTCCACGACGATCGGTAGATCGTCCTGTACGATCAGTTCAAATTCAGTTGTTTCAGCCTGGACGATTAGGCTCTTCTGGATGATCAGTAGAAAAAGTTGTTCATATCGTCCCGTACGATCCTGCGATCGTCCGGGACGATTAGTGCAAATTGAGGGAAATCGTCCAGAAGACAGTTCGGGTCGTCCAGAGAAATCTGTGCTGGACGACCAAAAAATGACTTGATCGTCCCGACCGATAGGGTCATCGGCCGGTACGATTAGTTCAAAAAGGCCCCAAATCGTCCTGAAAACAGTTCGGGTCGTACAGCTGAAATGCACTAAACGATCATGATCGTCCGGGACGATCCTGCGATCGTCCAGGACGATATGATCGTATCAACCAAAAATAAATTGCTTTCCTTAATTACCAGACTAATTTAGGCATGATTGTACTGGATCGTCCGGGACGATACACGTATCGGCCGGGACGATCAGACCAAGTATCTAAAAATAAGAACTTGCCTAACTTGATCTGGCGGCTGAGAATTTCTGATTTGGGAATATCGTCCCGTACGATCCGGAGATCGTCCAGGACGATCGGCTCAATCAGACCATCTTAACATAGTCGCCCTAATTAGGGTTTCTATTTTAACTGGATCGTCCAGGACGATGTGGAGATCGTCCAAGACGATCTGAACAAAATTTTTAACAGAAACTCTAATTCACTCAATCTCTCTCCCTGAGTGTGTGTGTGCAAGGTTACTTAGCTAGGGAATCGGTTACATTACAATTGACTCAATAAAAAGAAAAATCTTACATTTGACACACTTAGACCTGATCTTGAGTTGGCTTGAGTGGCTCGCGGTCTTTTGTGCCTGAAACAGATTAGCCAAGTAAAACACACTGGAAACATGTTTGTCATCATCAAAACCAGATTTGCAACAATCTCCCCCTTTTTGATGATGGCAAACATTTGTAAAGTAGTCTGAAAATAAAAGTAAACTAGGAGATCCAACAAATAAATATTTTTTAAATTTTCATTTAACAGTTAAAACAATACATGAAGCATGACTCAGAAAACAGAAACAGACACGAGCATGACTCAGAAAATAGAAACAGACACGACTACAACTGACTCCCCCTTTTGACATCACAAAAAGGAGGAGCGAAAAACATAACACGAAAATAAAACATAAAATAAAACAACTACAAAAGAGGAAAATCAGAATTTTTCCTTGATTTTAGATTCAAAAATCAATGACAGGACGATTGACAGCGCTGAAATCCAAAAAAGGTTGGAAATAATCAACTTTCGTAACTCCGACCCCGGGCACCTTATCGATGCAAACCTCTTTCAACACAAAAATCAGATTCAAAAAAAAAAAAAAGAGAAATTAGATTTGAAAAGAGATCCTTTCATGCCTCGTTCCAGAAAAATATCTGATATAATAGTGTTACAAAGTAAAAAATCAGAAATCATGATTTTCAAAACTCAAGCTTTTGAAAATATTAAGTGGCGCACAGATTCCTCTAAGACATTTAACAATCTGAAAGGAAAGAAAGCTTGTTTTGGGCTCATTTTGTGCCTCTTTTTCAAATTGGTTGGCGCTTTGCGCATCTTTTGATTTTTGATACACTTTGTGTATCCAATTTGGCAATTTCGCATCTTTTCAGTTTTGGGCTCATTTTATGCCTCTTTTTCAAATTATCTGGCGCACTGCGCATCTTTTATAAGCTTTCTCCTTTTCATAATCATTAAAGAGTCTCAGCTGTGAGATTATCTTCCAGACATAAGAGATGACTCTCCACAGTAAGGAAGAACGATTCACAAAACAAAATCCATACAACATATGATAAATGCAATCACTTGGTTTAGAAAATCAAACTAATGACTCAAGACTTTGAAAAAAACACTATTGATACGAGGCAGATTACTGTAGGAAGATAAAATAATCTCTATTTCAAAAACTAACATTTTAATTTTGAAAAGGATTTTTATTCAAAAGAAACTACACACCAGTAAAGGAGTTCGAGGAAGAGAAACAATTATCAATGTTTCTTCCCTTTAACAGATTCAGCTAAGTCAATCACTGCTTATCAGCTTCCAAACCAAAACAAGGTAAAAACTCTCAGTCAAAAATTCAGATCACCCGAAGTAGTGAGCGATGATCAGATCTTGAAAAGCATAAAAAACAGGTAGAAAATCATAGCAAAGTAAATACTCAAATCAAACTAACAAAAAGGGTAACACAGAAATCAGCAGAAGAAATAAAATCAACTGAAAGCAAATAATCAAACCAAAACTAACTAACAGAAATCAGAAATCAGAATACAAAAACTAACTAACAGAAATCAGAAAATAGAATACAAAAAACTAACTAACAGAAATCAGAATACCAATCATAACAATCATAAATCAGCAGTCATCAGAATCAAGCATTTATATCAATCACTCCTAATCTGGTTCTCAAAATACTGAATGAGTCAAAGGCCAGTGGTTTAGTGAATATGTCAGCCAGCTGATTTTCAGTTGCTACGTGGTGTAGCTCAATGTCCCCTTTTGTAACATGGTCCCTAATGAAGTGATGCCTAATGTCAATGTGTTTGGTCCTAGAATGTTGGATTGGATTTTTAGAGATACAGATGGCACTAGTATTATCACACAGAATAGAAATTGTGCCAACAGGTACTCCTAAATCCAAGACTTGCTGCTTCAACCAAAGAACTCGGGCCACACAACTCCCTAAGGCAATGTACTCAGCTTCAGCAGTGGAAAGTGCAACTGAGTTCTGTTTTCTACTGGACTAGGAGACTAACGACTATCCTATAAATTGACAAGTCCCAGAAGTACTCTTCCTATCCACCCTACACCCCGCAAAATCAGAATCAGAATATCCAATGATCTCAAAAGAGGTGTTGTGCCTAGGGTACCAAATTCCTAGGTTTGGGGTTCCTAAAAGATATCTAAGAATTCTCTTAACAGCAGTCAGGTGGGACTCTTTAGGATCTGCCTGAAACCTAGCACAAAGATAGACACTAAACATGATATCAGGTCGGCTAGCAGTCAGGTAAAGCAGTGAACCTATTATCCCTCTATACTTCTTCTGATCAATAGATTTTCCATTTGAATCCTTATCTAACTGAACTGAGGAGGGCATGGGAGTATTGATTGGCTTGGCTTTGTCCATTTCATATTTCTTCAAAATGTCCTTAGTGTATTTTGATTGATTGAGAAAGGTTCCATCATCCATTTGCCTTATGCTAAACCCCAAAAAGTAGGACAATTCTCCCATCATACTCATCTCAAACTCCTTACTCATTATTTTGGAAAACTCATCACATAAATATTTATCAGAAGATCCAAAAATTATATCATCAACATAAATCTAGACAATGAGTAAGTCATCTCCTATTCTCCTCAGAAAAAGGGTGGTGTCTACACTCCCCTTAACAAACTCTCTTTCTAACAGGAATGTGCTAAGCCTCTCATACCAAGCTCTGGGTGCCTGTTTCAATCCATATAAGGCCTTTTTTAATTTATAGACATGACTTGGATATTGGGAACTCTCAAAACTCGGGGGTTGTTCTACAAAAACATCTTCTTTAATTACCCCATTTAAAAAGGCACTCTTGATATCCATTCGAAACAGCTTAAATCCCTTGTAACAGGCAAAGGCTAGTAGCACTCTAATGGCTTCCAATCTAGCTACAGGGGCAAAAGTTTCCTCAAAATCTATCCCTTCTATCTGATTATACCCCTTAGCCACCAATCTTGCCTTATTTCTCACCACCACACCAGAATCATTCATCTTATTCTTAAAGACCCACTTGGTTCCCACAGTACTTTGGTTTCTAGGTCTTTCTACTAACTCCCAAACATCATTCCTTACAAATTGATTCAATTCTTCCAGCATAGCTAAAATCCAAAACTCATCCGACAAGGCTTGATTGATGTTGGTGGGTTCAGTCATTGAGATAAGGGCAGAATGGTTTACTTCCTTCCTAAGTCCATGCCTAGTCCTAACACCTTCAGAAGGGTCTCCTAAGATCAGTTCTTTAGGATGACTCGAAGAATATCTCCAATCTCTAGGCAATGGGGTTTGAGGTTCTACCCTTTCCTCCAAATTTGTATTTCCAACTCGTTGGGTAACCTCAACAATCTCTTCATCTTCTACTTCAGATCTAGACTCCTTAGGATCAGATTCATCAAACAATACATGGGTTGTTTCTTCCACCACCAAAGTCCTCCTATTGAACACCCTAAAGGATTTCCCCACACTTGAATATCCTAAGAACACTCCTTCATCAGATTTGGGGTCAAATTTTCCTAAGGGTGACTTCCCGTTATTCAGAATGAAAACCTTACAGCCAAAGACATGGAGGTGGGACAGATTTGGTGTTCTACCCTTAATGATCTCATAAGGTGTCTTGTTCAGTTTGACTCTCACATTCACCCTATTCAGCACATAACAGGTAGTGTTCACCGCTTCAGCCCAAAAGTATTTTGGAAGTGAATACTCGGCAAGCATGGCTCTAGCGGCTTCCACTAAGGTCCTGTTCTTCCTTTCAGCTACCCCGTTCTGCTGAGGGGTCCTAGGAGCTAAAAAATTGTGACTAATCCCATGATTCTCACAAAAACTTCCAAATCTTTCATTTTCAAACTCCCCTCCGTGATCACTATGGATGGTAATAATCTCACATCCTAACTTCTTCTGAATCCAAGTAGAGAAAGATCTAAACTCATCAAATGACTCAGATTTGTGTGACAAAAACTTAACCCAAGTGAACCTTGAATAATCATCAACAATCACAAAACCATAGACTCTCCCCCCTAAGCTGGCAGTGCTAATGGGTCCAAAGAGGTCCATGTGAAGAACTTCTAAAGGTCTAGAGGTGCTAATGTCCTTAACAGAGTGAAAAGAGGACTGGACTTGCTTCCCCAACTGACAGGCATCACACAGGTGATCCTTAGTGAACTTAAGCTTGGGCACACCTCTAACTAAGTCCTTTTGGGTGACTCTCCTAAGGGTTTTCATACTGGCATGACACAATCTCCTATGCCATAACCAAGACTCATCAGCAGCAGTTTTTAAGCAAATTGAATTATCAGATTTAATGCTACTTACATCCAGCTTGTAGACGTTGTTGATCCTTTGCCCCTGCAAAACAACTTCATCATTTAAGCTTAAAATGCAGCCAGTGGGTAGGAATTTGATGCTGTATCCCTTGTCGCAGAGTTGACTAATGCTCAGCAAGTTGTGTTTCAGTCCATCTACAAGCAAAACATTATCAATCATAAAGTTCTTTGAATCACCAATTATACATGTGCCTACCACCTTCCTGATGGTGTTATCTCCAAGTGTAACATTGCCTCCAGCTCTGGCCTCCAGCGAAATGAACTGATTTGCATCTCCAGTCATATGTCTAGAACATCCGCTGTCCAGGTACCACATGCTCTCACGAGGTCTTGTGTGAGAGCACACCTACAAAATCATCAAATGTCAGTCTTAGGAACCCAAACAGGTTTGGGTTCCTTCTTATGAAAAGAGGAATGCGATGCATACGTGCTGTGCTGTGAAACAGGCAGTTTGGGTCTCCACACCCAATGTGTACTATGGTGAATAGTACAAGTGTGTGATATATGTCCTAACATGCCACATGAAAAACATCTAACACCAGGAAAAGGATTAACTAAACGTCGTGAGTGATAGTGCCTCTTCCTAGTAGTGTATGAAACATGCTTTGATGAACTTGCAACAGAATTTTTAAAAGGTGGCGGTGCATAAAACTGTTCAAAGGTAGGCGGTGTTTTGTTCTTTTCAAAAGCACTAATTTTTACTTCCAAAAACTCATTCTCTTTCTTTAAACTTGCAATTTCAAATTTTAAAGCACCATTGTTACTTTCTACTTCACATGCCATTGTATCTAACTCTTTAAAAGCTTTTTCTAAATCAACATGCGTGGTTTTCAAAGAATCATGCTCAGAAACTAAATCAGAATATTTTTTGTTCAATTCATCAAACTCATCAAGCAGAGACATGTGATTGGAATCAAGTGTGGAATAATCTTTAACTACAGAATCATGCTCTTTTTGTAAAGTCAAATAATCTAATTTCAAACTAGCATGGGTTTTCTTAAGCTTCCTATACGATGTATGAATCTTTTCAAAAACTTCAAATAACTGATCGTAAGTAAGCTCACATACCTCTTCCTGGTCCGACTGACCAGGGTGATCATCCTCCATCAGACACAAGTTTGTTTCCTCCTCTTCAGCTTCAGTCTCAGAAGAGTCGGATGTAGAGTCTGCCCAGAATGCCTTCTGAATCCGCTTCTTGTCCTTCCTGAACTTTGGTTTCTCCTCACTCTTCTCCTTGCTTGGGTGAGCGTTAAGTGTTGGACAATCAGCCTTAATGTGTCCAGGCTTCCTGCATTCAAAACAAACCGATTCAGATGAACCCTTAAAGTTTTTATTGAACTTACCCTTGTTCCACTTCTGATAGTTCTTATGTTTCTTCCTTAGAAATCTTTTGAATTGCCTTGTGATTAAGGCAACTTCATCACTATCAGACCCGTAAGTGCTAGCATCTAAATCTTTGGACTTTAGTGCCACGGTCTTCTCTTTCTTGCGTTCACCTGCATCAAGATGCCTTTGGTTCACCCCTTGCTCGTAAGCAATGAGTGATCCAAGTAAGCTGTCAATAGAGTAAGTATTTAAATCTTTGGATTCAGTAATAGCAGTAATCTTAGCATCATAAGAAGCAGGCAAACATCTAAGAATCTTGTTCACTCTTTCGTAGTTGGTAAGTGCTCTACCTAAAGCATACAAAGAGGTAACAATCTGAGTGAACCTTGTGTACATTTCTAAAATAGTCTCACTAGGTTTCATGCGAAAAAGTTCGTAATCATGTAACAAGATGTTTAACCTAGATTGTTTGACTTCAGTTGTATCTTCGTATGTTATACATAACCTATCCCAGATTTCCTTCCCCGTTGTATAAGTAGAAACACGCATATAGTCTTCAGATTTCAAAGCACAAAAGAAACAGTTCAAACATTTTGCATTCAACTGTGCTAAATCACGATCATCAAACGTCCAATCACCAAACGGCAATTCAGTTTTCACATTGTTAATCATTCGAAAAGGTGGTTCGTATCCGTCATTAACTAACATCCATATGTGATAATCAATAGATTGCAGAAAAGTAGACATGCGTGTTTTCCAAAAATCAAAAGGAATATTGTCAAACAACGGTGGTCTGGTAATAGAATAACCTTCAGCAGTATTACGATTGTTACAGTTAGCCATTGGATCAAATTCAAAAGTTTTTAAACAGAAATTTTGAATCCCGCTCTGATACCACTTGAAAGTTTGAAAGGGATGTTAAGCCCTAGTGAACTAGTCCCGAGGCTAACCAAGAGGGGGGGTGAATTGGTTATTTAAAAATTTCACGATAACTACAAAAATCTTTTCGATACTTAGCAGCGGAAACAAGTAAACAATAATGAAAAGATCAACCAACGATATTCACCCAAGCAGTTTATATTGAAAAGTAAAGTGCAAAACTGAATCAGAAAAGCAAACCAGATTTTATAGTGGTTCGGTCAACTTCACCTACGTCCACTCCCCGGAGCCTCCCCTCCGGGTATTGCACTAAACGAAAGTGACTCTCCTTTTGCTCCTACAGCAAGGCGGAGAAGCCTGTACAAAACACCTCCTTTTCACCACACGGTGAGGCAGAGAACCTGACCTCCTTTCGCTTCCTCCTGAAGCAGGCAGAGAACCTTCGAACTCCTTTTGCTTCCACCTGAAGCGGGTAGAGAACCCTGAATCTTCTTGCGAACGATCCTCCCACGAAGAACACCGACTAGATGACAGACGACGAGCGGAGAAGACGACTCTGATCCGTGCTTGGAGCAACCTTAGTGAATCCCTCACTAACTCCCCCTCACAAGATCTCTTCTCTCTCTCCCAACTCTCTCTTCTCTCTAGGGTTTCTAAGGAAAGGAAGGCAGCAAAAGATTTTTCCAAAAATTGGAAAAAGTTCTTTTAAAGGAGGGCTTAAAATTTGCCCTAAATCTCAACTGGTCGGCCAAGATCGTCCTGGACGATCGGTAGATCGTCCTGTACGATCAGTTCAAATTCAGCTGTTTCAGCCTGGACGATTAGGCTCTTCTGGATGATCAGTAGAAAAAGTTGTTCATATCGTCCCGTACGATCCTGCGATCGTCCGGGACGATTAGTGCAAATTGAGGGAAATCGTCCAGAAGACAGTTCGGGTCGTCCAGAGAAATCTGTGCTGGACGACCAAAAAATGACTTGATCGTCCCGGCCGATAGGGTCATCGGCCGGTACGATTAGTTCAAAAAGGCCCCAAATTGTCCTGAACACAGTTCGGGTCGTACAGCTGAAATGCACTAAACGATCATGATGGTCCGGGACGATCCTGCGATCGTCCAGGACGATATGATCGTATCAACCAAAAATAAATTGCTTTCCTTAATTACCAGATTAAATTAGGCATGATTGTACTGGATCGTCCGGGACGATACACGTATCGTACGGGACGATCCGACTAAGTATCTAAAAATAAGAACTTGCCTAACTTGATCTGGCGGCTGAGAATTTCTGATTTGGGAATATCGTCCCGTACGATCCGGAGATCGTCCAGGACGATCGGCTCAATCAGACCATCTTAACTTAGTCGCCCTAATTAGGGTTTCTATTTTAACTGGATCGTCCAGGACGATGTGGAGATCGTCCAAGACGATCTGAACAAAATTTTTAACAGAAACTCTAATTCACTCAATCTCTCTCCCTGAGTGTGTGTGTGCAAGGTTACTTAGCTAGGGAATTAGTTATATTACAATTGACTCAATAAAAAGAAAAATCATACATTTGACACACTTGGACCCGATCTTGAGTTGGCTTGAGTGGCTCGCGGTCTTTTGTGCCTGAAACAGATTAGCCAAGCAAAACACACTGGAAACATGTTTGTCATCATCAAAACAAGATTTGCAACAAGTAGGCTCTCTCAGGTATTAAATTCTTTAATCATTTTCCTCAGGCTCTGATGCTACAATTCTCTGATCTAGCACTGAGTTATTATAGATACTATATCACTAAAAGTTGGAGCATTGTGACACTTATTCAAAACTTATTAATATTTTGTCCTTTCTTTTTAGCATTTTCTACACAACATCAACTTAAATAACATAGTTCATGAATGATAAATGTAAAAAATATAAGAAAATTTATTCTTAGTAATAACCATCGAGGACTAAAATTTAGATTTAAAATGAGGGAGCCGCGAAGAAGGATGTTCTTTACCACTAGCAAATTTAAACTAGGAAGGTACCATAAGGGGTGTTCTCCACCATTAGAGGATAATATTAAGAAAAGGAAGCATAAGGTTTCACACCTAACCATAGAGGATTATGATTTAGATTTAAAACTAGGCTGGTGAGAGGGGGGTGTTATTAACCACTAGTTGATTTAAACTAGGATGGTGCCACAAAGGGTATTCTCCATTAATATCGAATGGTCATAAGGAAAGGAAGCATAATCACTCACACCTAACCTTAGAGGACCAAGATTTAGATTTAAAACTAGGGTGGTGTTATGGGGGTGCTCTCCACCACTAGCGGATGATCATAAAGAAAGGTGGCACAAAGAATCACACCTAACCTTGGAGAACTATGATTTAGATTTAAAACTAGGTTTTTCCATGAAGGGTATTTTTTTACCTCTAGTAGATTTGAATAGAGAAGTGATGTCGTATAAGTGAACTTAGACTTGAATCCTATTGGATGCTATAAAAGTGGTCTTAGATCTGAAAGAATGATTTAATTAAGGCTAACATAGAAGATAGTTCCAGAGTAAGTAAATATAAATGAATACTAAAATGGGAGGTGGCTCCCAAATGGACAGATTTAAATAGTTAGAACATCAGAATACCAAAAGAAAGGATACCTCAAAGAAATTTATACCAATCTTTTTAAGGAAAAAATTCTAACAAAGGTGTGGATTTTTAAATTTACATGCTGTAGTATCAAATTTTTGACCCGATTATATAATTTAGACCTAGTTTATTGCAAAAAATTTTAAAAATCTTGGACAATTTATGAAAATGACATAAATTTTCTTTACTACTTCAATCTTTATATATTTTATATCGTAATATTTCTTATGATATCTCCCATTTATAAGCAATATGGGATGATCTCCTTTTGAATCAACTGATTGAGGAGAACCTCCTTGGTAGACGCTTTCCACCACAATTGAACCTTGCCAGGTTAGTTTAGACTTAAGACCGATTTTATGATTGTCCAATATTGGTATTCTCAAAATAAGAAACAATTTTACTACTTTGTACGTTCTCAAATAAAACATTATATCATGTGCTAGAACCATGTTAGCTTTGTATAACTCGAGGTTTTGTTGAGCCAGCAAATGCTTCTCTTTTTAACCTTGATCGGGTCCTTCTAATCAAAGTTTAGCGTTATGTTCTTTTATAAATTTAGTGTTGACTATGATACATAATGAAGGTAGTTTTACTTTGAGAGAGAGAATAATATCTGGTCCAAAAACTAAAGCAAATGGTGTAGATTGAGTAGAAATTCTACATATGGTTAGATATACCCACAAAGCCTTTCCTAGTTTATCATGCCATTAACATTTATTATCATCCAAAATTTTCTTTAAAATTCAAACAAAAGTTTTATTTAAGGCCTCAGCTAATCCAATTTACTGAGGGTAATAGATAACTAAGTATCTCTAATCTATATTATGATGCCTAGAAAAAAAAAATTTCGGTGCTTTTATAAGATGGACAATTATCAAATATGATTCAATGAGGAATAATAAATTCATATATGATATGTTCTTTAAATAAACTTAACGTATGGTAATATTTGACTTCTCTCGAGGGAATTTTTTTTACTTATTTTTAGAAATAGTCTGTTATTGCTATTATAAACTTGTGACCCCTATATAATGGTGGATTAGTCAGATGAATAATTTTTGTATCCCAGCTTTTAAATGGCCATGAAGCAACTATTTGATCTATGAAATTTGGTGGTTAATGTAAACCTACACTGTGTACCAAGCATTCATTACAATAGTGTGTAATATTCATGGAGTCATCTATCATTGAAGGCCAATAAGATCCTATACTTTTATTTATTATTTTCATTTTAGGCCCAAAATTATGAGCTTCACATAGTCCAACATGAATCTCTTTTATTATATGTTTAGCTTCTTTTTTGTTTAGATAACACAATCACATTTAATCAAATAACCTTCTATAAAGAATCCTGTTGATTAATGTGTACGATAGGGCTCTTATTTTCCCTTGATTTGCTATTGATTTAGGTCGAGGGAGTATATTTTATTGTAAATAATAAAAGAAAGGAATTTTCTAATCTACTGCTTCATCATATATAGTGAAAATAATTTTCAATTTATCTTGGGATTTTTTGTTTATATACTCTATATCAATAGGTGATAAGGCTTTGTGACCTTTTATCTCTATTGAAATTGAATCCTTTTTAGGACCAGCTAATTCTTTAGCATGCTTTATTAAGGCATTAACCATAGCATTTATTCTGCATTATATTGTATATAAAGGCAAATTTAAAATTTGCTCTAACAATTTCATTGTATACTAGTGATACATAATCAAGTTTGGTTTTAACACCTTGTACATACCTGCGACGTGGTTAACTACAAGCTACAAAACTCCATACACCTTTATTTCTTTAAAGTTATTTAAGATTGTCAACCCTAAATTGCTAATTAGTGCCTCACACTTAGCTTCATTATTCATATATGACTCTCATAAATGATAGGAGTAGTTCATCAAACCTTTATGTAGGGTGATGAATGTAATCTTGATTTGGGCTTTCCCTAGAGACATATCTTGCGATTCTTCATCTTCTTAGATTGACACAACACCATCAAAGTAAAACTCCCAACTTGAATTTTCATTTACTTTTAAACTTAGGATTTGTTCATCTTGAAGCTCATCATGTACTATAAGAGTGACTTGAACCAAATGCGCTACTAGGAAATCCACTAAAGCTTATCTCATTATAGTATATAGAGGATTAAATATTATATCAAACAATAGCAGAATCATTAATCATTAAGCTAATTAATTTCATAATGTTGGTTGATAAGTGTAAATTAGGTACTACTTTATATGTTTTATTTTTAATGAAAATATATATTTTTAGTTATTCCTATGTAGGAAAAACTCCAAAATAGAATAAATTCTATGGAGCCCATAGCACCATGGCATTCAACAAAACAACATGGCAAAACCACATTAATCTCAATCGAGGCACCACCAATTAAACATTGAGTCACAGAGTTCTCTTCTTATAAGTGTTGCAGTGGTAACGCATCATGCGCCACTGCATTACCAGCAGTGCAACATTAAAAAATTAGCTTGGCTCCACAAAATTCTCTATTTTTAATTGCCATGGTGCCATAATTTCTCACACCTTGGTGCCATGTTTGCTACTTGGGAACCACAATGCTCGAATGTCAAAAGCACTATGGTGTTGTATTTGCAAGTTATAACGCCATGATCTCTTGGTGAAAAGATGAGATTGTTCACTAAATAAGTGATCCACCTCAGCAAGCTCTACGATAGTGAAACAGTTCCAGCACAAAGGCACTAATTTACTTTAAGAGCATTGTGGCTCCATTATTTCAAGCGTCGCAGTGCCGATGCCTTTTTATGTTATTTTACAAATTTTTAATAGTTATGTTTATAGGAGAGTTCAGACACATGTATAAAATTTAGTACTTTTTAGAGTACTTCTCTAGTTCCCTCATAGAGTAAAATATAAGGGAGGCTAGAAATGTATAAGATATAATTATTTGGAGTATTTTGCTAGTGTTTCTTAAAGGTAGTAGAAGTGTAAAGGAGATATTTTGATCCATCCTTGTGATATTACTCTCTTATATTTTTCATGTTCTATGAGTTTAATGAAAAAGAGTTTTTTTGTAATTCATTTTCTATCTGGATAATTCTCTTTTTTTGGAATGATGATGAAAATTCATGTTGAGTTTAGGGAAGACTCTTGTTCTATAAATGTTAAAAGATATTTTTAATATCATCTTATTCTTTATTTAATGTACATAGTGGTCATATGTATAGTTAAAATTTAGTGTACTTTCTTTGTGCTGCTACAGCTAGGTGGAACAGTAATTTTATTAGCCAAATTAAAGACTACAATGGTTCACTGATTGAGGAGCAAGAGAAAATTGAAGAAATAATTTTTGAGTATTTTAATGACAAATGGAGGAATAGAAGATGTGTTCTTTCAGGGTGGCTGAGATTTAAACGAGTTCTGGAGGATGGAGACAAGAGCCTTCTCATGACAGAATTCACCAAAGAGGAGCTGGAATCTGTTGTTCGTCATTTGGAAGGTAATATTTCCCTTGGGCTAGATGGAATATCATATACCTTTATAAAATCTTATTGGCATGTCATCAAAGAGGATGTTTGGAAGGCTATTAGTCTTTTTTTTTTAATTCAGGAGTTATGTGTGAAGAGTGGAAAGAAACTTCTGTTGTTCTTAATCCTAAATTGAAGAATCCATTAATCCCTTCCAATTATAGACCTATAAGTCTGTGCAAGTCGATTTATAAGATTATAGCGAAGATGCTATTGAATAGATTAGTTGGCTTTATTCCTAAATTGATCTTAGAAAATCAAGTGGCATTTGTTAAGGGCAGATCTATGTCTGAAAATATCTTGCTTACTCAATAAATAATTAGTAAGTTTAGATATTCAAAAGCTAAAAAGGGATTGATGGCAATCAAAGTTGATATGGAACAGGCTTATGACTGTATGAGATGGAAGACTTTGAAGCAAGTTTTAGAGCATCTTGGGTTCCCCTGGAAGTTCACAAATTTTTTACTACAGTGTGTAGTGGATACAAAGTACTCCATTTTAATCAATGGTACTAATACTAAATGGATACAGGCAAGATGTGGATTCAGGCAAGGATGCCCTTTATCTCCTTTTTTGTTCATCTTGTGTTTGCAATTGTTGACTGAAGCATTCAATCAAAGGGGTACTAGGATTGGTATCAAAATTGCTCCTTCAACAAAGAAAGTTTCACATTTATAGTATGCAGATGACATCATCATTTTTTCTAAAGCTAACCAAAGGTGTGCAAAGAAAATCATGAAGATCATGAAAGATTATAGTTGCTGGATAGGGTAAAAAGTGAATGTGCAGAAATCTTCAATGCTTTTTGGGAAATCGGTTGGAAGGAGCAGATCTAAAGCTCTTTCTAAAGTTCTGAGAATTAAAGAAGTCAAAGAGATGATTTATTTGGGAGTTAAGATGGATTTGAGGAGATTGATTGTTACATATTTTCAAAGCTTGATTGAAAAGGCTTATGATAAGCTAAATATATGGGGAAACTGGTTTCTTTCTTTATCAGGTAAGCTTTTACTCATTAAGTCTTCTCTCTTAACTCTACCTATTTTCCTTTCAACTTACTCTTTGGTTCCAATGGGTGTGTTGAAAGAGTTAGATAAGTTAAGTAGGGATTTCCTTTGGAAGAAACAAGACAAGAGCAAGGGACTTCATTATGTTGATTGGGAAACATTGTGCAAACATAAAAGGTTGGGTGGCCAAGGAGTTATATCAACTTCTGAAAAAATAGGACCTTGGAGGGCCAAATTTGCTTGGAGTCTATTATCAAATCCTACTTCTTTGATTAATAGAATTTTTATTACAAAATATGGGAATGAAATCTGGAATTTTGAAGCTACAAGTGGGAAATCTTCTACCTGGAAGAAAATTATCAATGGAGCAAAATTTCTGCAGCAAATTCTGAGATGGAAAGTATCATATGGTAAGAGTGTTAATACTATAAAAGATATCTGGATTTTAGACAAGAGTATTGATCGGTTGCCAACCTTTGTGGCTGAAATATTAGAAGATCATGGCTGTTTGAAGTATTTTATTCATGAAGGTAGCTGGAATGTTTTGAAACTGTAGCAGGTTTTTGGGAAAGAGCTTGTGGATTTAATTTTTTCTGTGCTGATCTATAATGATCTTCCAAGTGATGAAAGGGAGATTTTGTTTAATCATACAGGGAAGTCATTGGTGGCTATTATTTTAGATCAAAGTAGAAGATATGAAGATGAAGATAAAAATTTGAAATGGTTAAGGGATTTGAAATTAAGACCTAGAGTGGAGATTTTTTTGTGGAGATTGGGTCACAATTCAATTCCTTCTAATCAATTTTTGATGTATAGAAGGATTTTCAACTATAATGGATGTCCGAGAGGATGCTATGCAGTGGAAAACTCTGAACATATAGCAGTTCATTGCAATTTTCTTCAAAAGGTGATTGAAAAGATTAATAAATAGTGATATAAGCTTCCTGTTTTTTCTAATTTGGAAAATTGCTATAAGAAGTTGGCTTATATGTCTAAGTCCAATCCATTTATGGGCAACTTATATTGTTCGGCAGTATTCACGACTTGGAAAAGTAGAAACAAGATGGTACATGGAAGCAAAGAGGATGGTATAAATGTTATAACAGTAAACGCGGTTAGTATTGCTTCCACTTCATTTACCTATAATCTAATTTCGGTCAACTGGGATTCTAATCAGCTTAGGCTATTTTCTTCCTCTTGGAATCCCCCTCCAACCGATTGGATTAAATTTAACGTTGATGCATCCCTTGACAACACATACAAAGCATGAGTAGTTGGTGTGATAAGAGATAGCAAAGGTAGATTTCTATTTGGCTTTGGTTTTAAATGCTTGCATTGGGATTGCTCGGTCTTTGAGCTGAAAGCTATATTATCATTGAGGAAGCTGGTTCAAGAATGGATGTATGAGGCGAAAGGAATCATCATTGAAGGCGATAATTATAATGTAATGAAATTTGTTCAAAGAGTGATGAATAAAGAGATAGTCAATGAGGACGACTCTAGTCAAGATGACTTCTTCTTTTTCAAGAATTTCAACCAAGTTATCATTCAATTTGTGAATAGGGAATTTAATAAGTTAGCGGATTGTTGTGCTAACCTTGCTTGTTCTTTTGATTTTATTTGGGATAGATTAGATAGTAATAAGATTCCTCCTCTTTTTTTCAATTTGTTAAAGGACAAATGTGATAAGTGTTTCTTGTTTTAGGTTCTTGTTCTTTGATTTCTCTTAATAAAATTGCATCTGGCATTTCCTCAAAAAAAAATTTAAAATTTAGTGTGATGTATAGCCTCAATGGAGGAATGCAAGAAAACTAGAAGTATTGATATAGGATGTTTACATGACTTAATGTAAGACATAAAATAATCTAGGTTCATAAGGAGATACTATAAATGTAAGAGGTCAACAGATATTCTTTCACCCCTACAAGCTCGAGTGAGATCTAAGGGCACATATTCTTTAAATCATAATACTATAAAGGGTCTCATTAGGAAATTTATGTAATTTAAATTAATCAATCCAAAACACTTTAATTAAATATTATATCCTTTTTTAATAATAGAATCTCTGAAAATTATTATTTTTGTTTAGTAGGATAATTATCCTAATTAGAGTAAATTATAGTAGTTTGTTGCAAGTAAGCATACTTCCTAATGGGTTTGATACTCTATTATATCATATTATTACTTGATTCAGTATGTATAATTGCATATATTAAGTGAGATTTTGTTATTTTTATATCAAAGAAAACTTATGCAGTATTTAGGGGTGATAGAGCCTTGGACTTTTATATAATTCAAGAGTTCACTCCATAGCCCCCATCAAGTTTTTGGCATTGTTGCCAGGGAAGTATTTTATATTTTGTAATTTTAACCATATTATTGAATTAATTATATAGTTAGACCTACTTATATTATTTCTATTTATTTTAATTTATTAGCTTGCATATTCATTATTGCTTGCTTTATAGACATAAAAAAGAACATTTATTGTTTGATGCTGAAAGAAAAAGAACCCTTTCAAATATTTAAAAAACTAAACAGAATAAAAAAATGACAAAAATTATATTATATCAATATCATTTTAGACCTCTTAGGGATTATGTTAACCCTTTCATCGACATAATTCATCAAAGAATTAATAGACCTACAATCTAAGCCAAAAATTTTGATTTAAAACCTGTCACAATTTAAATGGTTCAAAATTCACAAATTTTGGGGAAGTCTTATTGAAAATTCCAATTTATATTAAGATTGTTTTTTTAGAAATTTATGGGCTAGTTAGGTATAATGGTGTTAGAGATGATGATATTAGACTCGGTTGTTCCCATTTTTCCTAAGAGATAAAGCTTCGATCAGGTTAAATTCTTTACCCTAGGCTCTATAACCAATTGGAATGAGTTAGCACATAAGTTTCTTCCTAAGTGTTTTACACTTTCAAAGACTACTAAAGTTAGAAATGATGTCACTTCTTCTACCCAGTTTAAAGGAGAATCAATTAATGAGAGTTGGGATAGTTTTATGGAAATGCTTAGAAAATGCCCTCACCATGCTTTACCTAATTGGTTGATTTTTCAAATATTTTATAATGGATTAGTAGGATCTCTTAGAGCAATCATAGATGTTATATGGGGAGGATCATTAATATCTAAGCCATTTCAGAAAGCATATGAATTAATAGAGAAAATGACTACTAATGATTTTTAATGGCCTGCTGATAGTGTAAATCCTAAGAGACTAGCCAGACTATATGAATCTAGCTTTTGTCAATTTTGACTACACAAGTTATAGTAATTTATAAGAAGTTAAGCAATATAGGAGAAAATGTTGAATTTTAAATTGAATAATCTATGCAATTGGAGGATCAAAATTTCATTAAAAATAGTAATGTGCAAGTGATTGAAAATATTAACTTAATTCAATGGCAAAATAATCCCTGTTCCAATACATATAACCTTGGTTGAAGGAACCATCCTAATTTTAATTGGTCAAATAATTTTATTAGGAACAATCAATGGAATTCTAATCAAAATAATCTAGGAGTAAATTTAAATAATCCTTAGCAACCTACTATTACTCCTAGACTTGCATATCCTCCATCATTTAATAAAAGAAATCAATTTGGCAGTAAGAAATCACCATTGGAAGATATAGTAATGTACTTAGGAACTAAATTGCAAAATCAAACTTCTTCAATTAAAAATTTAGAAACCTAATTAAGTCAGTTTATAATTTTAGTCAGTTGTAGACCTCTTGGATCATTACCAAGCAATACAAAAGTTAACAGAAAACAAAAAGAAAAAGACCCAATTAATAATCATTTAAAGATTAGTTGTAATTTACCCCAGTAAAATTGATAAATCTAGGCAAGTCTGGCTAAAGACTATAAATCTAGCGCTTTATGGGAGGTAACCCAACTTTAAATTTGTCATATGCTTGGTAAATTAAATTTAGCAGTACTAGTCATTTGTTAAAAAATATTGAGAGAGTGAATGGAGCACCGCAGCGCTGCTTATAGTACCACTACGTTTAGTTGCACTGCAGTAATTTAAAATATAAATTACTATGCTTTTATGAATATGAAATTTATGAAAAGGTAAGTTAAACATTTAATTTTCTATCCACATCAATCCTTCCTAGGTTTAGTATTTATAAGTGTCTTCTTTTCCTATCTTTTAAACTTTAAGAAATGGGTGGAAAGAAATGAAAGCATTCATCCTAAAAAAGAAGTCAATTACGCTTAAGGAAAGAAGATTCCTTCCCTATTCTAAATATCCATAATTCAGCAAAAGTTGAAAAACTCCATGAATTCATAATTAATGTTAATGAAGATACAGAAATGAAGAAGATACATGTGTGTGGAGTTCGAGAATATGAATTTTCTCCTAGTTAAGATATCTTACTTTTTATTATAGAATGAAATATAATGATGAAAAACTTAAACTTGGATAAACTGGACCTTTTAAAGGTCATTAGAATGTATCCTATTCGTGTCATAAAGATTCAGTATAAATAAACTTTCATATGTTCAAGGTTAATGGCCATAGAATGAAATCTTGTGGATGAGAAGAATGAAGAATAAGAAAAATTTTGAATATGCATATAAGGTGTTTCATTTTCTAAGTAATTTAATATATGTGTGAATGCTAATCTTATTTCTAGTCTTTTCTTTCGGGGAGATTTCAGAAATGTGAAGGATTATTATATTGATGTAATGACTAGAGTTTTGATTATAAGAGCTAATGTATTGTGATGTTTCAGAGTGGTGATTTACACACTAGTTATCTTGTACCTTTTGTTATAATTTTATAAATATCACATGTTTTAAACCATTCTATCACTCATATTAAAGCATGTGTTATTTATTAATATTTATGTGCATTGTTATTTACATTTGATTAAATTTTCCTAATGCTTAAATGTTTACATTGTCTTCTGTTAATATCTCTGCATTCTAATTATTTACCTTAATAAAATGATAATTAAAATTTATATAAAATTAGGATAATAATAAAATCTATGATCATAGTTCAAATGAATATTGTTTTATAATTCATAGATTAGAAAATTTGATAATTAATGAACTTGGATCATTTAAATTATTGACTTAACTTGAATTTATAATTTATACATTTATACATTGACCTTTGAGTTTAAGATGAATAATTAAGGTTAAAGAATAGATATGAGCAGATTAAAATTGAAAATCATAAGCAACATAAATTTTGAATTATCAATCTTATTAATTCCTTATTGAGATTGTAACAAGAATTTAAGCAAAATTAATATTCAAAATCATTAACTGTATACTCCACAAAAATAAAAAATGAGAAGAAAAGTGAAAAGAGTTTAAAAAAAGGGAGAAAAAAGAAAAAAAGAAAAAATGTGAGGATAATAAAAAAATGGTATTAATTTAAAGCTTAGAGTTTGACTATAATCTTATGCTTAAATTAAGAAAGGATAAGATAGGAGAATTAGTATAAATATTGGTGAACTTATAAAATTTTAATTTAACTTAAAACCCATCTAATCTTTAGGTAACATTATTTAATTCAAAAGTCCAAAGTCAATGATTATATTCATAACATGTAAATTCACATTAAGAAATAGTAAGGATGATTGGTTAGGATAATTATTAGTATTTTTTTTCACACTTGAATTATAACTCTATTCATTTTAACTACTTCTAGACTATGATATATTATCTTATATTTTAGTAATTTAAATTATAAATTTTTACTTTGGTTATTTGAGTAATAAAAATGGTAGATTTATTTATTTGCATGAGGACAACAAATAACTTAAGCTGGGGAAAATTTAATATGTGTAAATGAGATACTATTTTATGTATTTTATTTTAAGTGAAAATGTGTTATTTTAATTTTTTTTTTGTAGTAAAAATAGTAAAATGAAAAAAATTATATAGAGCCCACAACACTGCTTTCATTACTACTGAGTTATAACAAATTAGGTAATACGACATTGAGTTCCCTATTTAGAAGCATTATGGCCGGAACAGATCAAGCGTTGCAGCATTACCAAGGCTGCAACATCAAAAAGTCAACTTGGCAATACAAAATTCTCTATTTTTAAACATCGCGGTGCAATAATTTCTCATGCCTTGGCACCATTTTTGCTACTTGGGCACCATAATGCTCAAATGATAACAATGCCATGGTGTTACAATTGCAGTTTCCAAGGTTATGAATTCTTAGTGAAAAGATGCAACTATTTGTTAGGTAATAAATCAGCATTAGGGAGCACCACGGTGGGGCAGATGTTCCAATGTTGAGGTGCTAGCTCCATTTATGGGCATCATAGTGCCATTTCAAGCATCGTGGTGATCGAATCCTATATATGATTTTTTATAAATAGTTGTGATGTTACATTTGTAGGGGAGTTCATTCACTTGTATAAAATTTATTACTTTTTAGAGTACTTCTCTAGTTCCCTCTTAGAGTAAAAGCTAAGGGAGGCTAAGATAGTATAAGATATAATCAATTGAAGTTATTAGCCGGTACTTCCTGAAGTAACTCTATAAATTAATGGAAGAGTTGTATAGATGAGATACATTGACCATTCCTGGTGATATCACGCTCTTATATTTTCATTCTTCCATGAGTAATAATAAAAATTAGTTTGCTTGTTATTCATCTCATGTCTAACAAATTCTCTTCTATTTGATTGATAATGTAAAATCTATGCTGATTTCTAATGAAGTCTCTTTTTTTTTAAATGTCAAAAAATGTTTTCAATATTATCCACCTCTTTATTTAATGTATATAGTTAAAATTTAGTGACATGTATAGCCTCGATGAAGGAATGTAAGAACAAAGAGGAGTATTGAGATAAGATATTTGAAAGCCTGGATATAGAATGAAAAATGTTTTAGGTTCTTAAGGAGATACTATAATTATAGGTGGTCAACAGATATCCTTTTCACCCCTACAAGCTTAATTGAGATTTAGGGATGAATATGCTCTGAATTACATTACTATGAAGAGTCTCATTCGAAAAAATAAAAATTTAAATTTATCAATCTAAAACACTCTAATTAAATATTATATCCAATTTTTTTTACTATTTTAAATTATGACAAAATCTCCAAATTTATCATTATTATTCAGTACGATATTATTGAAATAAGAGTAAATAATAGTAGTTTTTTGCAAGTAAGCATCCTTCCTCATGGATTCGATACTCTACTCTATCACTATATCACTTTATTTGACACGTACACTTGTGTATATTAAGTGAGGTTTTATTATTTTTACATCAAAGAAACCCTATGCATTCTTTAGGGATAATAGAGTCCTAGGTTTTTATACAATTCAAAAGCTCACTCCACAACTACCATTATCGATAGTCATCAAATACTACAATAGATTCACACTTCATATTAAATTTACATTATGAGAAAATATATAGTGACTCAATTTCTTATAAAGAGAAATCAAATCTAAATATTTCTTCTAAATTGGAGGATAGTTCATTTCATTAGGTAATAAAAATTCTAATTAGGTAGTGAAGCGCACTCTCTTTACCTTCCTCTTTAACATGAGCTAGCAAGGTGCCAAGAGATTTGCTGAAAGCTAGTGTATATAAGATTAATGGCCTTTTTGGGTAGGAGGTCCAACACTAGAGGTTTTGTCAAATAATCTTTAATAATGTCAAAAGCTTTCTAACAACCTTCTTCCTAATATAATGAAATGTATTTCTTGTAAAAAGATGCAAATGGTTGATTTTTGCCATGCCAATTTAGTATAAACCCTCTCAAATATGCTAACTAGCCCTGAATTGTTCTCAACGTGGTGAGAATATTAGGTGAAGGAAACTCTAAGGTTGCCTTAATTTTAAAATAATATTTTTCTATTCCATGGTGTTGAACCATGAAACCTAGAAACTGTCCTGAATTGTCACTGAAGGTGCACTTTAGAGGATTTATTCTTAAATTTTACTGATGTAGTCATGAAAAATAATTCAAAGACCACTTAAATAATTATCTCTTTCAAAACTTTTTAACAACTAAATCATCGACATAACATTCCACTTATTGTGTCTTAAATAAACCTTTTTATTTAAATAGTTATCACTTTCAAGACTTTTAGTAATTAAATCATCGACATAACAATTAAATAATTATCTCTTTCAAGAGTTTTATTTGAATATATGCTTTTTTTTATTATTTCTATTTCCTCATTTTACCATCCACTACCCCTCCCTCTAAATTGTTGAGTAACTCTAACACCTCTTTGTCAAGGAGGAGCAGGATGCTAGCGAACATTATGCTCAATGTTAGGTTTCTTTTCTTCATCTTTTTCTTTTCCTATTTTTACTTTTTTCTTTTAGTTCTCTTAACTTTCAACAACTAGTTTAAAAGTTTTGGATAATTTTATCTACATTTTAAGAATATAATATGTGGCCGCATCATCTAATCCTATTTCATGAATTATAATTGGTTGCAGGTCTCCCTTTATATATTGCTTAATGCCATCATAGGAATATATAATACACTAATATAGGGAGAAGGGCACCATTCTATATTCAAGTAGGCAGGGACAACTTAAGAGAGTATTAAATGAAGTATATAAATCTATTATAATAAACCTAGCTTCAATTTTAAGGCTTTCTATTACAAATCTGGACCCAAGTTTTATAATTTTAATGATAACAAACATTATTGGATTTTTCACTATGCTATTTTAATATATTGCATATTTGTTTTGCCCTACTCACTAACATTTCAGGATCATAGCTCTCTTGCAATCTTGATCAGCTCAAGACTAGGTAGAGTAGGAATAATGTCTGTATTTTTTTGTCTTTTTATATTTTTTACCTTTCTTGATTCAAATATGTATTATGGTGGATCCTAAAGCTAAGTAACCTTACACACACACACTCAAGGGAGTGAGTTGGTGAGTAAGAAAAATTTCTATTTTCTTAACTAATAATACAGTATAATTTATATCTTACTTGATGATCAGTTAAATAGAAAACCCTAATTTGGGCAGCCTTATTAATTAAGAGTAATCAAGCTAATTATATTGTATGATCCATATCATATAGGATGTCTAATTATAATCAAATTTTATTCTAATCATACTATACGATATCCATCATACTGTAGAAATATGATAATCATGCCTAAAATGATCCTATGATTAGGTGTTTCATTATGGTTAAATTATTTTATCAGATCATACAAGATGATCGGGGATGATCGTACTATACGACCTGATTTATGCATGGGATGATAATTAGACTTCGCCCCTCATACTAAAGGATTAGCAATGTGTTTGTACTGATAGTACTGTATGATGTTCCCAATCATACTAGACGATCAATATAATCACTTGAACTAATTGTACAGTGGGTTGCCATTCATACTGGTTGAAAGTATTATTTTGAACTAATTGTACAGTATGATCTTAGATCATTCTTATTGATCAGAAGTGCCATATTGAAATTTAGGGATTTTCGTAGAGGCTTGCTATTTAAACTCTCATATAGCCTTATTTTAAGGAGAGTCTTTTGGTTGCAATGTGTTTTTGTGAGGGAGCAAAGAGGTACATAGGAGAGCATTTGGAGAGAGAAGTGAGGGAGAGATTTTTCTAAGGGAGATTTATAAGGGATCCATAAGGTTACTATAATTAAGGTTCTTCCGCATCTTCTTCGAGCGCCTGCCTTGATCCTTTAGAGGCTCCAGAAAGACATTTTATAATAACATTCCCAGGTTCTCTACCTTCTCCAGGTTAGAGAAAAAGGATTGTAGGTTCTATACATTCATTAGGAGGGTGAAAAAGGATTCTAGGTTCTCTACCTTCACCAGGAGGGTGAAAAAGGATTTCAGGTTCTCTACCTTAATCTAGTTGATGAATAAGATTTTATAAGGGCTTCTTTGCCTTATTTTGGGCGCAAAAGGAGAGAAACTACTTTTAGTGCAATACCTTGAAAGTATGTTTCTAGGAAGTGGACATTTGTTAGGTTGGACCAAACCACTATAAATTTTTGTGTGATTTATTTTTATTATTCTGCATTTTTATTTTTCTATGGTTTACTGTGCGGTTGATAAACTTTCTATTTCTATTGTCATAATTTTAATTTGTTTCTGCATTAAGGGGATTAAGGTGCTTTATTTTTTTTTTTAATTTTTAAAAAATAATTCACCCCCCCCCCCCCCTCCTGGTTAGCCTTGGGCTGGTTTCTTTAGGTTTAACAACCTACATGAACTTTCAAGTGGTATCAGAGTAGGATTCAAAAACTAAGTGTTAGAAATCTTTTAAAAAATGATCCTTGGCTACTTTTGGTAATTGTAATATTTTGGAAGGGTATTCAATCAAATGACAACATTTATTTGATGATATTCCTTTTGATTTTTAGAAAATTTGCATGTCTACTTTCTTGTAATTTATTGATTATCGCATGTGGATGTTAGTTAAGGAAGGATATTTTGGACCTTTGCATTTTGTAAATGGCATTAAAACTGAAATACCTTTTTTTGAATGGAGTATAAATGATATAGATTTAGACCAATTCAATGCAAAATATTTAAACTATTTTTTCTATGTAATAAAATTTGAAGATTATATGAGTGCATCTACTTGCACAACTGGAAAAGATATTTGGAATAAACTTTGCATAACCTATGAAGAAATAAATAAAGTAAAATAATCTAGGTTGAATATTCTACTCCATGATAATGAACTATTCTGCATGAAATCAATGAATATATTTCTAAAATATATACTTGGTTCACCCAAATTATCACTTTCTTGCATGCATTAGGCAGAGAACATACTAATTCTAAAAAGGTTAATAAAATTTTGCATTATCTAGCTAGTTTTTATGATGCCAAAATCACTACTATTACTGAATCCAAGGATCAGAATGTTTATTCTATTGAAAACTTATCTGGATCACTCATTGCATATGAGCAAGGATTGAGTCAAAGACAGATTGAAACAGGTGAGAAAAGAAAAGAGAAAATAGTTACTTTAAAGGCTAATGATTCTAAAAGTGATAATTCTTTATCTGAAGGCGATGATGACATTACATTGATGACAAGATAATTCAATAGCTTTTTGAAGAAAAAGAAAATACGTCATCAATAATGAAATTAAGATAAATTTAATAAAAATTCAAAGGCTTCTTTTGATGTCATTTGTTTTGAATACAGGAAGCCAGGGCACATGAAGACTGATTGTCCAAATCTTAAAGCTCACCCAAATAACAAAAAAGGGTGAAGAAAAAGCCAAATTCAATAAGAGAAAGCAACAGACTCAAAAGGCTTTTTGGGTAGACTCTGCTTCAGAATCATCTGAGACAGAAGCTGACGAGGAGGTAACCAACCTGTACTTAATGGAAGATAACCATCTTGATCATTTCGATCAAGAGGAGGTGCGTGAGCTTCCTTATTATGAACTGTTTGAAATTTTTGAAAAAATATGATAATGTATATAGGAAGCTAAAAAATGTATGCATGCCTTAATTCTGATTTTTTAACTCTACAAAAAGAACATGAATGCCTTCAAAAGACCATACTACTTTGGATAACAATCATATGGCCTTGCTTGATGAATTTCACGCATTGAACAAAAAGAATTTTGAGTTAGAAAATTCATTTAAAGAATTAAAAGCATATTTTGATGAAGCTGATAATAGGGAGCAATCACTAAAAGTTGATAATTAAATCTTAGAAAGTGGAAATAAAATTTGAAAGAAAAATTAACTGCTCTTGGAGATAATAAAACTTCAATACATCATGCATCATCTAAACCTAGGAGGAGGCACCATAACCTAAATAAACTTGTAAATCCATTCCCAGGAGTTTTGTTTTTCTTGTGGCATGCTAAGATATATCTCCCACACTTGCACTATCCACTATAAAATATATTTATTGCGGAGGCCAAAATTATATGGACCATAACATAGCATGAAAATATATCATCTTTCAATCCATAACATGGAACTTAAACTTTTTTGGGTTTCTAAATCTAACCCTTGATGATTTTGTAGGGCTGCTCTCACAAAAGGCCCTATTGTGTGAGAACAGGTGGTACCTAGATAGTAGACGTATAAGGCACATGATTGGAGATATAAAGTAATTCATCATATTAGAGGCCAGGCCAAGGGGCAAGGTAATGCTAAGAAATAACACTACTAGGAAGGTGGTTGGATTATGTATAATTTATAACCCAAAAAATTTCATGATTAAAAATATTTTATTGGTAGATGTCTTAAAATATAATTTGCTCAGCATTAGCAAACCATGTGATAAAGGCATCAGTATAAAACTTTTATCTACCAGCTGCATGATTAGCTTAAATAAAAATATTATTTTGTAATGAAAATGAATTAATAATGTTTACAAGCTTGATCTGAATTACATTGATTTTGCTACTTCTCTTTTCCTAAAAATTATTACAGATGCATCCTTGTTATGGCAACAAGGCAATGTCATCCAGGCATAAAATATCATAAGAAAAACCACCCAAAAAGACTTAGTGAGTGGAATACCAAAACTTGAATTCACTAAGGACCACCTGTGTGATGCCTGTTAGTTAGGAACGTCCTTCACATGGATCTCTTTGGACTAGTTAGCACTACAAGCCAATGAAGGAAAGTCTTTGGGTATGTGATTATTGATGATTACTTGAGGTTTACTTGGGTTGGATTCTTATTTCATAAAATTGAATCATTTGGGAAGTTTAGGACATTCTCTACTTGGATTTAAAGAAAGCTAGACTGTGAAATTTTGACCATTCATAGTGAACATATGTTTGATTGAAAATATATAGTTTGAAAAAGTTTAATTTTCTTTGGGAAGGATTAATTTCTAGAATTATTAATTTTCAAATCAAACACATCATTATGAATGATAAATCACCTTAGGAGGTGAACATATCATTCCCTAATGGGTTTAAATTTCAAAACATTGTATTTACTTTGATTATCATAGTCAAACATAAGGTGAGACAACATATGATCTTGGAAGATCAAAATGATGTTTAATCAAATGTTTCATTGCAATAATCTAAGATCATTAATTTTATGATCAAAGTCATGATAACAGTATGATATATCTTCTTCAGGAAAGATGATATTGCCTGTTACCGATCATTTGAAAATCATGATAATGATCGTTGAGTTTTGATTTTCCCAAAGAAAGTTAATTGAGGTTTTTTAAAACTTGATTTTTGAGAAATTTGTCTGACTTTCTAGATCTCCTACAAGCGCAAGACCTCATATTTAATTACATCATAGGAAACCAAAATTTTCCAATGAATATTCTCGATTAAAATAGCTGTATGAATTTTATTTAAGAATTCAAAGATCGATATCAAAGGAGGTGAAGGTTGGAAATTCAACAGGGACTGATTTAAGGTTGAGCAGTTCTTTTTGGAGGTCAAAGAAAAAAGGGTAGGGAGCATTTTGAGATTTTGAATCACTTCAAAAACACTCTGGTCTATTCTAAATGTTAGGTTTAAATTTGATTGAAAGAGATTTAGGTTTTGAATGATCAATTTTATTAGAAAATTTGGATTCAATTCCTTTATTTTGAGGTCTTCTTTCTTGAGCTTGCCTCAAAACCTAAGTCAAATGGGTACTAAAAATTAGTGACCCAGAACCTAACTAATGCAATATTGGATTTGGACTTACCTCGTCCTGGATTGGGGAGACAGCTAAACTGCCAAAATGCTTTAAAATTATGAGCCGGTCTTTTATATAAGAGTGGGTAGGGACGTTATTTAAGATTGAGTTCTAAGAGAACGAGACTGATATCTAGAGCAGATCCTAATTGACCCCTTAACTTATTTTAGGTTAAATAAAACTTAAAGTTAAATGCAATTAAATTTTAGACTTGATTTAATTTATTACTAATGCAATGCATGATAGTTGACTCGATTAAATGCTTGAATTAGAATGAAGAAGTTTTAAAATCAGGCTTAAAAATAGGTTTTATCCTAGAATGTACAGATTCCCCTTGATAGAACTACACCCTCAAAGGTCATGTAGTCTGCGAGAACCCACAGACGGGGAGGTGCCTATCAAATGGAAAGAAAATATAACAAATATGTTTATGCGAACTCCCAATGGTCCTGGGCTTACTTCTTAAGTTCATTTGAGTTTTTATGTGAGCTTAAAATGTTTTAATTTTAGTTAAAGTAGAAATAGTTTTATTTATACCCTCATGAGCCTCTGATCGGATTCTAGGCTAAATCAAATATGACATGCAAATAGCACCAAAAAACTACTAAAAGTATGCAATCCTATATAGTAATCAACACATTAATCAAATCAATTAAATTTTTAAATCAACTAAATTAATACTCAAAGTGAAAGTCTATGTGGCAAGTGCCACTTAATTATATAACCCATGATTTGAAGAAAAAGTAAAGTGGCCGGGTACCACTGACTACAACCTAAATTTTATTCCTAAGACACAAGTAATTTTGAGAATGAGTCTTCTCGTTCTTCACTTCCTCGTCCATTTGCAAGCTCCTTGGATCATCGGGTCAGGATATCCAAATGGAAAGAAACTTCCCATCGGAAGGGGTGTTATCTTTTCTCTTTGGATATTTTTAAGCTCATCCTAATTTGGATCTCCAAATGGAGGGGGACTCTCCCCTAAGGGATGCCCTTCCTCTTTGGATTCCAAATTAGATATTTAACATCCCATCTCAAATATCACTTAACAATTACAACTCAAATATAATCAAATTACACTGAACGAAAATTTAAAATCAAGATTCAACAACCTGCATGGTTATCCTAATAAATCACTAATTAATTAAACATCCCAAGCAGTTAATATTTTAAAATTAAAATGCTCAAATCATAACCACACTTGGCCATGCTCTTTTAATTTAAAGGGGAACTTATGTATTCTAAAGCGCTTGTACAAAATATTATTAATTAAAAGCTTAATTATCTACCCCCTTTATTTTAATTGCCCTGTGCGAGCATGGCCACCTGCATAAGATTTAATTAGTATAAATTGCCCCTAACCTAAAGGTAATCTATCGCACAATCAAATCAAAATATAGAGTGCAAGAATTAAATAAATAAACACATCAATCAATTCTACTACTAGTAAACAGCATGCAGTGAAAACCACAAAAAATTCGACACACAACTATAGTAAATTAAAACAACGGCCTAACCTAAAACTAGAGTTAGTTGTCCCAGCAAAGCATCTAAAGTGTGTGTAGAGGTCGCGTGGTTTTGATATATCCTATGTAGGATATTTGATTAAAGTTGTTTAAAGGTTTGATTGGTTGAAAGGCTTAAGTGAGAATTTGAGTTAAAGTTTAAGTCTTAATAATTTAAAATTGATTTTAAGATTGATTTTAATTATTTATTGGATATCACCTTTGTTGCTCACCGAGGTCATGAAGTTTAATTTACTTTCCTTGGGGCTAATTTAATAGCGTCGTAGGCCTGGGTTACCTAGTGGTACCCTGTATGATTAAGTGATTTGATTTGATTTAAGATTAGAGGATTAGTGAATTTTAATTAAACTTGATTTGGTGATGATTTTAAGATTTGAATTTTATTTAAGTTTGCTATCAATCAGTTTGTGGTGTTGTGCCACCAGGATTGAAGAACAAAGCCTCCTTAGGACACGTAGCCCTGCAGCCCTGAGAAGTCTAGCCTATAAACTTGGATGATATAATTTTATTAAGAATTTTAATTTTAGTTAGAAAATTACAAATTAATAAAATTTAAAGTTTTAACACTCCACTGAATCCATTCGTTGCATTGTGCAACCAAGCTCAACGAACACAGCCACCTTAGGACACGTAGCCTGCAACCTAGAGTAGTCCAGCCTAAAAACTTCATCTTTGTAGTGGTTAGTGTGTATTAAGGGGTTGTTTGAGTGATTTAAACATTGATTTAATATTTTTTGGAATTAAAAATTAATTATCAAATTTTTAAATTTTCTCGATTATTTTAATTACTAATTAGGGGGTTAAAAATTAACTTTTTGATTAAGCTTGATTTCTATAAAGTTAGTATTTTTATAAAATATTAGACCTTAAGAAAATAAGTTAGACTATAATTATGCTGGATTTGAATTTTTCTATATTTTATTTTGAAGATTTGAAGTTTTGACTTGAAATTTTACATAGGTTTGACCACAAGTTAGCTTTTAAATTTAAATGATTTTTGAAAATTTAAGATTTTTGATAAATATTATATTTTTATATGAGTTAAATCCCTTTGACTTTGAATGATTTGGAATTTTTTTGAATTAGTTATGAATTTTCAAATTTTTGTAGTTATTGGAATTTTCAAAATTGTTTAATTAAAGGGTATTTTAATGATTTGAGTTTAAATGAATTCGTAACTCCTTGAAATCATCCCCAAAGGTCCGGAATGACCTAAGGAGAGATTCCCAAGTGTTTGAAAATTTTCTAGAATTTTTATTTATTTTTAAATAATTAAATTATTAAATATTTGATTTTAATTAAAATTAAATTAAGCTTAAATTTGATGTCCAGTCAAGGGTTTTTATTTTTCATTGGTTAAGGATTAAATTTTAGTCAATTATAGGTATTATTTATAATTTTTAGATTTAAATTTGATTTATTATAATTTTTTGAATTTTCTAGATTCATTAAAGGGTTGAACATTTACTTGTTTAATTTTCTAACCTAATGGGCTCCAAATTGGGTGAAATTTGAACCTAAGGTATTAAATGTCACTAGGTTTAATGTTCTCAAGTTTCACCCCTATTGGGTATGTATAGAATTTCCTAGGAATTTTCTATGTTATATAGTCCTTATCCTTATTTATTTTTCCTAGGTGACACTCGCGTTCCAATGGGTTTGAAATCAAGTGTATCTAACCCTTTTATACATGTGAACATATCACAACAATCATGTGTCGGAATGCTAAGTATGCAAATAATTATGAATTTTAAAATTTGTGGGTCCAAAATGAACCCATACATTTAAAAATTCAATTCATAGAAATTCTCGTCAAAATAAGACCCAATAAAATTAGGGTAGGTTAAGGATTCCCCCTAATATAAGCCATCCAAATTTGAGGTCAATTTGACCATTGGATTTTGAGAAATTATAGAAAAATAGAAAATTATTATCTCTATTTTCCTTTAAATTCAATGGCCAAAATTATCTAAAATCATTTTTAAAATAAAGTAGAATTCAAGAGCTTTTCAACAAGCCCAAGAACACCCAATTTGGATTAAAAATGTAATTTCTTTGAATTTTTGAAGTTTTGAACATTTAAAATGAATTTTTAATTAATTTTTAATCAATTTCCAATCGTTGAATTACAGCGGCAATGATTGCACCACCGTCGTGGTTTTATGACATGTGGCAGACATGTTGCGTGCATCGACGTGCCACTTAAACACATCAGACAATCAGATCAACCGTCCGATTCGCATTGGCTTGATCGAATGGCTAAGATCGTGCCACGTCACTACGCCTCTTAGTAAATGACCCGAGCTCAAATCCTGCTGGAGTCATGTGATCCGGAGTAGGTGATGTGGCATCCTGTGGGCCGTCTGGCTATATAGAAGGTGCGATCGGATGGCTCTGATTGAATCAGAGCCACTCTAGTTCAAAATGATCTAGAAACTTCAAATGCTCATAACTTTTGATCTGATCATTCAAATTTGATGAAATTTAAAACAAGGGATCTAGATATCCTAATCTTGCAATCCATGGAGTTTCAAGGCTCTGTGCATTGAGATTTTAGTGATATAAAGGTTTGATCACAAAAATTAAAATTCAAATAACTTTCCAACCTATAGATGGATTTTGACAATCTTGGGCTCATTGGAAATCTACAGAGATCCTCTTTAACTTTGTAGAAGACCTCAAGACCTAGTTCTTTCTAGATTAAAAGTTATGCGAGAAAATTCTCTTTATCTCTCTTCACCAATGGGGCTTTGGAGGCTTAGATTTGATGGAGAATTGTTTGGGGAAGCTAGGAAAATCTCTGGAGAAGCTCTAAGAGGAGACTTAGAGGCTTGGAGAGCTCTGTAGCTAAAGAATTAAGTGAGAGAAAGTTTTGGATTAGAATGTGCCCCCATTCTTCTCTTTGCTCAATTCAAATGTCCTGGATATATTTGGATGGGTAGGATGACTTTAGTTACTTGCTAGGATGCTGCCAAGTGGCCTAAAGTTGTTAGGAAGCGGGGAATAAAAGGATAAGTAAAGGACATGCCATGTGGAAAGGTCTCTTGGTCCCCATTTGCACATGGAAGGATTAAGGGCCATTGGATTTTAAATCAAGGGTTCAAAAATGCTCTAAGAAGGTTCCAGAAGAAGCTTAATCAGTAAGGGTTAAGTGGGATTTGAATTTAATAAGTTTGATTAAGGCTTTTAACCATTTGGAAGCTCCTTTGACCACCCATTGACTGTTTGACCAGTCAATGGGTCAATGTATGTTGAGGTGGAAACAAAATGATGACTAGGTGCTCTTGAAATGATTAGGAGGAATTTAAAAATAATCCATTGGGCATTTGAATTAGTAAGCATGCATATATATAAGTTTGACCATGGTTAAAAGTTTGATTAAGCCCAAATCCATTGTGATTTGAGTTTTTATGAGTTTGAATGTGTTTAAATAATGCATTGGAATGATTTAAGAGCTTAAAGGGCTTGATTGGCATTAATGAAAGTGATTATTAAAGTTACCAAGATGTGGAAGTTTGACCAAGTCCAAAGTGTTTACTTGGTCAAACTCACAGTAATGTGATTCAAGATAGGTTTGACTGAATTCAAGATATGCAATTTAGTGAATTTGAAGCTCAAAGGGACTTGAATGGCTATGAAAAGTGATTACACCAAAAGAAGGGAGTTTGAATAGACTTGGACTTAGTTGACCAAGTCAACTATTAACTAGGTCAATGGGTCTAATCTAATATAGATCACTATAGGAAGTGATCATAGGATTTTGAATGGATTTGAAGTTAATTTGAAGCTTGATTGGAAGTAGATAGGCTTAAGGGTTGATTTGGTCAACCTAGGTTGACTTAGTTAATCTAGGTTCACCTGTTCAACTAGGTTGACTCAGGGTCTGGGTTTGGGTCCAATAGATTTGGTTTGATGATTTGAGTTGATCGAGGTTAGTCTCAGAGGTTGAAATGACTATTTGAGTTGAAATGACTATTCAAACTCCTAAGGGGTATTTTGCTCATTTTGATCCCTAGTCATATGGTTGGGGTTAAGTGGGTCCATCAAAATGCAGTTTACTTCTTAATAACTCGTAATCATGGGTTTAGAAATGATTAAAGGATTTGGAGAAGGCTCCAAGGTCATGATCCACTAGATGGCAGGTCTAGTGGCATAGGCCATAAATATTTGAAGGTTTTACAGCCTTTGGCTTTTAATCTAGTTTATAGGGTTAGAGGTCTTAGATTGAGCTCAAATATGAAGGATTGCCTCTACAGACATGTCATATAAATATGCAATTAATAGACTCTAAATGAAAGGTCATTTGACTACGATTTGAAATGTTTAAAAATTCACTAGAAAAGGCTTTCACAACCTGAGTCCTTAGCCTTGAGATTTGAGTCTAAATGTCATGATTTGAACTAAACTTTTGATTTAAATAGTTAGATTTGAATCATACACATCTTTCACAATTAATGGGATGATTGTAAATGAATGGATGAGGTTGAAGCTTGATAGGATACTAGAATAATTAAGTTTGGGTTGATTGGAGGTTAGGATTGTCTCTGAAGTTTGAATTGGTTTAAAATAGGGATTGGTTGGAGATTTGGATTGACTTGAGGTGTGGATTAATCTAAAGTCTAGATTTGATTTGAATATAGATTGATCTAGAGTTTGCATTGATCCTAGGGATTTGAGTGATCTAAGATTTGGGCTAATTTAGTAGAATCATAGGGTCTAGGGTTTAGATTAATCTGGATGCTAGACTGATCTGGAGTTAAAATTAATCTAGAGTCAAAATTGATATATTTTGGAGTGTCCTAAGATCTAAACTAATCCTAACATCTGGATTAATCTAGAATCTAGATTGGGTCTTAATGATCTCATAAAAAAATAAGGTCAACAACTTGGAGGAGAATTTAAAAATAAAAAGTTTGAATCTTAGTGTGAGGAGTAAGGGATAGATCATAACTTTTCAGGTCCTAAAACCTCTCAGTAGAATGGGATAGCTGAAAGAAAGAATAAGACCTTGATAGAAGTAGTGAGAGCCATGTTAGTCGAATACTCACTTCCAAAATACTTCTAGGCAGAAGCAGTAAATACAACTTGTTATGTTCTAAACAAAGTTAATATTAAATCCAAACTAAACAAGACACTCTATGAAATACTTATGGGTAGGACACCCAACCTCTCTCACCTTCATGTCTTTGGTTGTAAAGTGTTCATTCCAAATAATGGGAAATCTCTGCTAGGAAAGTTTAACCCTAAATCTGATGGAGGAGTGTTCCTAGAATACTCAAATGTTGGAAAATCTTTTATAGTTTTTAATAAAAGGACACTGGTGGTAGAAGGGACCACTCATATAATATTTGATGAATATGATAATTTTGGAGGGTTTAGGGTAAAATAAGAAAAAGTGGTTGAAGTCACCCAAGGAGTAGAATCTTTAAATTTGGAAGAAAGGGTAGATTCTGACAATTTTTGCTTAGTGAATAGAGATATTCTTTAAGCCATTCTAAAGAACTGATCTTAGGAGACCCATTTGAAGGTGTTATAACTAGGCTTAAACTTAAGAAAGAAGTTAACCACTCTATCTATATCTCAATAATTGAACCCACAAATATAAATCATATACTATCTGATGAATTCTAGATGTTGGTTATACAAGTAGAATTGAATCAATTTGCTAGAAATGATATTTGGGTGCCAGTTAAAAGACCTAAGGATAAGAGTGTTGTTAGAATAAAATGGGTTTTCAAAAATAAAATGAATAATTCTGTTGTAGTGGTTAAAAATAAAGCAAGACTAGTGGCTAAGGGGTACAACTAGATAGACGGGATTAACTTTGAAGAGACTTTTGCCCCTGTAGCTAGATTAGAAGCAATAAAGGTGCTACTAGCTTTTGCTTGCTTTAAGGGATTCAAATTTTACCAAATGGATGTTTAAAGTGCTTTTCTTAATAGGTAATAAAAGAAGATGTATATGTTGAACAACCCCAAGGCCTTAAAAGTCACAATTTCCCAATCATATGTTCAAATTAAAAAAATGGTATTATATGGACTGATACAAGCACCTAGAAGATGGTATGAAAAGTTAGGCACATTCCTAGTGGATACAACCTTTGTCAAGGGGAGCATAAACATTACCCTATTTCTTAGAAAGGTAGAAGAAGAAATACTTATTGTCTAGATTTATGCTGATGATATTTTATTTGGATCCTTTGATAAAAAGCTATGTGATGAAATTTATAAGATAATGAGTACGGAGTCTGAGATAAGTATGATGGGAGAACTGAATAACTTTCTTGGATTTAGTATAAGGCAGAAGGATGATGAAATTTTTCTTAGTAAATCAAAATATATTAAGAACGTCCTTAAGAAATATGAAATGGATAAAGCCAGGGCAATTAACACTCATATGAGCTCTATTGTTCAGTTAGATAAAGACTCAAGTGAAAAATCAATTTATTAGATGAAATATAAAGAAATAATTAGACCACTTCTTTAATTAACTGCTAGCAGACCTGATATTATATTTAGTTTTTATCTCTATGCTAGATTTCAGGCTGATCTAAGCGAATCCCACTTAACTCTATTAAGAGAATACTTAGATATCTCTTAGGAACTTAAAACTTGGTAATATGGTATCCTAGGCATAACACTTCCTACAAAATTATAGGATATTCTGATTCAAACCTTGCTATATTTTGGGATAAAAAAAGCATTTCTGGAACCTGCCATCTTATAAGACAATCTTTAGTCTGCTAGTCCAGTAGAAAATAAAACACTGTAGCTTTATCTACTGCAGAAGTTAAATACATAGTCTTAGGAAGTTGTGTGTCTTAGGTCCTTTAGCTAAAGTAACAAATTCTAGATTTAGGACTACCTGTAGGCACCATTCTAATCTTATATGATAATACTAGTGCCATCTGCATTTCAAAGAATCCAATGCAACACTTCAGGACTAAATACATGGACATAAGGCACCATTTCATTAGGGACCATGTCACCAAAGGAGACAAAGAGCTACATCATGTAGTCATTCAAAATTAGCTTGTAGACAACTTTACAAAACCACTGATTTTTAAAACATTTAGCATTTTAAGAACTAGATTAGGTGTCATAGATATTTTTTCTTAAAATTGAATGCTTTGAAAACTTGAAATCTGATTGTTGTATTTTTTTATTTTGTCTTTCGGTATTTAATGTTTTTCTTTCATTTTTTTTAAGCTTGTTTTTTTTTATTTCTTTTAAAATTTAAGAATTTGATAACTACTCATTTCAGTAGTTAAACTCTTCTTTAAATGAAAATCTTACCTTTTATTGTAAGCAGTGATTGACTCCTCTAAAATAGTTAAGGGAGGAAAACTTGGATATTATCTCTCTTCCTCTAACTCCTTTAAGGGTGCAATTTCATTTTGAATCAAAATCTATTTCAAATTTAAAATTGGACCAAGAAATTGAGATCTATTTCAGCTTCCTACAATTCTTTATCTCATTTGAATATTTTTGCAAATCACTGAATCTATTTCAAATTTTCTTAATCAAGCTATTTGTCTATATCATATGGGATTAGGTTTTGGTTTGTGGTTTACTCTTCCTTATATAAGATAGTGAATTCTTTTTCTCACATATTTAGTGGATAATATCATAACTGAGAGTTTATAAGGACTTACAAAGGTAGAAAGTTTGCCAAAGTGAAAAAGAGGCACAAAATGAGACCTAAAGTTGAAAAGATACGTAAAGAACGCCAAATTTGAATGATGCACAAAGCATATCAAAAATCAAAATATGTACATTGTGCACCAAACACTGATAAAAGTGGCACAAAATGAGCCCACAATGAGTTAGCTTCCCTTCCTTTCAAATCTTTAAATCTTAGGCAAATTTGTTTGCTAATTGATATCGTCTACACCTAAATTTGTAAATCATGATTTTTGGTTCATCACTTTGCAATGCTATTCTCTTAGATATATTTTTTAAAAGAAGTTTGAAAAGATCACATTTCCTTTCTAATTTATTTTCTGAATTAGATTTTTATTTAAAAGGAGTTTAACCTGTAAGGAGCCTTAGCTAGGGTTGACAAAATTTAAATTTCTATCCTTTCTAGATCTTAGTGCTGCCAATGTATTTCTTACTGAGTTTGTGCTCTAATCATAAGGAAAATTTTTATTTAATGCATCTAATTAATTCCAAAACAAAAATTTCTTGACGTAAATTTTCTCTTGATTACTTGATTTCTATTCTGTTTTAGTTATTTTCTTTCTAGTTTTCTTTATTTCTTTCCTTGAGATTTCCTAAGCATTCATGCCCATATCTGATTTTTGCTTAGATTGTACTATATAATCCACATTGTATTGTATAATCTTCACAAATATCATTATAGATCCGATTAAAGTGCATCTGATAGTTCATATTCATCAATTATTAGTGATCATACTATACGATGAACACCTTTGTATTGAATAATTAACATGGCAGTAGCCATTGGATGGATTGAATTCAGCCGATATGATATTAAATAATGTATCATACTGTAAGAACACCTGTTCTTACCATACGATCATCATAGTCAACAATCATCCATACTAACTCCTCAGGATGAACACTTTGTCTCTAATCATCCACATGATCCTGATCATACTTTATGATGAGACGATCTTTTTGACTAAATTGGATTGGACAAACTAATTGCAGCAGATTATCCAGTATGAACTCATGATCATACTATATGATATGGTCAATTCTTTATAAATAACTCAAATCTCATGTTTATTCTTCACTCCATTCCTTCAAGCTCTCCTCCTCTCTTACTTGAGCTAAACTTTTTAGCAAAGGCTGGTGATAATCATTCTCGAGCACTCATCAAGAGTTCCTCCAAACGTCCAGTAGATTCTAGATTTGTTGAGACCGCTGATGAAGAGGCCTACCACCGCTACAAAAATGTTAGAATGACTGCCTCCAAACTCATCAAATAAGAGGTTCTAAATTTTCATGAACTACCTCTTTTTGCCCATACCACTCTTACTTTTATTCTTACTCTAGTATATCTTTCAATTCTGAGTTACTTTTCAAATTTTTTGCAAGCCTGAGAATCCATAGGGAGGGTACTGCCCTCCAATCTTATGTTAATAGGAGGCAAGTAGAAATTACCTACCAAGACTTCAATGACGTTCTCCATCTTTCCACTACTGGTGAAAAAGTTCACATTCTAGCTACACTTCTAATTCTGATTGGACCTCTATCAACACCACCCTTAGGAAGTTTACATTCTTCAATCATAATCCAACAATATTTTCCATCATCAAAAAGAGAGAGATTGTTGCAAATCTAGACCCAAGTCTTGTGATTTTAATTATAAAAAATATTATTGGATTTTTTCACTATGATATTTCAATCTATTGCTTATGTATTTTACCCTACTCGCTAACATTTTAGGATCACAGCTCAGTTGTAACCTCGATCAGTGCAAGAATGGGTAGACTTGGAATAAAGTCTATATTTTTAATCTTTTTAGGATTTTTACCTTTCTATATATATTTTTCAACACTTGGAATAAAGACTATATTTGTATGGGTAGACTTGGAATAAAGATTGGGTAAACTTGGAATATGTAATGTGGTGGATCCTAAAGCTAAGTAACCTTGCACACACATGCTCAACGGAGTAAGTTGGTGAGTTAGAAAAAAATTTAGTTTTTTAATTATTCATATAGTATGATTTATAACGTATTAGATGATTATTTAAATAAAAACCCTAATTAGAGCACCTCTATTAATTAAGAGTGATTAAACTAATCATATTATATGATCCATATCTTACAAGGCAGTTAGTTATAATCATCAACATAGTCGCCAATCATAATTGAGGTATTATTTTAAAATTCAAATTTTGTTCTAATCATACTATATGATATTTATCATATTGTACGATACATGAAAATCATGCCTAAAATGATCCTTTGATTAGGTGTTTAACTATGGTTAAATTATTCAATCAAATCATACAGGATGATTAGAGATTATCGTACTGTATAACCTGATTTCTACATGGGCTGATAATTAATCACCGCCCCTCGTATTGGATGATTAGCTATGTGTGCGTACTAATCATACCAGACGATGTTCCCAATCATACTGCATGGTCAATATAAACACTTGAATTCATTATACAGTGGGTTGTAATTCGTACTAGCTGAAAGTGCTATTTTGACTAATCGTACATTATGATCTTAGATCATAATGGATGATCAAGAGTGCCAGATTGAAATTTAGGGCTTTTTCTAGATGCTCTCCATTTAAACTCTCATATAATCTTATTTCAAGGAGAGACTTTTGGCTACTAAGTGTTTTTGTGAGGGAACAAAGTGGTGCATGGGAGAGTTTTCAGAGAGAGAAGAGAGGGAGAGACTTTTATAAGGGAGTTTTATGAGGGATTCAGAAGGTTACTCCAAGAAAGGTTCTTCCTCGTCTTCTTCAAGCTTCTGCCTTGATCCTTCTGTAGCAATAGTCCCAGGTTCTCTGCCTTCTTCAGGAGGTAGATAAAGAATTGCAAATTCTCTGCCTTCACTAGGAGGGTTAAAAGGGATTCTAGGCTCTCTACCTTCACTAGGAGGGTGAAAAAGGATTCCAAATTCCCTGTGTTCGTTGGGTTGATGAAAAAGATTTTGTAAGGGCTTCTCCGCCTAGTTGTGGGGGCAAAAGGAGAGACACTACTTTTAGTGCAATACATGGAAAGGAGGTTTTCAGGAAGAGGATGTAGGCCAGGTTGGATCAAACCACCATAAATTTTTGTGTTTTTTGTTTTTATTATTCTATACTTTTATTTTTTTATGGTTTAATGTGTGATTGATAATCATTGGATTTTAATTATCATAATTATAATTTGCTTTCGCATTAAGGGATTAAAGTGCTTTCTTTTTATTTAAAATTTTTAATAACCAATTCACCTCCCCCCTCTTGGTTAGCCTCGGGCTGGTTTCTTTATGTTTAACAACCTACATGAACTTTCACCATCTATATCTAATATTAATGTTATAGAGCCTAAATCCCTCTCGCCTTTTTCATTAAATCCTTACAACATCATTTTATTGATACTGAGTTTGCATGTATCCACTCATAGATAAGCAGGAGTACAAAGAGTCATTTTATTGATTGATGCACCCAAATCAATAAAGATAGGGGATAATTTAAAGTTGTCTAGATTTATTGAAATATACAATGTACAATCATGATGTGCATTTCCAATAATAAGTCTTCATCTAAAAATGTGGCTCCTAAATCCTCTTTAAGCTATAAAGTAGCTTTGGATATTGTTGATGCTAACGGATCCATACAAATGTTTGTATCAAGTAAAGCATTAACCAAAGCCTCTCTCATCTTTGAAACTATTAGAGCATCAAAAATACTCAATTTTTCAAGCAGTTTTCTAAAATGAGACAAAACATTATGTTGCACTTTAGGAACATCTATGTCTGCTACATCTTGATCTAACTGAGGTTGTGTTGAAGTTTATGGATTATCATTAACTAATTTTTCTTTATCAAATGTAGAAACCTATAGTGGTAAAACTTTACCATTATAGAGATTTACTTTAACGATATCTTCCAAGGAAGACGTAATTGGCTCTTTTACTTCTTTATTTATAAAAAAAAATAATTTTTCATATAAAAACTCATCTAAATTAGACATTTCAATCTCTATACTAATAGGATCACCTTGAACATCTAAAATAGGGGAATCACTATTAAAATTATAATGATGGAAGTCTTCTAGCTCATTTAAGTTTGTTCAACATTCTTAAAATAATTTTCATTTGGAAGATTTAAGTTTGTTATTGTAAGATCATCACTAGATGTAGATAGGATATACACTTATTCTTTATTATTTACTTTCTTAATCCCTGAAGGGTTAAAATAAAAATCATAGAAGGTAAGAGGTGTAAGAGTTTTATAGCCTCCCTTAGTAAGGATTACAATTTATTGTTTATATTTAAGCTTCTATTTACAGACACCTTCTAAACTATTGAGAAATAACAAGCTAACTTTTTCTTGAATTCTTTGGTTGAAGCCTTATTCTAAATTGCCTCCTCATGATCTACCAAGTCAACTTGGAGGGGCTTTTGGACTTTTGGGGATACCTGAATAGATGAATGTTAGAATTTTATAAAATCTTTTTAGGAGATGGGGATAAATAAATATCCTAACAATCATGAGAGTTTATAATTAAAAAGGGCGTGTAAGGCTCACCAATAATGCATTTAGCTTATCGTTAACCAGAATTGACTAAATACTCCTTAGGTATCACTACTTCCCAAGTTTCAATAATCTTCTTAAGCCATTCCATAAAGGTTAAACAATCCTAAATTCCATCACCTAGCATCTGGTGATATAGATAATCATTGGGATTCCCTTAGTTGCCCACTTCTCTCATCTTCTTTGGGTTAGGATGTTTATACTCATACTTCTTTAAGAGATTCTTGAAAACTCTTTTAATTACTTCATTTTTAAATGAATATGTGTTACTTTAAAGTTTCTTAAACCTTATATAACTTTCTTCTGGGGTGAGATTAGGATCAGTTCTATACTATTCACTTTTTGTCTATTATACAATAGGTATTGAAATGTTTTAATTGGACTTTATATCTGAACCTTTATAGCCTATTCACTCTTGTCAAATGTTGACACTGACCCAAACAACTTCTCTAAAACTTTTTGAGGTTTTGATTTCAATGTATCAATTGTAGACTACTCAGTAAAGAAAGATAACCGCTCAGGTTCCTCTCAGAGACCAAAGGCTTTAATTTAAAATTTTCAAAGATCTTAATGGTAAACCGCTTAAAAAAGATGGCCTATGGAACATATTTATTTTTTAGAATTATTTCAATAGCATTTTATTCTTGGAGCTGAGGCCAATATTTCATAATAATATTCCACTATCTGAGAATATAATATACCAGATTTTCATCGGGTTTCTATTTTTCAATCACCAAATCCTTAACAATGACATGAAGGTGTGCTCTTACAAACCTTTTTTTTAATTACATTTCAATACAACAGATGTATGAAATAACCCATTTGATAATTCTGCATGCCAGTAAAAACTTATCTAGATTGCTTATAAAATACATGAATAACAATACATCAGTACCTCTTGCATTGCAATAATTGGCCCAAAAGTGTACTAAATGTAGCTTGGGATTTCTAGTTAAATAAATATGTTCCAATAGGTTGTATAGTACGATATGAGATCATAAAATACATTAAAAGGGGTTAAATTATCTAGACAACTTGTTGAAAATGGTGGTCAAATTGTATAGTGCAATTAGGATAGTACTGGATGATTTTCATAAAAGGCATTCCTCCTGAGGAGTCATTAGGTATGACCTTTAACTAAAGGATTGTATAGTATGAATAGGTGTTTGTACAGTATGATTTGCAATTATTATTGTTTCAAGAAATTTAAATTCATCGAACAGATGTCAACACATGGATCATACAGTGTAAAGTGGTGGTCGTATAGTACAATCATTAATTATTGGTTAGATTAGGGCCATTGATTTCATGAGTGGTGAATTTGTGCTGACATGTGAAGATCGTATAATATAAATGAGGATTGTACTATACGATGTGAGAAATTTTTCATTTAAAAAAAAATATTTTTTTTTATGTTTAAAAATAGATTAGTGTGTGAAGATTAGGGAACTTCTACTTGCTAGAATCATCAAACACACAAAATAGAAATACTACAAGCATTGTTGATCCCACTATGCCCTAAATAAAGAATGAATGTCAATGTCACCTACTTTAGTCCTTAATGTGCTAAAGGTATTATAGTTTAGGGGTTTAGTGAAAATATCTTTCAATTAATTTTTAGTGGCTACATGATTCAGTTTTATATCTCCCTAAGCTACATAATCTAATAAAATGAAGTCTTATATCTATATGGTTAGTTTGGGATTCTTAAATCAGACTTTAGAAATGCAAATGGTATTAGTGTTATCACACATGAAAGGAATGGTGCCTATAAATAGTCTAAGGTTTAGGATCTGTTGCTTCAATAATAAGACTTGACCAACACAGCTTCCTTCAACTATGTGTTCCACCTCAGTGATCGATATGGCTAATGAATTTTGCTTCCTACTAAACTAGGAAATTAATTAATGTCCTATGAATATATAGGTTCCTGAGGTACTTTTTCTATCTAATCTACACCTTACAAGGTATAAGTCTGAATATCTAATAATTTTAAATAAGGACTTATATTTAGGGTGCTAGATACCAAAATTTTTAGTTCCTAGAAGGTATCTAACTTAATTATAATCATATGGAATTCCTTAGGATCAGCTTGGAATGTAGCACAAAGTCATACATTAAAAATGATATCAGGTCTACTAGTAGTCAAAATAGATCTGATCATATTATCCCTTTGTACTTCTTCTAATCTGCATATTTTATATTTAGAACCATATCTAATTGAATAGTAGAGCTCATGGGTATATTTATTGCTTTAGTACCTTCCATCTCATACTTCTTTGGAATCTCCTTGATGTATTTACTTTGACTGTGGAAGGTTCTATCATCTCTTTGCTTCACACTTAATCTAAGGAAATATATAAGATCTCCCATCAAACTCATCTCAAACACTCTACTCATGGTTTCTGAAAAATCATTGCTTAGGCTTTTATTTGAGGATCTAAATATTTTGTCATCCACATATATTTAATAATGTGTAGATCATCTCATATTTTCCTTATAAATAGGGTGCTATTAATATTACCCTTAACAAAAGATCTATCTTACATAAATGTGCTAAGCCTCTCATACCAAACTCTAGTATGAGAGCTTTTGTCCATATAATGCCTTTTTAATTTATAAACATGGTTGGGAAAGAACTTTAGTCCGTATGATTGACGTACTATACAAACATTTGAAAGCTTGCTAAAATTAACCCCTGTAATTAGTCAAATAAATTAGGGTTTAATTAATGATAGTCGATCTTATTGTATGATACTAATCATACCAAATAATTAGCAAAGATGAAATTTGATCATCCCAAAGATTATACCAAACAAAACCATGATTTTTGACCTAATCGTACAGTATGATATTCATATCATACTGTACGACTTCCTTAAAATCAACCAACTGTATTGTATGATGAGAGCAGTAAGAGATGATTAATAGAGGCAATTTTTAGTCGTCTCAAAAATTTACTGTACGAATAGAGGAAATCAAACAGATCATACTAGATGATCTCTAGATTGTACTGTATGATGTGCTAATAAAATTTGAATAGTTTGCTTGAATGACTGTTTACATCGTACTAAATGGGACTAGTTTTGAACTGATCGTACTATATGAACTCCATTCATACTATACGAACAATGAAGACTTACTTAATTTTTTAGGGTATCTCAAAGCCCAATACTTAAGTAAGTTTTAAAGATTCTCTTAGAAATAAGGAGAGGAGTGTGTGATTACTACAGGTACTCTGAGAGAGAAGCTGTTTGAGAAATATATGGTTTGAGAGGAAGGAGAAGGTGAGGTTGGGTGTGAGGGAGAAGGAGGGTGAGGGGATCGCGTAGTTGATCTGGGCTAGCTACACCCTTGTTCCTCCTATGGCCTTAGAGGCTCTCTAAGGAGAGAGGCTTCTAGGTCAAGTCCTCGAGGTGCTCTACCTTCTCCAGGAGGGATAAAAAGAAGCTGAGGTACTCTGCCATCTTCATAAGGGAGAAAAATAAGTCAAGGTCCTCTACAGTCAGCAAGAGGGTGACATAGCGTCCAACAGTCTGCCACATCAAGTTTGGTAAAAGTGAGTCTGTAAGGCTTCTCTGCCTTACTGTGGGAGCAAAAGGAGAGTCAATTTTTTTAGTGCAAATACTCAGAGTGGAGGACTACGGGGAGTGGACAAAGGTCAAGGTTGACCAAACCACTATAGAAATATCTGGTGTGTTTTTTTCCTCTTCACACTTTTAAATTTCCCGTATTTTATTTTCATTATAACTACTTGACAAAATTGATGATTATTGCTTAGTTTCATAATCAAGATATCATCATAAGTTAAATCAATATTTCTGATAAACTCGATTGCTTTCACAATTAATTAAATTTGGAATTTTCAATTTCTAAAAACTTTGTAAAAATATTTTTTTTGTTATTTTGAAGTTAAGAAAATATTTAAATTAGCAATTCTACCCCCCTCTTGGTGAGCCTCGGGCTAGTTCCTTAAGGTTTAACAACCTTCATGAACTTTCAAATGGTATCCGAGCGGCATTTAAAAATATGGTTTTAGAAAAGTTTTAAAGAACAATTAATGGCTCATTTTGGTAATCATAAAATTGTAGAGGGTTATTCGATAACCCATCCATCACTTTTTGAAAATATTCATTTTGACTTCTGGGAAATGTATATGTCTACTTTTTTACATTCCATTAACTATAGAATTTGGCATATGATTCAAACTGGCTATTCACTTCCATCGCATGTAGTTAATGGTGTCAAAACTGATATTCCTTTAATTGAATGGAGTTATGAGGATTAGGAACTCGCATATTTACATGCTAAATGTTTGAATTGCTTCTTTTGTACTTTAAAATTTGAAGACTATATATGAGTTTCTATATGCACTATGGGAAAGGGGATTTAGGATAAACTATTTATCACCTATGAGGAAACTAGTTAAGTAAAATAGTCTAGGCTAAGCATTCTCCTGCATGATAATGAACTCTTCAGCATGAAGCCTAGTGAGATAGTATCTGAAATGTACACTAGGTTCACGTAGATAGTGGCATCCTTACATGCACTAGTAGAGAACTATCAAACCCTAAAAAAGTTATCAAGATTCAATGCTACTTACCTACTTCTTATGATGCCAAGATAATTCTAATTACGAATCTAAAGACTTAAATGTTTATTCCATTAATAATTTACTTGGATCACTCATTGCCTACGAGCAAGGAGTAAGTCAAAGGCAATGTGATGCAGGTGAGAAGAAGAAGGAGAGAAGTGTAGCACTCAAAGTTCATAATTTAGATAATGATAGTTTTGTAGTAGAGGGAGATGACAACATCGCCTTAATGACACAATAATTCAAAAGTTTTTAGAAAAGAAAATGAGACGTCATCAGCACAATTGGAGCAAAGGTAAAAGTAATAAAAATTTTAAAGCTTCTTCTGACACCATTTTCTTCAAGTGCAGGAAACCAGGTCACCTCCGAGCTGAATGCCCCAACCTAAAGACTCACCCTATCAAGGAGAAGGGTAGAGAGAGGCCAAAGTTTAAGAGGGGCAAGCAAACGACACAAAAAGCCTTTTGGCCTGACTCCACCTGAGAATCCTCAAAAGCAGAAGTAGAGGAGGAGGTAACAAACCTGTGTCTTATGGCTAACGGGAATCTTGATCAATATGAGGTAAGTCAACTTTCCTATAATTAATTTCTCATAATTTCTAAAATTATTCATGATTCATATAGGAAGATGAAAAAGATGCATGCTAGTCTTAATTCTTAATTATGTATTTAGCAAAAAGAGCATGCTAGTCTAGATAGTGATCACATGACCTTGCTTGATGAGTATGATGTCTTAAACAAGAAGCATATTGACTTATCTAAAGGACATAAATCCTTGAAAATATTATATATTGAACTAGAAAACTCATTTAAGGAATTACAAAAACTTGCATGTCAATTAGATAGTTGTGAGCATGCATTAAAATTGGAAGTGGCAAGCTATGAGAATGCTAATAAAGTTTTGAGAGCAAAAGTCATTGCACTTGAGAATAATAAACCATCACACATTTTAGCTCATTGGTACAAACCCTCAACACATTATGCTTAACTTAAACCTAGGAGAAGGCCCCATGACCCACATAGGTTAGTAAATCCATTTGTTGGTGTTAGGTGTTACTCTTGTGGCAGGTTAGGTCACATAACCCACACTTACACAATCCACCATAGGACACATCTAGTTTGGAATCCTAACTTGTATTTATTATTGTATAGCATGCATTTATCTCATTCAATTAAGCATAAGGTAGAACCCAAATTCACTTGGGTTCCCAAATCTAGCCTCAAAATGACTATGTTGGGGTGCTCTTACAAAAAGCCTAGTGAGAGCATGTGGTACCTGGATAGTGCATGCTCATGGTACATGACTGGTGATATGAAGTAGTTCATCACATTAGAGGCCAGGTCAGGAGGCAAGGTAATATTAGAGGACAACACCACTAGGAAAGTGGTGGGATCAGGTATAATTAGCAACTCTAAAAACTTTATGATTAAGAATGTCTTATTAGTTGATTGTTTAAAGAATAATTTATTTTCTATTAGTCAACTCTACGATAAAAGCTTTGATATAAAATTTCTTTCTAACAAATGCCTGATTACTTTAAATGAAAAACTTATATTCGAAGGAAAATGGATGAATAATATTTACATGTTAGACTTGAATTGCATTATATATTCAAATTTCTTATTCTTAAAAACTATAATTAATGAATCTTGGCTATGGCATAGGAGACTATGTCATGCTAGCATAAAGACTATTAGGAACATCACCTAGAAAATCCTAGTTAGAGGCATACCTAAGTTAGACTTCACTATGGACCACCTATATGATGCCTGTCAACTAGGAAAATAAGTTAGGTCTTCATTTCATTTAATAAAAGACATTAACACATTTAGGCCACTAGAAATCATTCACATGGACTTATTTGGACCTATTAGTACAGTAAGACTAGGAGGGAAGACATATGGATTTGTAATAGTGGATGACTACTCTAGATTTACTTGGATTAGATTCTTAGCTCATAATTATGAGTCATTTGAGGAATTTAGAATATTCTCCAGTTGGATTCAAAGGAAATTAGGATGAGAAATCTCAAAAATTTATAGTGATCATGGTGGAGAGTTCAAAATGATAAATTTAAATCTTTCTATTAAGATATAGGAATAAAATATAATTTCACTACCCCTAGGACCTCTCACAAGAATGGAATAGTTAAAAGGAAAAATAGAACCTTGTTGGAAGCTGCTAGGGAAATCCAAGCTAAGTATTCACTTCCTAGGTATTTTTGGGTAGATGCTATGAATACTGCTTGTTATGTTTTAAAGATGGTGAATGTTAGATCCAGGCTTAATAAGACACCCTATAAACTCCTTAAGGGTAGAACACCCAATCTTTAACTTGTATGTCTTTGGCTATAGATGCTTCATCTGAATTAATAGAAAAATTATCCATAGGAAAATTTGATCCCATGTCTGGTGAATATGTCTTCTTAGGTTACTTATCTGTTGGTAAGGTCTATAAAATCTTTAATTAGAGGACCCTAGTAGTAGAAGATTCTACCCATATGGTATTTGATGAATCAAATAGGACCTCTGAATCTAAACCTGAAGAAGAAGAAGTGGTGGTCATTCTAGGGGTAGAAACCCTTACTATAGGAGATAGAGAAGAATCTCCAAAAAAAGTGGCCTAGAGATTAGGGATATTCTTGTAGTCAACTTAAGAACTTATTTTAGGAGACCCATCTAAAAGTGTTAGAACTAGGCATGGACTTCGAAAAGAAGTTAGTCATTCAATTTTTATCTCTATGATAAAATCCACTAATATAGATCAAGCCCTAACTAATGAATTCTGGATTATTGTAAAGCAAGAAGAGCTAAACAAGTTTGCTAGAAATGATGTATGGAAACTAGTCAAGAGACCTAAGGACTAGAGTGTGGTTGGAACAAAGTGGTTTTAAAAAATAAGATGAATGACTCTAGAATAATAGTGAGGAATAAATCAAGATTAGCAGCTAAGGGGTATAACCAAATCAATTGAATAGATTTTGAGGAAACTTTTGTCCCTGTAGCAATACTAAAAGCCATTAGGGTGATGCTAGCCTTTGCATGCTTTAAGAGTTTTGTACTGTATCAAATGGATGTTAGTAGTGCCTTCATAAATGAGGTGATTCAAGAGGTTGTTTATGTTGAGTAACTCCCAGGTTTTGTAAATTCACAAATCCCAAATCATGTATTCAAACTAAAGAAGGCCTTATATGGGTTGAAGCAAACACCTAGAGCCTAGTTGGAAACGCTGAGCACCTTCCTTTTAGATTGTGCATTTGTTAAGGGTAGTGTAGACACCACCCTCTTCCTAAAGAAAGAAGGAGAAGACTTACTCATTATTCAAATTTATATTGATGACATCTTGTTCGGATCCTCAAATAAAAACCTATGTGGTAAATTTTCAAAAATAATGAGTAGAGAATTTGAGATGAGAATGATGGGAGAGCTAAGTTACTTTCTTAGATTTAGTGTACAACAGATGGATGCATGAACCTTCCTTAGATAATATAAATATGCCAAGGACATTCTTAAAAACTATGAAATGGAAAATGCTTAGGCCATGAACACTCCCATGAGCTCTACTATTCAATTAGACAAGGACCCAAAAAAAAATCAGTAGCTCAAAAAAAGTATAGGAGAATAATTAGATGACTTCTTTACATAACTACTAGTAAATTGTATATTATATTTAGTGTTTGCTTTTATACTAGATTTCACGTTGATCCAAAAGAATCCCACATGAATACTATTAAGAGAATTCCTAGATATCTGTTAGGCACTCCGAACCTAGGAATCTGGTATCTAAGATACAATGCTTCCTTTAAAATAATAGGATATTCGAATTTAAATTTTATAGGATATAGGGTAGATAGAAAAAGCACTTTTGGAATTTGGAAATTCATAGGACAATCTGGTCTACTAGAAAATAAAACTCAGTAGCCCTTTCTTCAGCTATGGCAGAATATATAACAGTAGGGAGCTGTGTTACTCAAGTCTTGTGGCTAAAGCAATAACTCTTAGATCTTAGACTACTTGTAGGAACCATTGCAATTATGTGTGTCAACACTAGAGCTATTTATATATCCATAAATTTGATTTGACACTCCCACACAAAGCATATAGACATTTGGCATCCCTTTCTAAGAGATTATGTAGCCAAGCGAGATATAAAATTGCATCATATAGCTAGGGGAGATCAATTAGTAGACATCTTCACAAAACCCCTAACCTATGACACTTTCATTACCTTGAGGAAAAAACTGAGTGTTATAGACATTCATGCTTAATTCAAGATAAATAAAAAACTTTCCATTTGAAATCATTCATTCACCTATGTTAAATTATATGTTTTTTTTCTTATGCTTGTTTGTGTGTTATTGTTTGTAGTTTATGTTAAACAAATTATTTTGGTTTAAGATGTTTCCGGATCATCACACTCACACATCATTGACTTCCAAAAAAATCTTACAAAGTTTATTTATATCATACTGTAAGGTTCACATTTATACTGTATGATATACACCGATCACAACCCTTAGTTTAATCAACAGTCCATTTTAGATCCATGAAATATACATCATACTATATGAACCTTGAACCTACTATACGATCTATGTGTACCTAACCATTGAAGACTTCAATTCATTTGGTACAAAATTATTGCCAATCATACTATATGATACATTTCTTTGTAAAGTATGATACATGTATCAAACTGGATTGGGACAAATTCAATTTGTTTGGTATGATAATAATTACATTTCATACTATACGAATACCCATTCATACTGTACAATACTTTCATCAAATGTCGTATCGACGACTCCTCGAGACGAACACATTTTTTTTAGATTGTCCAATACGATACCTGATCGTACTGTACGATTTGACCACTTTTTCTGACAAGTCATCCAGATGAATTAACTTCCTTAATCATACTATATGAACCCCGATTGTATTATACAATTGACCTAAAATCTATAAATTTGAAGGCTTTGAATGTTTTAAATCACTCAACTCACTATTTCCTCAAAATCATACTCTCTAAACCTTCTTGTCCAATAGCTGGTGGGAGCAAATGTGACAAAGTGACTCAGGGGAGCTCCTCCTCTTATTGTTTTGATGATCGTTTCCTCTCCACACAGGATGAAGAGGCATATCACAAGTACAAGGAGGCAAAAATCACCCATTCTCAAATGTTAAATCAACATGCCCTTAACTTTGGGATGATGGACCTCTTTGCCTCCACTACTCTTCAATTTCTCTTTACACTGGATTTTTCTTACAACCCTGAACTTCTTTATGAATTCTTAGCCAACCTTAGGATAAATCTAGAAACCTCTTCCATGACTTTTTTTGTTTGCCGTCAAAATGTAGAAATCACCAAGGCTGATTTAGCAGAATATATCGGTGTTTTTACCAACGGACCTCACCCTCAATCCCTTATCTCAAATGATTTTGATTGGACTTCTGTCAGCTTGGCCCATAGGAATGTACCCATAAACCAACATCAACCACAAGTCCACACTTTAAATCTAATTGCCCAGGTCATCAAGTATGTCATTAGAACTTCAATTATACCCAAAGCTGGGGATCGAGTTAACATAACCCCACTTCTATCTGTAATCACCTACTTAATGATGTTGAATACCCAATTTGATAAAGCTTAAATGACTCTTCATTATTTCCTAAACATGACTCATATTCGATGTCCAGTACCCAAAGAAAATAAAATGTTTCCCTAGGACACATTATAGGATATATCCTAGTCAAAAAGTGCAAAATTAATTTTCCTGCTCAACCCAATAATGTTCCTATTTTCTATATGGATGCCTCCTTCTATATCCTTTTCCATCAAGGGTATGAGCATGCTGAACAAGAATTTGATGAAAAAGAGGAAGCTGTTCCAACAGGTAGACCTCCACTGCCACCAATACCACCACCTATATCTGCCTACCCTACATACCCTCATGATGACATAATTCAGTGGCTCGAGCAGTCAAAAACCTGGCTTGATTATTACATCCAATAATAATAATAACAACAATACGAGCATGACAAGAGATGGTTTGGAGAAAGGTTTTCCTTGATTAATATTCAATTTACCTCCATCCATCAGTACTTTCAGCCACCACGACCACCACCTGATCAGGATCCACCTTGCCTTCAGTGTGTTATTTATTATGCTTTTACTATTTTTATTTCTTGAAATGTTTACTTTATTGTTCCTCCTTTTTTTGGTTATGTTAAAAGGGGGAGAAAACGTATGTTTTATTTCATCTTAATAGAATTCTGAGTTTCTATTATTTTGTCTTTTATTTTATTTAATTATTTTCTTTCAATTAAAACAAATAAAAAAATTATTAATAAAAATAAAAATTTATAGTCCCGAATTTTTAAAACACCTAGTGAGGGGTAGATTAGGAGAAGAGTATTTTTTATCCTGCCTATCAACCAACATTATTTGACATCATCAAGAAGGGGGAGATTGTTGTAATCCAGGATCCCTAGTCTGTGATTTTGATGATGACAAGAATTATTAATTGAATTGTTACTTTTCTTATTAAATAATTTAGATATTTTTTATGTTTGTAAGCACTAACATTTTAGGTAAGATATACACTGCTCAAGGCTACTGAAAGCTCAAGAATGGGTAGAATAAGAAGGTCAAGTAAATAATGTCTGTAATTTTATTCTTTCTTTATTTTATATTTCTTGAGTTTAGCTGCATAAGAGTGTATGAAATTGGGTGACTGTGCACACACACATAAGGGTAGTGATATAAATTCTAAAGATTAAATTTTTTTGTACTAACTATGTTATACGACTTATAATCATATTATATAATTAGTATAGAAAGAGTGGGTTTAATGGCTAATTAAAAAATGAATTTCTATAAACTAATCATACTATATAATCTTGATCATACTATACAATTTGTTACGATCTGAAAACCCTAGTCATTAGATTAATTTAAGTAAGATTTTGAAATTTGATTTATGAACTAATCGTCCAATGATTCCAATCAGACTGTACGAACATTTGAAATTTTACTAAAATTAACCTCTGTGATTAGTCAATCAAATCATGTTTTAATTAATGATACCCGATCGTACTGTATGATACTGATCATACCAAATGATTAGTAGAGAAAAAATTTAGTCATTCCAAAGATCGTACCAAATGAAACCATAATTTTTGAACTAATCGTACAGTACTATATTCATATTGTACTCGATGACTTACTTGAAATTTACTAACTATACTGTATGATGAGAGCAATATGGGATGATTAATAGAGATAATTTTTTTTAGTCATCCCTGGAATCATATCATACGAAATGAGGAAATCAAATAGATCGTACGGTACGATGTGTTCATAAAATTTGAACAGTTTGTTTGAATGACTGTTTACATCATACTGGATGGGATTAATTTTAAACTGATTATACTGTATGAACTCCAATTATATTGTATGAATAGCAATGGCTTACTTAATTTTTTAGGGTTTCTTGAAGCCCAATATAGATTCTCTTAAAAATGAAGAGATGATTATGTGACTACTGAAGGTACTCTGAGAGAGAAACTTCTAAGAAATCCAAAGTTTGAGAGGAAGGCGAAGGTGAGGTTGAGCATAAGCAAGAAGGAGTGTGAGGGGATCAAACAGTTACTCCGGGCTAGCTACACCCTTGCTCATCCTATGGCCTTGGTGAGTATTTGGAAGCTCTCTAGGGAGAGAGGATTCTATTTCAAGTCCTCGAGGTACTATGCCTTCTCTAGGAGGGAGAAAAAGGAGCTGAGGTACTCAGCCTTCTCCAAACGGGAGAAAAATGAGCCAAAGTCTGCTGCCATCACTGGGAGGGTGACATAGCATTCGACACTCCGTCGCATTAGCTTTGGTGAAAGTGAGACTGTATGGACTTCTCTGCCTAACTATGGGAGCAAAAGGAGAGTCACTTTATTTTAGTACAAATACTCAGAGCAGAGGGCTCTAAAGAGTGGACGTAGGTCATGGTTGACCGAACCACTATTAAAATTTCTAGTGTGTTTTTTCCGTTGCATACTTTTAAATTTCCTATATTTTACTTTCATTATAACTGCTTGGAAAAATTGATGAATATTGCTTAGTTTTATAAATCAAGATATCATCTTAAGTTAAATCAATATTTCTTATAAACTCATTCTCTTCCGCAATTAAATAAATTTGGTATTTTCAATTTTTGAAAACTTTTCAAAAATATTATCATTGTTATTTTAAGTTATGAAAAATTTTAAATTACCAATTCACCCCCACCCCCCTCTCTTATGGCTAGTTCCATAAGGTTTAACAACGTTCACAAAATTTCAATAAGGTGGTGGGGGATAGTAAGGGTAGAAGGGAGTACTGTGTATATGGTCTTTAGAAGGAAAGTAGGGGTGAGGTGAGTAAAATTGAAGAGTACCAAATGGAGGAGTAGGTAAAGCTAGGATTAGCTTGCTTTGAGTGGTATGCTGTGAAGAAGAGGTCCCCTTAGGATGTATAGGCTTCCTGGATGAGCCACTTGTCCCCTTCTTTTCCTACGAAAGATGTTCTTGAACGAAATCGATTTTTAGGGAGGGCTCATCACCATAAGCCATCTATAAATTATATTGAAAAAATATTAGTAACTTGCATTTCATAAAAACTTGCTAAATAAAATAATAATCATATAGAAACATTCACATAAGTATAAAATACTATTACATTTGATATGTGACTGCTAAAAAGAATATACATAGATAAAACCTCAAATAGCTACAGATTTTAGGTGAATCATAATAACATTTTCAAAGTGTCCAGCTATTTAACATCTATAATAGACCAAAAAAGACATGTAAAACCTTATAGTAAAGTAATCTATTTAAAAAGAAAAAATTAAAAAGATGATAGTTTAGGCTTAGTATGAGACAACTTTCTTGTTGGTTCTTAAAGAAGCAGAAAGAAAGTTATCCCAAATGAAGCCTAAGAAGCAGCAAATTTAATCATAAAATTTCTAGTTAATATATTTGTATAAACAAAATTATCTAGTTTTTAAAAAAATAAATATTTACCTTCAATTTACTAATCATTTGTTGATTCACTTCCATGCGATGACAGTTCATCTTCACCACTAACATATTCCACATAATTTTTCTCAATGTTTAAATAAACTTCATCTAACGACAACTCACTCTCGTTAGTTGCAATTTGGTTATTGACATTGTTAGCAAGATTTTTTAAGTTTAACATAAGCGGTTGTTGATGTGCAGGTGGTATTGATGTGGTTTTTTCAATGACTCCGCTGGGTTTGGTCTTGATGACTATAAGCCAATCTTGTTCGCCTTATATTCAACCCATATAGTTAGCAATGTAGACTTGGATAGCCTGGCTAGCAATGATAAATGGGTCTAATTTTGCATATCTCCTATGCTGCTTTACTTATGATATACCATATAGTGGATGTACTCTTAAACATCTATTCTACACTGGATCAAACCAATCACAATTAAAAGGATACACAAAGTTTCCATCACATAGATATCCAAAGTATATTATTTCCTTTAAGACCCTGTCGTACTCAAAATTATCACCAATATAGGTATTCCCTCTTACATAAACTCAAATTTTTTTTGTCTGACTACCTTCACACCAAGATTTGGTTTGGAACTTGTGGCCATTGACAAAAAAATGGCCAACATTTTACTAATCTATTTGGTCACCAAGATAGATCCCATAGTACTTTATAATGTAAATCACTTCATTGATTGAGGACTTGATTGATTGATCAAACATAGGTATGTTATTAGCATGTTTACTATGCTAACTTGTTAAGTGAAGTGAGAAAGAGTAGTCAGATACACACTATATTTTTGAACCAGTTTGGAATTTATGTTCGAACTATCTTTTGAACTTCTTCTTCAATTGATTTACTCAATCCATTAATGAAACTCTATAAATTTTGTTTATGTTCTATCTAATGTTCCTTACTCTTTCAAATTTTTTCATCACTGCTTAATCGTCAAGGGGGTTGAAACATAGCCATTTTATTTTTAGTAAAGACATCCTTATTTTTCCTAAAAGTTTTACATGTAGGTAAGAACATATGATGAAAATCAAACCAAGTTTTCTTACCTCCATTCCTCAAAGTGAATGAATTAGTAAATTCCATGCAATAAGGATAAGCTAACTTCCAAGACGTGTTGCAACCTGAATGCATACCGTATGCAAGAAAGTCACCAATTATCCAAAGTATTGATGCCCTCATTATGAATTTTTGTTTCGTGAAGATATCATATGTACGTACTCCTTCTTCCCATAATAAATTCAAATTATTGATTAAAGGTTGCAAAAATACATCAATCTTTGTTTTCAGATTATACGGCTCTAGAATGATCAGTGTTGGAAACATGTATGGTGTAGTGATGCACAACTCTGGAGGAAGATTATAAAAGGTGAGTATCACGGGCAATCATGAGTAAAGTGAAGCTGATTGGCCTAATGGAGTAAAATCATCTATGCCTAAACCTAATCTAACATTTCTTGATTCTATGGAAAAGCTATGATGTATACGATTAAAGTGTTTCCAAGCTCTGCTTTTAGTGTATGTGTCAGGACACCAACTTCTGAAATGTGTTCATTATGTCATCTCATATATGTACCAAAGCTCATATATACATACATTGTAGCATAAGAATTATGAGTAACTAAAATATCCTACTGACTGGTACATCCTTCTACATTCTTTCCATACTAAACATTGGTTTAAATCTTAGTGTATTGTAATTGAGGCATGCAATCTCTGATATATCATCTTTATAGCATAACAAGCATCCATTAACATAACAATCTACTTTTGTATAAAATAAAATAAGTTTGGAAACCAACTTCTTTGTCTAATAAAAATCTATAGGAATTATGTTATCTATCGGATTAGTCTTCTTAGGCAGCCCAATGAACTGATTAAAACATTCATATGTGACATTGAATTCTTTTATGATGCTTAACATCTTTATTTGGTGACTCTTCTATATATTATTAAATTATGTCCCAATTACATCTTAAACTAAGTCTTCAAGTGTTCAGATATTTTCTTCCTTAACAATATTAGAACTTGTAGATTGGATGCATCAAGAATCAAAATGTGGCTCATACTCACCATGAAAGTCAAATTTTAATAGTTTTACATGAATCCTCTATGATATAGATCAATAATTACCTCATGTGCTGTGAGGTGCACTTGATTTTTTTGTTTAGAATATAGATAATGAAACCTTCCATATGAGAGAAACCTAGGCAGTTGACATGCTGTATGTATGTAAAACTTCACCCCATTAACAAACTTATCTATTATTGTCTTTTATCCTTGAGTCAAATAGTTATAAATCCAACTTATTTGACTCCTAATATCCATAATATGAAGAATTTATCCTACACATGCATAATTTGGTAATATTAGTGTAAAAGTAATACCTTGAGGTTTCTGGTTGTTTATAAAGTGAATACAGGGGAATTATTCCTCCTAGTTAGTTGGGGTGTATGCATAGTAATGTAAAATCACTATATTATGAATACTTAGAGGCCAATTGTTAAAATGATAAATTATGAGTAGGATTTATGCTTATTTTGAGCACCCTTATTTCCAAATAAAAGATGGGAAATGCCTCTGATAAAGATGGGAAGGCTCTGTGCCACTTCATCATTATCCGAAACTTAATCGGTAATTAGATTTCGGTGAGGCTTCAGCACCTTAAAAGTTGTGAAAGACACTAGAGGAGGATAAGAGGAAGATGAAGAGGAGAAAACTTGAATGGAGCAATATTTTGTATAATGCTTAAAGGTTTCATGACTTCTAGCTGATGCAAAGCCACAATAAAATGGAGAAGAAATGATGATGGTTCCCTCGCCCACATCTTGTGAACTCCTTTTTTTGCTTAAATTGAGTGGTTTTACTTTACCCGTAAAATGAACTTAGGTAGGGAGTTTAAAATACTTTAGATTTTTTTTTACTTTACTCCATGTGAAATAAAATATATAAAATGTTAAAATGTGCATATTTGGTTTACTTTTCATTAAATTTATTTCCAACCAAATATCCTCGTAATGAATCTACCGATAAGGTGGGTGGGGGTGATGACCACTGATTGTGGTCTATTGATGCTACAAAAATGGCTAACAAGGCTATGGTGAATAGGGGATAGTATTGATGTGAGCGACTGTAGTAATTAACAATGAATTTTGAAAACAATCAAAATGACCAATTTTAAAATATGGCAAAAAAGAAATTAAAGAATGAGTTTAAATTCTTAAAATCTTAGTTTTAATTTATTTTTTATTAAACAAATATATTTTTAAAATCATTGAAAATTTTTCTTCGAAAACCTTTCAAACCAAATACCCTTATAAACTAGCATCAAACACTAAAATGAAAGTAAAATTTATAATTCTTCTATCATTCAACTTATCATTTGAGGATCTACAAAACTACACCTAAATTGACCTAATTAGATGGCTAATGTTTTATGTGACCAAACTATTTTAGGTGAATGGCGAGATGAGATGGTGGCAAACCATATCATTCTACACCATAAAGTATTATTGGACCTACAATCATCATATCCCTTAAGTTTGAGGGGTACATTTCTATAACAAAATAAAATGTTGAAAATTTTATTGAGATACCATGGAATCACAGATGACACAGTTGATGGATACAATAGGATGAGGTAGCGAACAATGGTGGGCATCTATAGCATGATGGCGGCGAACGACGTGAATGGAGGCATCAAACCGTGGGCAACGACATTAGTGAACGGGAGCAAGGGAGATAATATGAGGGAAAGGGAAAATATGAGTAGATGAATGTGAACGGTTGAAAATAAGGCTTCCTCCGAGAAATCTTTCAAAATTCTTTCCACCAAAAGTATTTTCTGATGGAAACCCAATGGATATTCCGCCAGCAGTTCCACCAGAATGTTTTTGACGTAATTTTTGCTAGTAAATTTTGTCAGCTAAAAATTGTTGGCGGCCGGGCCGATGCATTATTTGCTGGAAACTTACTTGTGATAAATCCACTGGGAAAATGACCATTTTCGATGAAAATACCGTCATTTTGTCCATCGACATTTTTGGCAGACTTATGTTAGTCAAAAATGCCTTCAAAAATTTTTATTTTTACTGTAGTGAGCTATTGAGAATATCCACAAAAATCCTTAAAGTATAAGTGTCTATATTACTACCTACTATATGTTTACATTATTAGCCCAAAACTACAGATTTAGCAGACATATATAACAAAGAAATCAAAATTATATTCATTTCATTCGTATGAAAAATATACAAGAGAATAAATAATAAAATGTCACACTAAAAAGATCAATTAATAATCTCCACACTCCTTTATCCCACAATAAAGTTACTTACATAATAGCCGCTAAAATCTCCCAAAAGAAATGTATCTTGCACTTCTCTAGACTCCATTAGACTATACTCTAAGGGAGAATTTTAAGTAGACAATACAAAGTTCAAGACTTCACTGGAATAATAGAACTCCCAAATATAACAACTAAAAATCTATTTATACATATACAAAAATAGGGTCAGGCCCGATGCCACTCGATAACTTAGTGCTATGGTATTGTGTAAATTGAGCTAGCACCTCAACATTATTATATCCATTCTGCTATGATACTTGGTTGACCTAGCACTATTCTTAGGTGAACCGTTATATCTTTTGGTTGAATAACTGCAACTCCTTATTTTCACAACTGCTCCATCATGGAGCTATAAAATTTGAGCATTGAGCCACTTAAACCTGAGATTTCGTGTAATGGTATTCCAAATTCCAACATTCTGACATTCAAACTTTTTACATTCCAGTGTTGCAATACTAATTTCTAACGTAGTGGTGCCTATGAAGCACTACAGTGCTAACCGGTTCTCCACAAAGGTGTTGACTTTTCCCAAAATTCTTGAGAGACCAGTGCTGTAATTTTAAAATTAGCAACTGGTGCTTTGTAGATCTTCATGCTATGGTGATATTCCTGTAGGTGCTGCGATGCTGTTACACACTTGTGAATTTTGCCTTCTCCTGAATATTTTTTGGAAAAATATAACTCAAACAACACATTTATACTGATTTTAAACATAATAAACAATATATAATATACACTTAATAAACACTCATTCTTTTTTTCTTTTTCATCCGTTCTTTTGATTTTTGTATCTTTCCATATTTTTCATTTTTTAAGTACTAAAAGTGATCATAAGTATTAATGTAAGGACATTGTTAAGATCACTAATTCCAGTCAAGTTTATAATGATTTTCATAATTTAAACTACAAACTTTCTTTCTCTAAACTCAATTATTTAATCTTCAAATCATTAGTCTGTGTTTAGGTGTATATCTTTTAAGTTAAAAGTAAGACAATAATATAGATTATTTTCCTTAGTTATTATGATTTTCAAATTGAAAATTATAGTTATCTATTCATCCAAATTATCACATAAAATTTAGTATTATTCTTTATTTTAAATAATATTTAATTATTATTTTTATCTAGCTAAATACACAATCAAAGTGCAAGCACTATGTAGAGGGTAATTTCAACAGTTAAGCAATTTTGGGGATTTCATGAAATAATACTGAAAGAAACTAAAAATGCTTATAATAACACATAACATTATTAGGTTGCCTCCCATCAGCGCTATGTTTTCAGTATTCATCCAAACTATGCTAATTACTACTCTTGATGTTGAGCCAATTCAGTGATATTCCTCAAACGATAATTGTCTCCACCTAAATTAGGCTTCAACCAATGACCATTCACCTTAAAAATGTAAAACGTTATTTTATTCTAAATTTCTACTGCTCCATATTGAAATACTTTTATAACAATGAATGGATCTGACCTCATGTGTAACTGGAAATAATTTTAATCTAGAGTTAAAAAGCAAAACCTCTTATCGAGGGGAAAATTCTTTCTTAATAAGTTCGTGGTCATGCAATTTTATAATTTTATCCTTATAAATCTTAGCATTTTCATAAGTTTCATTTCTAAATTCCTTTAACTCATTCAATCGTATTTGCTTTTTCATCCACTCCCTTCAGATTAATGTATAATTCCTTCACAGCCCAAAATGCCTTAAGTTCTAATTCTACAGGAAGGTGGCAAACTATTTCAAAGACTACTTGATAGGGAGAAATTCCAATAAATGTTTCAAAAGTAATTATATTAGTTCATAATGAATCATCTAGTTTAATAGCCCAATCTTTCCTATTAGAACGTATAGTTTTCTTCCATGATTACTTTTTATTTCACTATTACTTATTTTAACTTGGCCACTAGTTTGGGGATGATAATATATTAGAATCCTATGATGAATATCATATTTAACTAGTGCTACTTTTATTATCTTATTATAGAATTGACTTCCTCATCACGGATTAAAACTTTAGGCATTCCAAATGAAAAAAAAAATATTTCTTTAAAACTATAAGCATAACATGAATATCAGTTCTAGAGGTTACAACTAAACAATCAAAATGTACTTGCATCCTTAGGAATGAACAAATGGTTCCTATACAGAGTGCTACCTGCCAAGTATGGTAATCATATTTGGAATTTCCATTTGAAGAATTACAGCTCTTCTGCTGTGAAGATAATTAAAAGTGGTTTCAAACCTTGAATGATGTTTAGATTTTTATACATCTATAGCTAAATGGCCTATGTTTGTTGGGAATATGGAGGACCACATGAATCGACTGGGTTGGTTTATTTTGAATGGTAGTTGGAAAGAAGTTAAATTAAAGCAGGCTTTTGGTTCTCAGTTGTTGGAAGTTATTAAGTTAGTCCCTATTACTTCTAAGGAGAATGAAGATCAGCTGGAGCTCATATACAGGTGTTCAGGTAAATCTCTATCTACTCTTATTTCTCATAAGCTATATGAGCAAGGTGGGGAAGATGAGAATTGGCGTTGGAGGAAGAATCTGAAGCTCAGGCCACGGGTGGAATTGTTCTGGTGGAGTTTATCCTTGAATGCCATCCCTACAAATAAGCTGTTAATGTACAGGAGATTGTCGACAATCAATGGTTGTCCTAGAGGTTGTATGGTGGTTGAGGATATGGAACACATTTCGGTCAGTTGTGTCAAGCTTTCTCACTTGTGTAATATTCTGAGGTGGTGGGGGTTTGCTATATCAGTTTTCTCCTCTCTTTATGATTGTTTGATGGGAATGAGAAGTTTGGCATTATCTGTTCCTTTCCTAGGAAACGTATACTGCTCGGTTGTCTTTTTAAGTTGGAAAAGTAGGACTAAAGTTTCGCATGGTGGAAAGGAGGACAGCTTTAATGCCATTGTGTCGAATGCTGTTAGTATGGCAGCTGCATCCTTCAAAGGAAGTTCGGATTACTGGGATACCAACCAGCTCATTGAGCTGTCTTGTTTTTGGCTTCCTCCTCCTCCCGAATGGATTAAACTGAATAGTGATGCTTCTCTGGAAAGTAATTATAGTGCTGGAGTTAGGGGTGTTGTCAGAGATCAACATGAAAGGTTTTTGTGTACTTTTGGGATGAAGTGTGTGCATTGGGACATTTCTCGCCTAGAGCTTTTGGCAATTATAGAGGCTAGACGTTGTGTACAGGATTGGATGTATGATTATAAGGCAATCATCATTGAAGGGGACAATAAGAATGCTATTTGTTTGGTGCGCAAGGTTCTTAATAAGGTGCCTTTCAAAGAGGTCCATCCAGAGATTCAGGATTTTTCTTTTCTTGAGGGGTTCAATCAAGTCTTATTTCATCATGTGAATAGGAAGTGTAATAAGTTAGCAGATTTTTGTGCTAACTATGCATGTTATTTTGATTTTTTTTGGGATGATGTTAGCAAGGATAATGTTCATCCTTCCTTTGTTTCTTTGCTTAAGGAGGATTGTGATTATGGTTAAATCAGTTTCTTCCTTCTTTTTCCTTTTTTAATAAAATTGCTTCTTGCATTTCTAAAAAAAAAGAACAAATGGTTAGAAAAAATCTAATCCCCAAACATCAAACAAATCAATTTCCAAAACATAACTTAATGGCAATTCATTTCTTCCAGAAATATTGCCTACTCTTTAATATTGATCACATTTTTTAACATATTCATTAACATCTCTAAATATTGTAGGCTAATAAAATCCTGATTGGAGTATCTTACAAGTTGTTGAGAAACCTCCAAAATGCTCTTCATAATATAAGTTATGACATTCCCTAATTATTGATTCAACTTCATCCTTAGAGACACATCTCTTAATGATTTGCTCATTATAAGTTTTAAATAAATATGGCTCATCCTAAAAGTAGTATTTGGCATCATGTAAAAAATTTTCTATTTTGAATGGAAGATAAATAAAAAGAAGAACACCACTAACAATAAAATTGACAATATTATTTTAGCAAGGCAGTCTACTCAAATGCAAAGCAAATAGTTATTCATAAAGGAAAAATTCATTTATAACAATTTTAGTAAATGCATGTTCTTTGAATGTAAGTCTTGAAATATGATCAACAATTTGATTTTTTTAGTACCTTTTTTTATCTCAACCTTCTATATCAAATTCCTGCAATAAAAGAATCCACCTAACCATCCTAGGTTTTGTGTCTTCCTTTGCATAAAAAAATTTGGTCGCAAACTGATCAGTATAAATAATAACTTTTATGCCAATCAAATACGACCTAAACATATCAAAAGAAAATACAAAGAATTAAAAATTTTTTTTTTCAGTAATTATATAATTATAATGCTAAGTGATCAATGTTCTACTGCCATAAGAAATGTCGTAAAATTTTTATCTTGCTCATGGCCAAGAATAAAACCGAAAACCAAATCACTTGTCTCATACATGACAATAAAAAGCATTGATCAATTAGGTGCAATAAGAATTGGTGCAGCGACTAAATGTTGTTTAAAAGAGTATAAGGCATGAAGCCATAAAATATTAGAAATAAAAGGAACAACTTTTTCAAATAAGTGACATAACAATTTTGAAATTTAGAAAAATCCTTTATAAATCATTTATAGAATATTGCATGCCTTAAAAAGTTCCTAATCCCTTAACTGAAGTGGGTAGTGGTTGATTTTTTATTGCTTGAACCTTGTCTTTATCCACCTCTAATGCTTCCTTAGAAATTGTATACCCTAAAATAATACCTTCGATCACCAAAAGTTGACATTTTCCCCAATTAAGCACTAAATTTTTCTCTACAAACATTTTTTAGTACAGAAGATAAATAATTATGATATGAATCATAAGTAGTGTCAAAAATAAAATAGTCATCTATAAAGATTTTAATGACCCACTCACTTACCATTAAAAAAAATGATGTACCAATATCAAAAGGAATTCTTCTAAACACAAAACTCCTATAAGGACTTATGAAGGTAGTTTTGTCCAGATTCTTAGGTGCTACAAGAATCTTTTTGTACCCTAAATATCCATTAAAAAATAGTAAAAAGAGTGTCCTGTCAAACCTATATAACATCTGGTCATGAGAAGCCAAATGAAAATGATCTTTTCTAGTGGCTTTGTTCAGCTTCATATAGTCTACACAAATTCTCCAATGAATGACAGTCCAAGTAGTGATAAGCTCATTAAGAATAATGAGTACTACTGTCGGAATACCCATCTTAGTTACACGATGAATAGAACTAAACCCAAGTACTTTCTAAGAAAGGACATATAATTCTTGCCACTAACCATTTAAGTATTTCTTTTTTAAAAACTTCTTTCATGGATGGGTTTAGTCTTCTTTTAGTAATAAGCTTTTGCAAAGAATATTTCTCTATTAAAATTCTATGCATACAAATTGAGGGGTTGATTCCTTTAATTTTAGCAATAGTGCAACAAAAGGCTTTCTTAAATTTTTTTTGAAACCCTAATTAACTTGCCTTCTTATTCTTTTTCCAAATATGTAGATATTGTGACAGTCAAAGTTGAATCTCTACCCAAAAATAGCATACATAAGATTGTTTGGAAGGACATTGGGTTCTATAGCAGGAGCTTCCTCTACATGTGGTCCTAAATTTCTACCGAAAGATGATGTCTCCAAAACTTTAATTCTCTCTCTAAATATCCCATCATTTTTTTTCCAATAAATGAGTAGCTTCTCTAAGTCGCTCACATCTTTTCTTCAAAACTTCCGCAAATGAATTTTTCCCTAATGGATCCTCCTTAAATTTCTCAATAACATCTTCTTCCAAATCAACTCTAAAATAGTCCTTATTCTTTTCATGAAGGAATTTCGTTGATTCAAGCACATTAATTGTTAATTATTGATCTTGCATTCTCATAGTTAATTCCCCTTTATGAACATCAATTAAAGCGTTACCTATTGCTAAGAAAGGTCTTCCTAAGTAATAGGTATCTCCCATTCATCTTCCATATCTATGATAAAAAAATCAACAATGATGATAAACGTGTCAAGCTTAACAAGAGCATCCTCTACCACCCCATCAAGATAAGTAAAAGATCTATCAGCAAACTGAAGGGCGACAATGGTTTGTTGAACCTCTCCAACACCTAATCTCCTAAAAAAAGATAAAGGCATCGAATTAATGCTAGATCTTAAATCACGCAAAGCTCTTCCACAAAATTTGTCACATATATAATAGGAATGGTAAAAAAACTAGGTTCTATCAACTTCTTAGGAATCCTCTTTTAAATAATAGCACTATACTTTTTTGTTAAAGCTACAATTTCAAAATTTTGAAAGTTGTTTTTATTATTCAGAATATCCTTCATGAACATAGCATAATTGGACATTTGCTCTAAATCTTCAGAGAAGAAAGTATTGATGGTTAACTTTTTGAATACTTCTAAGAACCTGGAGATTTAACTAGCCTAATTTTATTTAATTAACCTCTAAGGGAAAGGTGGTGATGGCCTTTCTATAATCTTCCTAACTAGTCTCTCATTATCTTTCAATTGTTTAAGTTGTTGGGTAGGGGTTCAACTTCTAAGGCTCATTAACACCACTATCATTTTGTGGTTGATTTTTAAATTTAAAAGGACCACCCAAATTATATTAACTCCTAAACTCAATATTTTTTCATTGTTCTTGAAATTTTTTAAATTCCAAGATAGAATTCTTATGATATGATTTGTTATTGATCAAACTACTAAGCTGCCCTGTTTAGTTTTTTATATTTCTATAGGCTATAGCTTTATTTTGATTTACTTGCATTTCACTAATTAATTCCACCGATATTTTTATTAGACTAACTAAGGTTAGGATGGTCTCTCTAGCCTAGATTATAGGTATTAAAATAGGGATTGTTTTGTCTTCCAATCAAATTCACTTTCTCAATCCCTTAAACAATATTATCTCCAATCGAATTCAAATCATTCTCTTCCAATTACATAGGTGATCCTAATCCTAAACTAACTCTAATAGTACCATACTTTTTAGATATATCACCTACCTAATTAGTTAGAATATATAAGGCATCTAACTCATACACTCCAACTACATGCTTAAGATTAACCCAATCATAATGCCACTAGAAATTATTTCTAGCTATTATCTAAATTAATTTATAAGCCTCCTCAAATGGCTTAAACTTTAAAGACCCTCTAGTTGCAGCAATAATAATTAACCTAGGGGATCTTTCTAGTCCATTATAGATACTCTATATAACCAACCAATCAAATAAAGTATGGTAAGGAAATTTCCTAAGCATTCGCATAAATCTCTCCCTACTTTTATAAATTAATTCTTCTTCAAACTAGGAAAAGGATGTGATATCATTCTTAAGCTTGAAGGTTTTGGAAGGTGGGAAATACTTTGCTAGGAATTTATGTTCCAACTCATTCCAAGTGGTTATAGAGCTTGGGGGTAAGGAATTCAACCACATCTTAGCTTTATTGCTTATGGTTAATAACTTTAATCTACTCATATCAAATCTTTAATTATAATTATTCATCTTTATTTCAAAATTCAATAAATGAAGGTATGACTTATAATTTTAAATTAAAGTAATAACATAAATGATCTAGGTTAGATAATTATTAATTTCTTTCCCACTCTATAAGGTATAAATAATGTTCATTTGAATTATTTAGAGTTTTATTATTATCCTAATTTTACATATTTTTTTATTATTTTTACTAAGGTTAATTAAATAATCAAAATTCAAAAGAAATTATAATAAACATGATAGAAATTTTAATGAAATGTAAAAAAAAGAAACATAAACAACAGTTAACACTATAAATATTTTTATATAATTGATAAAAGGATATTAAAATATACATTAATAGAACATAATGAACATAACATAACATAGCATTGATTACAGAATAACTAGTGCACTATTGACCTCATTTTTTTATGAAGTGACTAGGACGAACCCAGACCCTGGGATTTACCCAGATCCTAGATCTACCAAGATCTAGGATTAATTCAGATTCTAGAGTTTCTAAACTCTAGATCAATCTAGCTTCCTATCAAACTTCAATCTTTTTTAATCAACACAAACATTCAAATAATTGTCTTTGATTTAGATAATCCAAAATCAAGTAATCAAATCCAAAATGAAGCAATCAAATATGAAATCTAGCTCAAACCGAGAACTTCAAACCAAAATTCTTAGAGGAAAGGCTTAGGTCTTGAAAGCCTTTTCTAATGATTTTTCAAACACTTTAAACCCTAATCAAAAGTCCCTCGATTTATGATCGTTAAATTAAAAATTAATTAGGTATGTCCCTAGGGTCTAACCTCCAAATTTAAGCTCATTCTGAGGTCTCTAACCCCAGAAACTGAATTGAAACCCAATTGTTGTAAAACCTTCAAATATTTATGGCCTATACCACTAGACTTGCCACCTAGTAGATTTTCACCTTGGAGCCTTCTCCAAACCCTTTGATCATATCCAGACCCTTGATTATCATATGTTAAACATTAAACTACATTTTTGTGCACTCACTTTGACCCCCAGTTGACCAGGGGTCAAAATTACCAAAAAGCCCCTTTAGGGAAATTTTGGACTTTTCTATAGAATTCAACATGTCCTTTTCAAATAAAGCCTCAAAATATCCTCCAATGCATTCTAATTATCATTAGAAATGCATAGGACTCAATCCCATTCACTGGATCTACCTGGTTGACCAAGTCAATCAGGGTTGACCCAAATGCCCTTTTAGGATCAAATAGGTCATTTTGACCAAAATAACCTTCGTAGATCTTGGGACCACATCCAATAGACTCAAAAAATTAATTTTAATCTATTTAGCACATTCTCAACTTCTGGGTCAACTTGGTTGACCAAGTCAGCCTAGGTTGACCCGATAACCTCTTAAGGGTTAAATGAGAAAAATCAACACATATGACCAAATCAAACTAACCAAATTTCAAATTCATTTCAAAGGATGTCCAAATCATAGTACAAACATTTCCAAATTTATTTTGTATTAAACCCTAGATAGCTTGACCAAATCACCAACTCAACTAAACTAGATTTGGTCTAACCTACTTATGCTCTCATATATCCTTACAAGCTTTAACTCATTGGTCTTTACTCCTTCCAAATCAGCTCAAAGCTTACTCTCCATGCCACCTCATCAGTCAACATGCTTAGTTGACAGGTCAAAGTGGTCAAACAAGTCAACATGCATGCTTAGGTGGCTATGCCACCTTAGCAAGTCAAATTTTCCTAATACATCCACACCCCCATACATTTGGGTGGCTGAAAAGAACACTTGCCAGCACCCTAAGGCTCATCTCACTCTTGATTAGGATACTAATCATTAAGGAAAATGGATAATCTCATCCCTTACTCAAAATTTTGGAATTACCCCATATCATCCAAACTGTATAATTCCAGCAACCCCTAACCCCTTCCAGGGATAACTCAACTTCTCCCTCTATAAATAAAGCCTTCCTAGCCATTCAAATGGTTGTTGAAAGCTTAAAAATAGAATTTGAGAAGACAGAGAGAGAGAGAGAGAGAGTGAAAGAGAGAAATGGATATTTGTTGTAGCAGATCCAAATCCAGCCACCAATAGCCCTTGGACCCTTTGAAGGAAAGTTATAGAAGATTCAGATACCTTTCCAACATGCCTAAGAACATCAAAATTCATCCATAGGATTGTATGATATCTCAACTTTTCCCCTAAACTTTGATTTAAAACTATAAAAATAGACAATACATGAAGCCTCCAAACTTCTTGGGTTGGAAGATTAGGTTACCATACTTTGTTTCAAATTTTGTTAAATTTGGATGAGTATTTTGAAAGTTATGGGTATTTGAAATTTTAGTTCAAATTTGAACTAAAACTCAACTTTTGATCTAAACCTCTGATTATATAATCAGATGACTCAGATTTCCCTCAATCACACATCTTGGCCAAGATTCGAACGCGTGTTTCCTCATCCAAACTGTACGAGCGACATGGCATATCATGGTTGCTTGGATTAGATTCGATCAGATCAGATTTGATGACCCATATATGTGCTAACATGGTTAAGTGCTCGTCTTAGAGCTTGCCAACTGTCAAAGCCGACTGCCGCGCCACTGTTTGACACAATCATTGCCAATGATTGGTCTGGCGGTGCCGGCGACCAATTATACCAGAATTGGATTTTTAAAATCAAATCTAATGCCTAGAATTTCAAAATTTCATTGTAAATCTAGTTTTTTCACCAAATTTAATATTCTTGGGCTCATTGGAAAGGGCTCGAGCCCTATTATTTATTAAAATTAAAATTAAAATATTTTGATGGCAGGATTGTAAGTTATTTGGGTTTATTTAAAATTCATTTTTAGCAATTTTCTCACAATCCAGTGAACAACTTGAACCTAAATTTAGGTGAAACATTTTTGAGCATCTTAGGCATCCCTTGTATTTTTCCTAGGTCTAGATGCTCAAAGGATTTCGTGGGATGAATTTATAAAGTAATGGGTCCATTTTTGACCCAATAATTTAAAAATTTATAAATCTCCAGATTCATAAAATTAGGTTATCTAATTAATGTGGTGTGCTTGCATATGTCCAAGGGTAAGGTGACCAAAATTTCAAACCTAGTTGAACACTAGTGACACCTAGGAAAAATAATTATGGATGAGGTCTAGTTAACTTAGAAAAATTCTAAAAAATTATACGCACACCCAATAGGGATAAAATTTTAGAACATTAAACTTAGTGACATTTTACACCTTTGGTCCAAATTTCACTAGATTTGGAGGTCATTAAGTTATAAAACCAGGCAAGTTAAAATTTAGCCCTTTTAGGACCCAAAAACTTCAAAAAATTCTAATAAATCAAACTTAAATCTAAAAATTACAAATAATATATCAAATTGACCATAAATTGATCATTTATTTAGGGAAAATAAAAGTCTCATCACTAGACTTGTAATTTAACTATAATTTAAGTATTAGTGAAAATAAATAATTAATTAAATAAAATAACTAAAAAATTAAAAATTCCAAATAAATTCTAAACACCTTAAAATGCTCCCATGGGTTATACTTGACCTTTGGGAGTGATTTCATGTATTTTAGGATGAGTTTAGATCAAAACAATCAAAACCTTCTTAATTAAAATATTTAATAAATTAATTAATTAACCAAAGTTTGAAAAATAATAGCTAGTTCGAGAAAAATCCAAATTGGCCAAACTTAGTGTCATTCAACACCATTTGAGGTCTAGTATTTCTAAAAATAACAAACCAATAGAAATAGGTCAAAGTCAAAAAGTCAATTTTTCGGTTAGCAATAATTTAAAATGGGGTCAAACTTTAAAAATTTATAACTTAATGTAAAAAACCAACAAATTTAGCAAACTCAAAAGCATTATACTCCATGTAAGGTATAATATTTATTAAAAATATGAAATAATAAAAAATCCCTTAAAATTAAAAATTTAACTGTTTGGTCAACTCTAGTTTTAATTTTAACTTAAACTTCAAAATTTTATAACTGATTATAGAAAAATCCAAATCTAGCAAACTTATAATCTAATTGCTCATCCTAAGGTCTAATATTTAATAAAAATACTAACTTTCTAAAAATCAACTTTATTCTAAAAGTTAAAATTTGACCCCTTAATTTAAAAATTAAAATAATTTATAAAATTTAAAAATTTAATAATCAATCAAAATTCCAAAAATTTTTAATATGATTGATAAAATCAATCAACCAACCCTTTAATAGATAATAACCACTCTAAAGATGATGTTTTTAGGATGGACTACTCTAGGTTGTGGGGAGTGTCCTAAGGAGGCTTGATTCCTCGAGCATGGTGGCATAATGCCACAAATGGATTCAGTGGAGTGTAAAACCTTAAAATCAATTGATTATTACTAATATAAATAAATTAAAATTCTTAATTCAACTATATCAATTAGGTTTTAAGGCTGGACTATCTCGGGCTGTGGTGCTACGTGTCCTAATGAGGCTTGGTTCCTCGAGCTTGTGAAATAATGCCATGAACCAATTGATAGAAAATTAAAATTAATCTAATCTTTAAAATTAGAAACTAATGTAATTAACTAGATTATATTGGTCCTTTAACTTTTAACTGAATTTAACTAATTAAATTCATTTAATCAATCAACCTTAAAAATATATTTTAAAACAAACCTTAACACATTAATATTTAAATATTAACCAAGTTTATCCTTCAATCTTAAATAAACCAAATATTAGATAATTTTATCCAATTACCCAATATATGACATATTTGAACCACACAACCTACCACACACACTTAGAAGTGAAAGTTCTTTAGGGATGTTAAGACCTTATTAACTAGTCCCGAGGCTAACCAAGAGGGGGGTGAATTTGTAGTTTTAAAAATTCATAAGCAAATGAAAATTTAGAAAATATTTTTGAATGTTTTAAAATGTTTAGAGTTACACGATGATGTTTAGATGTTCAAAGATAATAGAACAATAATCACAATCACACAATCATCAATAGAAAAGTAAGTGCGAAAAATAATCAGAAAGAACACACCAGATTTTATAGTGGTTCGGTCAACTTGACCTACGTCCACTCCCTGGAGTATCCCCTCCAGGAATTACACTAACACTATGTGACTCTCCTTCTTCTCCCATAGCAAGGTGGAGAAGCCTGTACAAACACTCCTTTCCACCAACCCGGTAAGAAAGAGAACCTGAACTCATTTTGATTCCTCCTGAAGTAGGCAGAGAACCTAGACTCCTTTCGCTTCCTCCTGAAGCAGGCAGAGAACCTGGTCTCCTTTCGCTTCCTCCTAAGGCAGGTAGAGAACCCGGATCTTCTTACGGATGATCCTCCCACATAGACACTGACAAGATAAGAGATGACGACCGGAGAAGATGACTTAGATCCTTGCTCGGAGCAACCTTTGTGAATCCCTCATAAACTCCCCCTCAAAAGATCCTCTCTCTCTCTCTCCCAAGCTCTCTCTCTCTCTCTCCCAAGGTTTTCTCTTGATAGAAAAAGGGCAAAAAGATTTTTTTTGTTTGAGGAAAAAGATCTTAAATAGGAGGGCTCAAAAATTGCCCTAAATCTCAACTGGTCATCACATATCGTCCAGGACGATCGAAGGATCATCCTATACGATCAATGTAAAATCCCATATATAAGCCTGGACAATCTGGTTTCTCTAGACGATTAACAGACAAAATTTATTCAGATCGTCCCATATGATTCTGCGATCGTCCGGGACAATTAGTGTAAATCAAGAATTTCATCCAGAAGACAGTATGGGTTATCCAGGGAAACTTAGGCTGGATGATCTCAAAATGATATGATCATCCAGGATGATATTTCTGTCATCCTATACGATTAGTTCAAAACACCCAAAATCATCCTACACATTATTTGGATCGGCCTGTACAAAATGTGCTATATGATTGAAAATGACTTGATCGTCCAGCACGATATCTCTATCATCCTGTAGGATTAGTTCAAACTAGATAATATCATCCAGAAGATATTTCGCTTCATCCAGGTGAAATGCTCTGGATGGTCAGAATTTTGCATGTATCATGCCGGACGATATTACGATCGTCCAGGATGATATGATCATATCAATCAAATATTAATTGCTTTCCTTAATCAATAGACTAATTTAGGCATGATTGTAAAGGATTGTCTAGGATGATATATGTATCATCCGGGATGATCAGATCAAACCTCTAAAAATAAAAACTTACATAACTTAATCTAGCAGCTGAGAATTTCTAATTTGAGCATATCGTCCTGTACGATGGGTATATCATCCAGGATGATCTGCTTAATCAAACTGACTTAACATGGTCGCCCTAGTTAGGGTTTATATTTTTATTAGATCATCCAGAATGATATGAATATTATCCAAGATGATATGAACAAAAATTATAAACAGAAACTCTAACTCACTAAAACTCTCCCCCTGAGTGTCTATGTGCAAGGTTACTTAGCTAGGGGATCAATTACATTACATTTGACTCAAGAAAAGGAAAAAATACATTTAAACACACGCGGACCTGATCTTGAGTTAGCTTGAATTTCATTTGATCATTTGTACCTGAAATGTTAGCCAATCAAAAATAGAACACAGAAATAATTGTTATCATCAAAATTATAATCCTTAAACCCAGATTTGCAATAATCTCCCCCTTTTTGATGATGGAAAACATTTATTCAGTAGTTTCAAATAGAACCGACAGGAGTAATCAACACACATATGAGAGAAGATTTTTCATTTCAAATTTAACTGATCATAAATAGTGACACTAAATACAATAAGAGAAACAACTACAACACAAAAATAATAAAAAAAACTACTAGTAACTCAAAAACTAACTCCGATTTTTGACATCATGAAAAGGAGGAAGAACAAATAAAACAACACAAACAAAAACAACAAAATCAGATTAAATAAAAAATAAAAATGAGAAAACAAAAGTAAATACAATAAATTTTTTTTTTTAATTGATCACCTCTAGTAAATAAAAATTTTCCCTTGAGTTTCAATTTAAAAACCAATAAGAAGAAAATCGACGATGCTGAAATGTAGAAAAGTTAGAAAATTAACTTTCGTAACTCCTACCTCGGACACCTTTCAGGTTCAAATTACTTTCAAACAAAAGTCTAATTCAGAAGAAAAGAAATTAGATTCTAAAATAGATCCTTTTAAGCCACGTACCAGAAAAATATCTGATACAATAGTATTACGAAGTAAGGAATCCGAAATCATGATTTCAATCTCAAGCTTTTGAAAATATTAAGTGGCGCATGAATTTTCTAAGACATTTAAAGATCTGAAAGGGAAGAAAGCTTGTTTATTTGTGTGCTCATTTTGTGCCTCTTTTTCAATTTGTTTGGCGCACTGCATGTCTTTTGATTTTTGATACACTTTATGTATTTGTCAATTTGGCGATATTGCTCATCTTTTCAGCTTTGGGCTCATTTTGAGCCTCTTTTTCAATTTGTTTGGCACACTGCGCATCTTTTGTAAGCTTGCTTCCTTTCATAATCATTAAAGAATCTGAGCTGTGAAATTACCTTCCAAACATAAGAGAAGATAAAAACTCACTCTCTACAGTAAGGAGAATTAATTCACAAGACAAAAACTATACATCATATGGTAAGTGTAATCACCTGATTAAGAAAATATAACACTGATTCAAAGCTTTGAAAATACTATTCATATGAGGTAGATTACTATATGAAGATAAAATAGATTTTATTTCAAAAACCAACTTTTTAATTTTGAAGGAGATTTTTATCCAAAAGAAATAATACACCAGTAAAGGAGTTAGAGGAAGAGAAACAATCATCAATGTTTCTTCCCTTTAACAGATTCAGAGGAGTCAATCACTACTTACAAGCTTTCAAATAAAAACAACAAGGCAAAACACTTAGTCAGAAATCTAGTTTATCAGCAGTAGTGAGTAGTGATCTAATTTCTGATGTGAGTAAACAGTAAAGAAAAGTAAATAAGAAGAATAAAAGACACACTAAAATTAGTAAATGAAAATCAACAAATAAAAATCAATAGGAAATAATCAAATTTGATAAGCAAATCAAATAAAAAAATTAGTAGGAAAAGAAAAAATTCTAAAGTGAAACAGTCAATCAAATCAAACAGAAGCTAAAAAAAATGAAAAATAGAAAAATCAGAAATCAGTAATCATCATATTCATGCATTTATTTCAATCACACCCAATCTGATCCGCAAAATGCTGAATGAGTCAAAGGCCAGTGGTTTAGTAAAGATGTCAGCCAGTTGATATTCAGTTGCTATATGATGTAGCTCAATTTCCCCTTTTGTAACATGGTCCCTAATGAAGTGATGCCTTATATCAATGTGTTTGGTTCTTGAATGTTGGATAGAATTCTTAGAAATACTGATGGCACTAGTGTTATCACATAGAATTGAAATTGTGCCAACATGTAATCCTAAATCTAAAACTTGTTGCTTCAACCAAAGGACTTGAGCCACACAACTTCCTAAGGCAGTGCACCTAGCTTCAGCAATGGAAAGTACAACTGAGTTCTATTTTCTACTAGACCAGGAGACTAAAGACTGTCCTATGAATTGGCAAGTTCCAAAAATGCTCCTTCTATCCACCCTACATCCTATAAAGTCAGAGTCAAAATATCCAATAATCTCAAAAGAATTGTTATGCCTAGGATACCAGATTCTAAGGTTTGGAGTCCCTAAGAGATATCTAAGGATTCTCTTAACTACAGTCAGGTGGGATTCCTTAGGATCAGCTTGAAATCTAGCATAAAGACAAATATAATATTAGGTCGGCTAGCAGTCAGGTAAAGCAGTGATCCAATTATTCCTCTAAACTTCTTCTGATTAATAGATTTTCCATTTAAATCTTTATCTAACTGAATAGTGGAACTCATGGGAGTATTGATTGTCTTAGCTTTGTCCATTTCATATTTATTTAAGATATCCTTAGTATATTTTGATTGATTAAGAAAGGTTTCATCATCCATTTGCCTTATGCTAAACCCCAAAAAGTAGGACAATTCTCCCATCATACTCATCTCAAACTCCTTACTCATTATCATAGAAAAATCATCACATAAATTTTTATCAGAAGATCTGAAAAGTATATCATCAATATAGATCTGGACAATGAGTAAATCATCACCTACTTTTCTAAGAAAAAGGGTGATTTCTATGCTCCCCTTAACAAACTCTCTTTCTAGAAAGAATGTGCTAAGCCTCTCATATCAAGCTCTGGGTGCGTATTTTAATCCTTATAGGGCCTTTATTAATTTGTAAACATGATTAGGATATTGGAAATTCTTAAAACCTGGGGGTTGCTCTATAAAGACATCTTCCTTTATTACCCCATTCAAAAATGCACTCTTGACATCCATTTGAAAAAGCTTAAATCCCTTATAACAGGCAAAGGCTAGTAGCACTCTAATGGCTTTTAATCTAGCTACAGGAGCAAAGTTCTCATCAAAATCAATTCCTTCAATTTGATTGTACCCCTTAGCCACTAATCTTTCCTTACTCCTAACCACCACACCAGAATCATTCATCTTATTCATAAAGATCCATTTGGTTCCCACTATACTTTGATCTTTAGGTCTTTCTACTAACTCCCTTATATTATTCCTTACAAATTGGTTCAATTCCTCTTGCATTGCTAAAATCTAAAATTCATCAGAAAGAGCTTGATTAATGCTGGTGGGTTCAGTCATTGAGATAAAGGAAGAATGGTTTTCTTCCTTCCTAAGTCCATTCCAAGTTCTAACACCTTCAGAAGGGTCTCCTAAGATCAATTCTTTCTGATGACTTGAAGAATACCTCTAATCTCTAGGCAACATGTTTTTAGGTTCTACCCTTTCCTCCAGATTTGCATTTTCAACTCCTTGGGCAATCTCTCCTACCTCTTCTTCTTCCTCAACTCTAGACTCCTTAGGATCAGATTCATCAAATACCACATGAGTTGTCTCTTCCATCACAAAAGTCCTTTTATTAAACACCCTAAAGGATTTCCCCACACTAGAATAGCCTAAGAACACTCCTTCATCAGATTTGAGGTCAAATTTTCTTAAGGATGATTTCCCATTATTCAAAATGAAAACCTTACAGCCAAAGACATGGAGGTGGGACAGGTTTGGAGTTCTATCCTTAATGATCTCATAAGGTGTCTTATTCAAATTTGATCTAACATTCACCCTATTCAGCACATAACAGGCAATGTTTATCGCTTCAGCCAAAAAGTATTTTGGAAGTGAATACTCAGAAAGCATAGATCTAGTAACTTCCACTAAGGTTCTATTCTTTCTTTCAGCTACTGCGTTTTGCTGAGGGGTCCTAGGAGCTAAAAAGTTGTGGCTAATCCCTTGATCCTCACAGAAGGTTCAAAATCTCTCATTTTCAAACTCCCCACCATAATCACTATAGATGGTAACAATCTCACATCCTAACTTCTTCTGAATCCAAGTGGAAAAACATTTAAATTCATCCAATGACTCAAATTTATGTGACAGAAATCTAATCTAAGTGAACCTCGAGTAATCATCAACAATCACAAATCCATAGACTCTCCCCCCTAAGCTGGCAGTGCTAATGGGTCCAAAAAAATCCATGTGAAGGACTTCTAAAGGTCTAGAGATATTAATGTCCTTAATTGAGTGGAAAGATGAGTGGACTTGCTTCCCTAATTGACAAGCATCACACAGGTGGTCCTTAGTGAACTTAAGCTTGGGTACACCTCTAACTAAGTGCTTTTGGGTGACTCTTCTAAGGGTTTTCATACTGGCATGACATAACCTCCTATGCCATAGCCAAGACTCATCAGTAGCAGTTTTTAAGCAAATAGCAACATCAGCTTTAAAGTAATTTAAATCCAGCATGTAGATATTGTTGACCCTTTTTCCCTGTAAAACAATTTTATCATTTAAGCTTATAATGCAGCAAGTAAGTAGAAACTTTATGCTGAAGCCTTTATCACATAGCTAGCTGATGCTTAGTAGATTACGTTTCAGTCCATCTACAAGCAAAATATTATCAATAATGAAATTTTTTGAATCACTAATTATACATGCTCCTACCACCCTCCTGGTGGTGTTGTCTCCAAGTGTAACCTTGCTCCAGCTCTGGTCTTCAGCAAAATGAACTAATTTGGATCTCCCGTCATATGTCTTGAACATCCACAGTCCAAGTGCCACATGCTCCCATGAGGCCTTTTGTGACAGCGCACCTACAAAATCATCAAATATCAAATTTAGGAACACAAACAGGTTTGGGTTCCTTCTCATGAAAAGAAGAATGCAATGCAGGTGTGCTGTGCTATAAAACATGTAATTTGGGTCTCCACGCCCAATGTGTACTTTAGTGAACAGTAAAAGTATGAGAAATATGTCCTAGCACACCACAAGAAAAATATCTAATACCAGGAAAAGGGTTAACTAATCTATGTGGATGATAGTGTCTCTTCCTAGGTTTGAATGAAACATGCTTTGATGATTTTGAATTAGATTCTTCAAATGGTGGAGGTGCATAAAACTGTGCAAAAGTAGGAGGTGTTTTATTTTTCTCAAAAGCACTAATTTTCAGTTTTAGAAATTCATTTTCTTTCTTGAGACTTACAATTTCAAATTTCAAATAATGCTCATCACTAGCTAAGCTACATGCCATGGTGTCTAGTTCTTTATAAGTTTTTTCTATGTCAACATGCGATGTTTTCAATGACTCATACTCAACAATTAGTTCAAAATCCTTTTTGTTTAATTCATCAAATTCATCAAGTAAAGACATGTGATTGCTATCAAGTATAGAATGATCTTTAACCATAACATCATGCTCTTTTTGCAAATTCAGGAAATCCAATTTCAGGCTGGCATGGGTTTTCTTAAGTTTCCCATATGATGAATGAATTTTTTTAGAAACATCTAGTAATTGATCATAGGTTAGCTCATATACCTCTTCTTGATCAGATTGACCATGATGATCATCAGCCATCAGACACATGTTCTAAGTTTCCTCTTCAGCTTCAGTCTCAAAGGAGTCACATATAGAATCTACCTAGAATGCCTTTTAAATCTACTTCTTATCCTTCTTGAACTTGGGTTTCTCCTCACCCTTCTCCTTGCTTTGGTGAGCCTTAAGTGTAGGAAAATCAGCCTTTATATGTCTAGGCTTCCTGCATTCAAAATAAACAGTATCAGATGAACCTTTAAAATTTCTACTACTCTTAACTTTGTTCCACTTCTGAAAGTTCTTGTGTTTCTTCCTTAGAATGCTTTTGAATTGCCTAGTGATTAAGGCAACATCATCCCTTTCAGACCCAAAAGTATTAGTATCAGTCTCGTTGCCCTTCAGCACCACAGTTTTCTCTTTCTTTTTCTCACCTACATCAAGCTGTCTTTGGTTCACCCCTTGCTCGTAAGCAATGAGTGATCCAAGTAAGTTATCAATAGAATAGACATTCAAATCTTTAGATTCAGTGATCGTAATTATCTTGGCATCATAGGAAGAAGGCAAACATCTCAAAATCTTGTAAACTTTCTCATAATTTGTAAGCTCTCTTCCTAAGGCATGCAAGGGAGGTGACAATTTGAGTGAACCTAGTATACATTTTAGAAATTGATTCACTAGGTTTCATGTGAAAGAGTTCGTAGTCATGAAGCAAGATGTTCAATCAAGATTACTTAACTTCAGATGTACCTTCATAAGTAATGCATAACCTATCCTAGATTTCTTTACTAGTCGTACAAGTGGAAACACGCATGTAATCTTCAGATTTTAAAGCACAGAAAAAATAGTTCAAATATTTTGTATTTATTTGTGTTAAATCACGATCATCAAATGTTCATTCAGGAAAAGGAAGTTCAGTTTTAATGCCATTTACAAGTCTATGAGGTGCTTCATAACCATCTTTAACAAGCATCCGCATGCGATAACCAATAGATTATAAAAATGTGGACATGCGAGTTTTCCAAAAATTAAATGGTATATTATCAAATAAAGATGGACGAGTAATGGAATAACCTTCAGCAGTATTTCTATTTCCAAAGTTAGCCATGGATCGAATTCAAAAGTTTTTCAAAACTTAATTTTATGAATACCGCTCTGATACCTCTTGAAAGTTCATTACGGATGTTAAGCCCTTATGAACTAGTCCTGAGGTTAACCAAGAGGGGGGTGAATTGGTAGTTTTAAAAATTCATAGGCAAATGATGATTTAGAAAATATTTTTAAATGTTTTGAAATGTTTATAGTTACGTGATGATGTGTAGATATTCAACGATAAAAGAATAATAATCACAATCACACAATCATCAATAGAAAAGTAAGTGCAGAAAATAATTAGAAAGAACACACCAGATTTTATAGTGGTTCGGTCAACTTGACCTACGTCCACTCCCCGGAGCCTCCCCTCTAGGTATTGCACTAACACTAAGTGACTCTCCTTCTGCTCCCACAGCAAGGTTGAGAAGCCTGTACAAACACTCCTTTCCCCCAGCCCAGTGAGGCAGAGAACCTGAACTCCTTTTGCTTCCTCCTGAAGTAGGCAGAGAACCTAGACTCCTTTTGCTTCCTCCTAAAGCAGGTAGAGAACCTGAACTCCTTTCGCTTCCTCCTGAAGTAGGTAGAGAACCCAGATCTACTTGCAGACGATCCTCCCACAGAGACTTCGATAAGACAAGTGATGACGACCGGAGAAGACAACTCAGATCCTTGCTTGGAGCAACCTTTGTGAATCCCTCATAAACTCCCCCTCACAAGATCCTCCCTCCTCTCCCAAGCTCTCTCTCCCTCTCTCAAAGTTTTCTCTGGAGAATAAAGTGGCAAAAAGATTTTTCTTGTTGGATGAAAAAGAACATAAATAGAAGGGCCCAAAAATTGCCCTAAATCTCAACTAGTCATCACATATTGTCAAGAATAATCAAAGGATCATACTGTATGATCAGTGTAAAATCTCATATATCAGCCTGGACGATCTGATTTCTCTGGATGATTAGCAAAAAAAATTTGTTCAGATCATCCCGTATGATTCTGCGATCGTCCGGGACGATTAGTGTAAATCAAAAATTTTATCCAGAATACCGTACGGGTCATCCAGGGAAACTTAGGCTGGATGATCTAAAAATGACTTGATCGCCTAGGATAATATTTCTATCATCCTGTACGATTAGTTCAAAACACCCAAAATCATCCTACACATAGTTTTGATCAGCCTGCACAAATTATGCTATATGATTGAAAATGACTTGATCATCCGAGATGATATCTCTATCGTTCTGTATGATTAGTTCAGACTCAATCATATCATCCAGAAGATAGTTCGGATCGTCCAGGTGAAATGCTCTTGACGGTCAGGTTTTTGCGTGAATCATCCCGGACAATATTGTGATCATCCAAGATGATATGATCATATCAATCAAACATTAATTGCTTTCCTTAATCACCAGACTAATTTAGGCATAATTATAAAGGATTATCTAGGATAATACATGTATCATTCGGGATGATCACACCAAATCTTTAAAAATAAAAACTTATCTAACTTAATCTGGCTGTTGAGAATTTCTGATTTGAGCATATCGTCCTGTACGATGGGTATATCATCCTGGACGATCTGCTTAGTCAAAATGACTTAACATGGTCGCCATAATTAGGGTTTCTATTTTTATTGGATTGTTCAGGATGATATAAATATCGTCTAGGATAATATTAACAAAAATTGAAAATAGAAACTCTAACTCACTAAAACTCTCCCCCTGAGTGTGTGTGTGCAAGGTTACTTAGCTAGGGGATCAATTACATTACATTTGACTCAAGAAAGGGAAAAAATACATTTAAACACATACAGACCCAATTTTGAATTGGTTTGAATTGCATTTGATCATTTGTACCTGAAATGTTAGCCAATCAAAAATAGAACATAGAAATATTTGTTATCATCAAAACTATAATCCTTAAACCTAGATTTGCAACTAGAAGGTTTGCTAGGGCACCACTTCTAAATCTAAGCTAGGACGGTGTTTACTTTTTATTGTGTGTTAGGATTTTTGAGATTTTACTATATACTGGTGGTTAATATTGATGTGATTATTTATTTAATTTCTGCTCTCTATGATTTTATTGATGGGTGTTAGATTTACCCCTATGTTAGGGACGATTTATGCTAATTCAATCTTATGTAGGTGGCCATGCTCATGCAGGATATTTAAAATAAAAGGTGGTAAAATTATAAATATTAAATTATGTCAGGTACTACTGCTGCACTAAGTCCCCTTTTAAAATTAAAAGAGCATGGCCAAGTGTTGCTGGTTTGAGCAATTTAAATTTCATTATATTAACTACTTGGGATATTTTAAATATAATTGCTTAGGATAACCTTGTAGGTGATCTAAGTCTAGATTTTAATTTTCATTTAATATAATTTAATATATTTGAATTATAATTAAGCCAAGTGACATTTGAGATGGGACATAAATCTAATCTAAAATTTAAAGACAAGAGTGACATACCTTAGGGGAGAGTCTCTCTTCATTTAAAGATTAAGATTAGGATAGTTTTAGTATCCAAGGAGGAAAGAAAACACCCCTTTAAGGAGGAGTTTCTTCTCACTTGGATACATGTATCCAATAATCCAAGGAGCCCCAAAGAAGGATGATGAAGTGAAGATCGTGAAGAATCCCATTCTCAAATTCACTTTAGTCTTAGGAGCAAAATTCGGGCTATTATTAGTGGTACCCGACCATTTTACCTTCTGTACACCCTAGGTTGTAATATTAAGTGGCACTTGCCACATGGACTTTTAATTTCAATATTAATTTATTTGATTAATGATTAATGGGTTGGTTTGCAATATGGGATTGAAAGTTTTAGTAATTTTTTGGTGATTTTGCATGTCGATCGTTAATTTTGATTGGAACTTGATTAGGGGCTCGTGAGGGATCGCTAAAACTTTTTCTACTTTAATTATATTAAAATTTTCAAGATAATATAGAAGCTCTATCACTTTTAAGAAGTAAGTCCGGGACTATTAGGAGTTTGCATTGCATTTTGTTGCACTTTCTTTCCTTTGTTGGACACCTCCCCGCCTGCGAGTTTTGGCAGACCACCTAGCCTTTATGGGTGCAGATATATCAAGGAGAATCTGTGCAATCTCTAGGGAAAAACCTATTTTTAAGCCTTTTTAAAATTGCTTCAAATTAGATTTAAGTATTTGTTGAGTCAACTATCATGTATTATATTTAAATAAATTAAAATGAGTGAAAAATTTAATTATATTTACTTTAGCTTCAAACTACCCAACATAAGTCAAAGGCCTAATTAAGGATTGCTCTAGATGTCTGCCCTGTTCTCAAAAAACTTATCTTAAGTAATGTCCCAACCACTCTACATTAAATGACCAGACATGGTTTTGAAGCACTTAGATGGTTTAGCTGGCTCCCCAATCCAGGCCAGGGTAAGTCCAAATCCTGTATTGTATTAGCTAGGTTCGGATTACTGAATTTCAGTACCCAATTTAGACTTAGGTTCGGAGGCAACTTCAGACTATAAGACCTCAATTTTTTGGGAAAATTATCCCAACATTCGAATAAAATTGATATGTCTAAATTAAATCTCATTCAATCTAAATTTAAGTTAACACTTAGGATAGGTTGGGGTACTTCTGAACTATTTCAGAATCTAAAAGTACCTGCTACCTTTCATCCATTGATCTCTAAAATAAGTGTTCAATTTTGATCTAATCCCTATTGAAATTCCAATCCTCGCTTCCTTTGGCATTAAGCTCTGAAATCTTAAAATAAACTTTTTGCCACTATTTTAATCGAGAGTATTCGTGAGAAAATTCCAGTTTCCTATGATGTAATTAGCTATGAGGACTTGTGCTTGTAGGAGAATTAGAAACCTATATCAAATAAGTTTTTCAAATAAATTTTTTAAAAACTTAATTAATTATCTTTGGAAAAATTTAAGTCAAAATTAACGATCATTATCATCATTTTCAAAAGATCAATAATGATTGATATCTTCTTCCCTAAGGAATGTATATCATTTATTATTGTAACTTTAATTATGAAATTAATGATAATTTGTCCAAATTATCATAATTTAATACCTAAGTGAATAATCATTTTGACCCTCGGGGGGTCATATATAGTTCTTACTCAAATTTAGCTATGATAATCAGGATAAAATTTTAATCCTTTAAATTAATCCATTAGGGAATGGTATGCTCATCTCCTAAGACTATATATCATTCTTAATGATGCATTTAATTTAAAATTAAAATTCAAGAAAATAAATCGCCCAAAGATAATTAATCTTTTTTAAAAATAATAACTTTTAATCAAACAAAAATGGCCGCTCCACTGGGGACCTATCTCTCTCTCCATCTTTAATAGAGGTATAAATTTTATTACATCGGTAGTTTTGACTACCTTTCTCTCTGTTGATCCATCTACCCATTTCTTGGTTGGGTGAGTGTGGCCAACATCAATAAGACATGTTAAAAGAGAGGTGAGCGAGGAACCTCTATCAAAATAAGTTTTAACATTTTGCCTCCAAGTTTATTGGCAGAGCAAAAGAGTTAAGCCAAACTTTTTAAATCCATTTTGTGGTTGTTGTAAACTTGCATGCTCAAATCTTAAGCAAGCTACATTTCGCAACTTGCAAAAAATCCTTCAATCGTAATATCAAAGTTTCAATACTCTAGCAAAATTCAATCTTTCTTAAATCCTAATCAATCTCAATATTCTATAACCATATATGGAATTATGGTTCTTATAATTCAGTATGCAAGGAAGAATATAAATAACTTTTCCAAATTCAATTCAAATTTTTTATTCTTCTAGCAAAGATAGTCTTCGACATTTCATTCCCAAATAATTTATCAAGATGAAAGAGTCGAATTGGCTTCTTAAAATCTTACCCCAAAATTTGTAAACCTTTAGCTTGAATACAGATTAAACATTTTGAGTTTCAAAAATAAGAGGAGATACTATCAGATTTTTAATTTTTTTTAAATCTCCTTCCAAAATTATTTAATTTCAATCATTATTGTCATAAGTTTTCCTACAACACTTTCTTGTAGTTTAACCTTAAATTCAATCCTCTCCAAAATTAACCTTAAATTTCAAATCTAGACTGACATTTTTACCCCTGAGTCAATCTACAAGGTAAAAGAGTCGAGCTGAAACCCTTTGATTTCCCATAAGTTTGTAAACCTTCATGTTGAGACCTCTTTCAATATGTTTAGTTTTGAAATTTAGGGAACATCCAGTTCTTATCTTCAAACATTAAAAATCCCATTTTTTTTAAAATCAATTTCAGTTGTCATTATTTTGTCTTTCCCATAATATTCTCTTGCAGTTTAACACATACAATGTAATTTCAATTTTAAACCCCTGCTCTAACATTTTAACCCAGAATTAATCAGTGGGGGTAAAAGAGTCGAGTCAAAAATTTTTTGATTTTCCTTTCAATTTGCAAACCATCATGTTGAATGCAAATTCGACATATTGAGTTTCAAAACTTGAAGGAAATCTTTCAATTCTCAAAAATCCAATTTCTCTTCAAGATTCATTTAAATCAAATCCAGAATATCATTGTTATGTGTTCATCTACAACATTCTCTTTTAGTATAACATATACAATGAAAATTCAAGTTCTAATTAAATCAAAATCAATCCTTGTATTTTATCATCGTGAACTGAATTATAGCTCTTATAATTCAGTATATGGGATAAAATCTAAGATCCTTTCAATTTTATTTTCAACATTCTATTCCAAGTTTCTTTCTTCAAACTCCAGTTAATTAAACATTTACAATGGCCAAAAAACTTCTTTTTTTAATTGACCAAGATCTTTAAGTTGAAGAATTGATCCATGACAGTATGATCCAGTTTGGGATAGGTTTCTAATCTCTGTAGTTGTCAATGAATGGTGGAACTATCATCAATCTCACCACCGAGGGTGATAAGGATGCTCCAGTAGTCGAGTTAGCAGTAGGGGTGGGGAATGATGTCCCCCCCATTCTTGAAAAGGAGGCAGCTATCGCCCCCATACCTATTTGTATCCATAGTGGAGGATAAGAAATAGAAGTCAGGTGCTAATGCTGAAGTCAGTTCTGAGTTTGAAAAGGGATCTTCTAGTACTGAAGCACTATTTGGCAGCAAGAGCGCCATAAAGAACTATTTGAGGAGGGTGAGGAAGAAGATCATCAAGTTAAGGAAGATGGCCGAGCTGAAGGCCTTAAATGTAGTTGAACCTGAGGCTTATGAAGAGCTGCATATTCCTTTCTTTTCTCCACTCATCAAGGGGAATCATTTATATCCCCTCATAGCAACTGCAGGGGAGGATAGAGTTTCCAAAATTTCTAGCTTTCCACCATGTCTGTTGGACTACTCTGTGAAGGAGACCCTGAAAGAAAAATAGACTTTCAAAATAAGGATGTAAAGAAATATCATCCATTCCTATGCTACTCAAGTAGGTCAAACCAAAGAGCAATACATGAAACACCTGAAGGGGTTATTTCCCACAAACTTGAGAAGGAAGTTCTAAAGGAAGTAAAATTAGAAGCTAGAAATCTGACTCCTCAACCAGTGAGGAAAAATAAAAAGTTTGTTAACCAGCCTATCACTTTTATTTTGGTGGATGGATATCATCGAGTGCCTTGCCTCCCATCAGTAAAGATAGAGGAGATAGTTCTAATGGGATCAGTTAAGGGTCACCCTCATAACAGTAGACCATCGGTCCCTCCTTTATGAATTTCTGAGCTGGCCCCTGTAGTAGCCAGATCTAAAGAGATTATTAAAGATTTGAAACTAGTGAATGTGAAGGGCAAGAGGCCCATGTCACCTAAGTAACACTAAGTGTTGAAGAAGTTGAGCAAATCTGTAGGGATACAGATTCAAGATAGTTTTGATCTACCACTAATTGATCTCCCCTGGCTCCCTATTCAGGGAGGTGAGAACTTTACCCCTGTTGATATTAGAGCTTTGACTCTTCAAAATCCTTTATCACCTATTATGGTGGATATCCCTCTACTTACAGAGGATGCTACCCTTGCGATTACTGACCTTAGGAAAGTCGGAGGGGAGGGGATAGTTCCAGATTTTGATCAGGAAATGTTGGATTAATTAGCAGCAGAATTTGTTACTGAGCAAGACCAGAAAATCCAAGAAATACTCTCTAAACATGATAAGAGAGACTTTGAAGAAATGCTAGATTATTAAGGATATTTATCAATAGATCCTATGACAATCAATGACAAACCAGCCAATGAAATAGTCCAAGAGATTCTAGAAATTCTTAAAAAGAAGGCAATCGAGGCCTTTAATCCAGATACAAATGATTTGTTCATAGAAGAAGAGTTGTCCAAAGATATTTGCATGGTTGAGACTCAAGCATCAACCTAGGATATTGAGCCTTCAAAGCCCTATCCTGAAAAAGAAGAGAGTTTGGGAGCTCTCAGGTCAGATGAACTGATAATAATAAGTGACAGTGATCAACATATCAAAAATCTTAAAGAACATATTACAGAGATGTCACTATAGCTTAAGGAAATATAGGATCAATTAATTAAGACACAACAATCCTAGTTTGACTCACCATAGCATGTAGTTCAATCAGTGGCCGATTAGAATAGATAACTAGAGCTTAGTTTGAAAGTTCCTGAGTTAGTGCCAATTCCCCCCATTTAACCAGAACTTCACTTAGTTTAACCAGTACATCAGCATGTTCAGCCTACAGCTCTCCGAGTTCCCATAGATCAACCTCAAATTGATATCAAACAGATTGTTGAGACATGGGTAAGGGAGGCCTTAGCCCATTCTCAAGGAATTCTGTCTTTTCTGAAGGGTAGGCCCTACCCTGAAGAATATGACCTAGTTCCTTATCCAAAAGGCTTTGTGTCATCTTCTTTTATGGTTTTCAGTGGCTTAGGAAACCCAAGACAACATTTGGCCCACTTTCGAGGAAGCTGCTGCAATGCAGGGGGGTCAGATGCTCTACTGTTTCAACAATTTATCAGTAGTCTTTCTAGTATTCCTTTTAAGTTGTACGTAGATCTACCAGGTGGTTCAATGAAAATATTCATAGAGCTTGAGGGTCTATTCTTAAAGAGATTCTTAGGAGCTCAGCAGTGAGTAACCGATAGTGATCTGTAGTTGATAAAAAAATTGGGAGAGTCTCCGGTCGACTATATCTTGAGCTAGAAAAATCTCTCGATGAAGTGTGAGCCTCAATTACAAGAGCAGTATGTTGTGGAAATTCTTATAAAGAAAATTCATGGGCCTATTACTTTTTAATTAAAGGGGTTCATGATCAAAACTTTTGAAGAACTTCTCAATACAGCTAAAAATCTATAGGAAGAGGCTTCCAAAATGCCATTTTTAAAGGATGCTTCAGAGGAGAAGAAAATCAATAAGCCAGTGAAATCATTTGAAAAGAGCTGTTACGGTGTCTACAGTTGATAAAGGGAAGAAACCTATTAGTCCTCAATCTAGTGGTCCTCCACCCCAGCAAATCCAAAAACCTCAACCATTCCAGGTAACCTCTCAATCCACCAGGGAGCCATATCCAATTTCTTTGAAAGAGAGATTGGCTCATCCTTATCCATTTAAAAAGGAGTTGTTAGGGGAAATTTTCATGATTCATTTAAAGAAATCGGATTTCTGATTGCCAGAGGCCAAGAAGCTCAAAGAGGAAAACAAAAATGATGATCCTAATTTTTGTCTGTATTACCACATATTGGGCCATGCAATCGAAGACTACTTTGTCTTTAAAGACTAGCATGAAAATAACTTTTGTCAAGGAAATATCATAATTTCAAAGGAGTACCTAGTTGACCCAGATCATGGATTTTTTAAGTCCATCTCACGTAAAAATTCTAATATTTCTTTGTCTATTAAAGATGGTTGGGATATAGTACTATCGTCAGCATTTAAGAAGTTAATTAACAAATCTTTTCATCTTACTGATGAAAGCTTGGGGCCCAATTTGGAAGGTTAACGTAGAGGCTTCACAGGAGAATGTTGGGATAGTTTACTCTCTAGTAGTTATAGGAACTATTGTAATTAATAAAAATAAAAAGAGAGATGCTTTTGTAGAGAGGAAATATGGTGATGATAGATGTGTACGAGTGGTAGATGGTCGCTCAAAATTATTATCCCGTTTGATGTTGTCTGACTTATACTTTTCCCCAATAAAGGCAAACGGTCAAAAATCAATAAAAAAGTATGATCCTTCTGTGAATATTTTGATGATTAATATTGAGAATTTGATTCAAAATGATACTTCTATTGTTAATGATCAAAGTTTAGTTGAGATCAACCAAGACATTTAAAAACATAGCTCCCTAGATTAGAACTCTCAAGGGGAGAATGAATCTGAAGTCTTATCAGATGGCGACATCCTCAAAATTATATTTCAAGAGAGTCCCATCATGATAGACATTTCAGATTCTGATTCCCATTCAGAAAATGACAATCAATAACCTATGGAGAGTATAGAGCTTATTACAGTTTGCCCTTTAGAGGATATGATACATGTAAAACTGCGAGGTGGTAAGATTTTACACCGTAGGCTTCTTCCTCAAGAAAAAGGAAAGCAAGTTATTTCTAATGATCTAACTCAGATCCCTACTCAACAATTAAATACTCCTTCAAATCTAACAAGTCTTAGTCTTGATGTTCCAAAAGTTGATTATAATATTTTAGTTCATCTTAGGAAGTTGCCTGCTAAGATGAGCATCTATAATGCCGTTATCCCCTCTAAGGGGATGAGAGAATCCTTAATTAAAGCACTTCTCGACCCAGAGATTTGTTTAGCTTAGTTATCTTTAACTTCCAAAGAAGAAGCTTTATATTTTAAGAAAATCCTAGGAGTAACTTTTTTTCGATGAGCATCTACTACTAGAAACTTTCGATCACAGTCACCCACTTTACATCACCATAAATGTGGGAAAATTAAATTTATCCAGAGTTCTCGTTGATCTAGGAACATTAATCAACGTGATGAATATAAAAACTCTTGCATACCTTAGAGTTGATACTAGTAAGCTCTCAACCAAGAAGTTAGTGCTTTGCGGGTTCAATAAAAAGGGTGATAAGGCTTTAGGTTCAATTACACTCCTTCTATAGATATAAGAGTTGAAAATTGAGGTGAAATTTTATATAATTCATTCGGACACATTCTTAATGTGCTCTTAGGTAAGCCCTGGATCCACAAGTACAAGATGGTTCCATCTACCCTACACCAATGCATCAAGTACCAATGAGATGGCCTTAAGTATTAAATTAAGGGTGATCTACACCATTCTCTATTCATGAGATCGAGATCTATGAAGATGTTGTGTACTACACACCTAAAGGGTCCATTTCCTGTGCTAAGGCAAAGATCAACATTAAAGAGGAGAAAGCAGAAAATGAAAATTCAAAAGTAATTCTAAAAGAAGAAAAAGTTAAAATTCAAAAAAGCCAAGAATTAAGTAGCGAAGATGATGTCAAGGGCATGGTTTTTAGGCCTCCAAGTAGTCTTCCTAAATGAGATGGAAGAATGACCCAAAGAGTATATGGTAGAGGTTCTCCTTCAGTTGAAAAAAGAAATACCCTAATATTCATCAAACTAGAATCAAGTTTTGATGAAGAAGCAAGAAAGAGGGGTGCCAGATTTGCTTTTGACTATCAAAAAATAAATCCTCCTCTAAAGTTTGATCTCACCTTAGAACCGAATAGTAACCAAGAGGGTAATGATGCAAAATGTCAAAGTGATGAGCCTTAATTAACTTATTATGAACATCTCAATAAGGCAGTTGAATCCTTAACCTTAACCCCATTGTCCATTGACAACATCTTAGGGTTACTGATTAAGGATACCCCTAATCTAGATGGAGAAATGAGGAATGTCAATTTTTTCCTAGCTCCACCTCTTCAAGGAATGAAGATAATGTAACCCTTGATGAGGTAGACTTTAATGAATTAATGGAATTACATTTTGGCTACTTTCCTGTTGCTGTCAAAGCTCTTATCTCTAAAGGTTTCACTCTGGGTCAATGGACTAAGGGTCAAGATAGATACTATAAAAATATTTGGAACTCAAACTTTAATAAAAATTGGATAAGTGGTATTGGTTTTAGTATCGTTAGTTCATTTGATTATAATGAATATTGTTTAATGATAACTATTCATCCTGAATCTAAAAATATCCCCAATAAAGTTATTGATTCACTTGATAAACATTATTTATAGACTTTAGATGATTTTGATGATGTTTAAGTTTAGGATGCACCCCCTAAATTTGTGGAAGAAATTAAATTGACAATTGATGAACTTAAAGAAATCAATCTTGGAAAAGAAAATGACCCTTGTCCCACCTTCATAAGTTCTTTATTGAGTAAGGATAAGTCTGAGGATCTAATTCAACTTATCTCTGAGTCTATGGATTGCTTCATCTAGATATATGATGAAATGTCCGGTTTTCCTACTAATGTGATCGTCCATAAACTTGGAATTAGGCATGATGCCATTCCTGTCAAATAAACTTCTAGATGCATGCATCTGGAAATTAAACAACAAGTCATTTCAGAAGTCAAGAAACTGGTCGAGGCTAAATTTATCCGAGAAGAATAATATCCCTCCTAGGTAGCCAGTGTCATAACAATTTGAAAGAAAAATGGTCAAATTCGAGTCTGTATTAACTATAGAGACCTGAATAAGGCGTATCCCTAGGGTGAATTTCCTTTGCTAATACCAGAGCTTATGGTTGTTTTCTCCTTTATGGATGGCTCGTTAGGATATAACCAAATCAAGATGGCCCCAGAATATGAGAGAAATATTGTATTCAGAAGTCCTATAAGAATCTTTTGTTATAAAGTGATGCCATTTGGACTTAAAAATACCAGTGTAACCTACCAGTGGGCCTTGACTCACATCTTTGATGACTTAATCCATAATCAAGATGAGTACTACATTGATAATTTAGTTGTCAAAAGTAGAGTGAAAGAGGCTCATATTTATGACTTAAGAATAGTCTTTGAGCGGTTACGCTGCTGCGACCTCAAGATGAATTCCTTGAAATGTGCTTTTGGTGTTACTTCAAGAAAATTCTTAGGTTTTGTAGTGAGGCACTGCAAAATAGAAATTGATTCTACCAAAATTGAAGCCATTTTAAATATGCCACCTCCCAAGAGTCTTACATAATTGAGATCTCTTCAAGGTAAATTAGTATATATAAGAAGGTTTATTTTAAATTTATCTGAAAGATGTTAACTATTCTTTGTCCTTGCTAAGAAGGATGCCAAATTCATTTGGAATGAGAAATGTTAATCTGCATTTAAAAATATCAAACAATACCTGACAAATCTACCAGTTTTGGTAGCCCCTGTTCTAGGGAAACCCTTAATCCTATGAATTATAGCCCTTAACGACTCTCTCGAGACCCTTCTAGCTCAAGTCAATGACAAGGGAAAAGAAAATGCTCTCTACAACCTAAGTCCAAGACTTCTTCCAACAGAAATCCGATACCCTGCAATCGAGAAACATTATCCTACCTTAGTCTTTGCAGCATAAAAATTAAGGCATTATATAAATTCTCATCAAGCAAATTTTATTTCCAGTGTCAATCCACTTCAATACCTTATGACCCGACCTAAGTTTTTAGGATATATAGCTCATTGGTCTATGATATTACTTTAATTTAAAATCACTTTCATTCCCCTACATACTGTAAAAGGACAAGTCATTGCCAACTTCCTTACAATACACTCGCTGCCAGTAGAGTTTCCTGTAAATAATGATTAACCTGATAAGAAAATTATGAGTTTCAAGGAATCTGATAATTGAGTCTGGGAAATATATTTTTATGGTGTAGCTTCCTCCCAGTGGGCTAATGCGCATCAATCTATTATTCTTGGAAAATCTATAATTGGCGCAATTTTTATAATATGAGATAAAGGAATGATGCACTTTTCCTACCATTTATTAGAACCTTGCACAAGCAATGAAGCTGAATACACAGCTCTAATAATTGGTCTAGAACTTGTAATCCTAATGGAGATTAAAGAGATTAAAATCTTTGGTGATTCTTAACTGGTGATCAACCAGATTGTAAGAACCTATAAGGTTTTGAATCCTGAACTCCTAAAATACCACCAATACACTACGTCCTTACTCAAACAAATTCTTGTTATAACTATGTATAGGATTCCCCATGGAAGTAATTCTTTAGCGGATGCCCTAACAAAGCTTATAAAGGAATTTGCATGTCCAGTAGAAGACTCTATTCCTATAGAAGTTTAAGGTCGAAAGATTTTGTCTCCTATAGATTTGGAGTACATCAATAAACAATCTCTCTAGGTCCTTTTGGCCACTTCAATAGTCTATGAAGAAAGTGATTGGAGTCAACCACTGATTGAATACCTCCAAGAAGGTAAGCTTCCCCACGATTGGTCACTTTCCAATCAAATCAAGAAATGTGCCCTATCATATATACTAGTCAATAATACATTATAATATCGATCATTCAATCAAATGTGGCACCAATATTTAGACAAACAAGAATCCCTAAAGATTATTAATGAGGTCCATGTTTGACTATACGGTGCTCATCAATCAGGTCCTAAGATGAAATTGAAAATTAAAAGACTTGGTTACTACTGGCTAATGATGATTGATAATTGCATAAAAATTACAAAATATGATCATCAATGCAAGATTCTTGGTGTGGTTTTACATCAGCCTCCTAACGTGCTACATCTAATGATAGCTTCATAGCCCTTCGAAAGTTGGGGTATGGATGTTATTGGGCCTATTGACCCTCCCTCTTCAAATGGTCATCACTTCATTTTAGCAGTGACTGATTACTTTTGAAAGTGGGCAGAAGTAATTCCCCTATGAAATATAATAACACAATATGTTATAAAATTCATTTGTGATCATGTCATATATCAATTTAGCATGCCCCACATAATCATAATTGATAATGAGTCCACTTTCAAGTCTACAAAAATTAATAATTTTATAAGGCATCATAGTATTGATTGGAGATACTAAATAATCTATTACCCTCGAGCTAATGGGTTGGTTGAGGCCTTCAACAAACCTCTAGTGCAAATCTTTAAAAAGACCCTTGAGAGGTTGGTGGAAGCTTTGTGGGCCTATCAAACCACTTACAGGACCTCGACCGAATCCACACCATTTATACTAGTGTATGGATCTGAGGATGTACTCCCTCTGGACGTTTAAATCTCTTCACTTAGAATTGCAATCCAGAACCAAATAAGAGCAGAACAAAATGCTCAAATCCAGTTAGAAGAGCTTTAAGGCCTTAAAGAACACGGTCTCCAAGCTGAATAAACTTAGAGCTGTATAAAACTTGAATAGTTCAAGCTCATGATAAGTTAGTGTGACTTAGAACCTTCCAAGTAGAAGACTTGGTCTTGGTTCTTCGGTGGCTTATATTAGCTTACTAAAAGATTGGTGAGAAATTTAAACTAACCTGGGAAGGACCCTTTACTGTAGAAATAATCTATGAAGGAGGCTTCTATCAGCTAGTAGATTATAAGGGAAATCACCTAATGCTACCAGTCAATGGGCGATTTCTTACGAAATACTATACTTGATGTAGCTTGATCTTTCAATCAATAAAATGTTTAAATTTTGAATCAAGTTGACTCAATTTCATTTAAATTTTTAAGTTCCAGAATCCTGTTTTCCTTTTCTTAAGGTTAGGTGTGAGTCCCCATACTTCATTTCCTTAGGAATAGATTTTAATCAGGTTAGATAATTTTTGCCAAAATCCTGAGATGTTTAGGTAGACTATCTCCTTCGCTAGTCCCCCTAGTTAGATGTAGCCACTATGCTTTCTAGCTAGGTTAGTCATTAAAAACCCAAAAGAAATTTGACCTTTTAGGAGTAGGTGTGAGTCCCCATGCTTCCTACCTCTTAGGGTCTTGACTAACTAATGGTGGATTTAAGCTTGCTAGGCCCCATCATAGTTTAGTCACGCTCTAGTCTTTAAGGATAGGTATGAGTCCTCGTGCTTCCTTTCCTTAGAATTAGACCCACTAATGATGGAGTATGCTTGTTATGGCACCACTCTAGTTTCAAAACTTAAATTTGTTCCTTTGTATGGAGCAAGTTTCCTCCCCACATAATCATCCTCTAGTGATAGAGTACGCTCATTATGGCACCATCCTAGTTTCAAAACTTAATTTTGATCCTCTATGTGGAGCTAGTTTCCTCCCCACATGATCATCCACTAGTGATGGAGTATGCCCGTTGTGGCACCATCCTAGTTCCAAAACTTAATTTTGATCCTCTGTGTGGAGTAAGTTTCCTCCCCACGTGATCATCTACTAGTGATGGAGTATGCCCGTTGTGGCACCATCCTAGTTTTAAAACTTAATTTCAATCCTCCATGTGGAGCAAGTTTTCTCCCCACATGATCATTAACTAGTGATGGAGTACACCCATTGTGGCACCATCCTTATTTTAAAATATAATTTTGATCCTCTGTGAGGAACAAGTTTCCTGCCCACATGATTATCCACTAGTGATGGAGTACGCATGTTATGGTACCATCCTAGTTTCAAAACTTAATTTTGATTCTCTGTGTGGAGCAAGATTCCTCCCCACATGATCATCTACTATTGATGGAGTATACCTATTGTGGAACCATCCTAGTTTCAAAATTTTAAATATGATCTTTTGTATAGAGCAAATTTTCTCTCCATAAGATTATCCACTACTGATAGAGCACGCCCTCTGTGGCACCATCCTAATCTCAAATTCAAACTTGATCCTCTATAGGTAGGAGTTCTTTCTTCCTATATGATCCTTCATTCTTCTTCTCCTTAGGGTAGAATATGCCTTTTGTGGAACTACCCTAGTATCAATTCATACTCGATTCTTTAGGAATAGCTTTCTACTTTCCTTCGTAATCAAAATTCCAGTCTTAACCTTTCAATTCGGTCAATGCCAATATGAGCAGTAGAACTTAATTCTAATGCAAATATTGGGGGTCCATTTAGTGACCACCTTTTTGTATGAGGTCATTAGGACTAACCCAGACCCTAGATCTATAAAGATCCTAGGATCAATTCAAATTCAAGAGTTTCCTAAACCCCACATCAATCTAGCTTCCTTATTAAACATCAATATTATTTAATCATATATAATTATTCAAATGATTATAATTGATTATATAATCCAAAATCAAGCAATAAAATCCAAAATCAAGCAATGAAATCGAAAATCTAGCTCAAATTCCAAAACTTTAAACCAAAATTCTAAGGGTAAAGGCTTAGGTCCTAAAAGCCTTTTCCATTAATTTTTCAAATACTTCAAACCCTAGTCAAATAACCCATAATTTATGATATATCAATTACATATTGATTAGAAATGTCTCTACGATATATCCTCCAAATTTGAGCTCATTTTGAGGTCTCTAACCCTTGAAACTAAATTAAAACCCAAAGGCTATAAAACCTTCAAAATATTTACGTTCTATGCCATTGGACCTGCCACCTAGTGGATTTTGACCTTGCAGCCTTCTCCAAACCCTTTGATCACATCCAGACACTTGATTATCATATGTTGAACATTAAATTATATTTTGGTGGACTCAATTTAACCTCCAGTTCACCAAGGGTCAAAATGACCAAAATGCCCCTCTAGGGCAATTTTGGAGTTTTCTATAGACTTCAACATGACCTTTTCAAATAAAGCCTCAAAACCTCTTCCAATACATTCTAATCATCATTAGAAATGCATAGGACTCAATCTCATTCCTTGGGTTAACTTGGTTGACCAAGTTAACCAGGGTATACCCAAATGCCCTCTATGGGTCAAATAGGTCATTTTGACCCAAATGACAATCCCATACCTTGGTACCACTTCTAACATACTCAAAACATCATTTTAAATCTATTAAGCAAATTCCTAACTTTGGGGTCAACTTGGTTGACCAAGTCAACATAGGTTGACCCAATAACCCCTTAAGGGTTAAATAGGTCAAATCAACCCATATGACCAAATCAAGCCAACCAAATTCTCAAATTCATTTCAAAGGATATCCCAATCATGGTTCAAATATTTCCAAATTTATTTTGGATTAAACCTAGCTATCTTGACCAAATCACCAAGTCAACTCAACTAGATTTTGTCAAACCTACTTAAGCTCTCATATATCCATACATGCTTCAACTCATTAGTCCTTACTCCTTCCAAATCAGCTCAAAACTTACTCTCTATGCCACCTCATCTGTCAACATGCTTAGTTGACTAGTTAAAGTGGTCAAAAAAGTCAACTTGCATGCTTAGGTGGCTATGCCACCTTGACAAGTCAAATTTTCCTAATACGTCCACACCACCATGCATTTGGGTGGCTAAAAAGAACACTTGCCAGCACCCTAAGGCTCAACTCTCTCTTGATTAGGGTAGTAATCATTAAGGAAAATGGATAATCTCATGCCTTACTCAAATATTTGGAATTACCTCATATCATCCAAACTTTATAATTCTAATAGCCCCTAACCCCTTCCAAGGAATAATTCAGCTTCTCCATCTACAAATAAAGCCCTCCTAGCCATTCAAATGGTAGTTGAAAGCTTGGAAATAGAATTTGAGAAGAAAGAGAGAGAAAGAGAGAAAAATGATATTTTCTATAGCAGATCCAAATCCAACCATCAACAGCTCTAGGACCCTTTAAGGAAGTTATTTAGTATTCAAATACCTTTTCAACAAGCCTAAGAACATCAAAATTTATTCATAGGATTGTGAGATATCTCAACTTTTCTCCTACACTTTGATTTGAAATTACAGAAAATCTACAACACATGAAGCCTCAAAACTTTAGGTGTTTGATGATTAGGTTTCCATAAACATGTATTTCAAAATTTGTTAAATTTGGATGAGTATTTTGAAAGTTATGGGTATTTGAAATTTCAGTTCAAATTTGAACTGAAACTCAACTTTTGATCTAGACCATCTGATTATCTAATTAGACATTCCAGATTTCCATAAATTGCGCATCTTGGCCAAGATTCAAACATAGGTCTCCTCATCCAAATCGTGCGGGCAACGTGGCATATCGTGGTCGCTTGGATTGAATTCAATCCGATCAAATCGGATGACCCATATTTATGCTAACGTGGTAAAGTGTCCATCTCAGTGCATTCCATGTGTTGGAGCATACCGCTACACTGCTGTTTGACCCTATCATTGACAATGATCAGTCTAGTGCGCCAGCGGTTGATTTGACCAAAATTAGATTTCTAAAATCCAATTTAATGCCTAGAATTTAAAAAATTCATAGTAAATCTATTTTTTTTACCAAATTTAGTGTTCTTGGACTCATTGGAAAGGGCTCAAGCCCTATTATTTTTTAAAATTAAAATCATAGTGTTTTGATGGCTGGATTATAAGTTATATGAGTTTATTTAAAATCTATATTTGGCAATTTTCTCACAATCCAATGATCAAATTCAACCCAAATTTTGGTGAAATATTTTTGAGCATCTTAGGCATCCCCGGCATTTTTCCTAGGTCCAGATGCTTAAGGGATTTCTAGGGGATAAATTTATAAAGTAATGGGTCCATTTTGGACATAAAATTTGAAAATTCATAACTCTCCAAATTGATAAAATTAGGTTATCTGATTGCTATGGTGAGCTTGCATATGCCCCAGTGTTAGGTGACCAAAATTTTAAACCTAGTTGAACACTAGTGACACCTAGGAAAAATTATTAAGGACAAGGTCTTGTTAACGTATAAAAATTCTAAAAGATTATACACACACCCAATAGGGGTGACATTTTTGAACATTAAACTTAATGGTATTTTACACCTTAGGTCCAAATATTATTAGATTTGGAGGTCATTATGTCAAAAAATTAGGCAAGTAAAAATTTAGCAATTTTTAGGAACCAGAAATTTTTAAAAATTTTAATAAATCAAAAATAAATCCAAAAATTACTATATCAAACTAACCAGAAATTGACCCTCTATTTAGGAAAAATAAGTCCTCATCACTGGACTTGCAATTTAACACTAATTTAAGTCTTAGTAAAAATAAATAATTAATTAAATAAAATCATTAAAGATTTCAAATAAATTCTAAATACCTAAAAAATCTCCCATGAGTTATCCTTGATCTATGGGAGTGATTTCATGCAGTTTAGGATTAGTTTGGATAAAAATAATAAAAGCCTTCTTAATTAATAATTTAAAAAATTAATTAATTAATCAAATTTGAAAAACCATAACTAATTCTAGAAAAATCCAAATTGACCAAACTTAGTGTAATTCAACTCCATTTGAGGTCTAGTATTTTCTAAAAATAACAAACCAACAGAAATAAGTCAAAGTAAAAAAGTCAATTTTTTTCATCAATCGTAGTTCTAAATTGGGTCAAGATTTTAAAAATTTGTAACTTAATATAGAAAACTCTAAATTGAGAAAACTCAAAGGCATTGTACTCCATGTAAGATCTAATATTTATGAAAAATAGTAAATCATCAAAAATCACTTAAAATCAAAAAGTCAACTTTTTGGTCAACTCTAGTTTAAATTTTAACTTAAATTTCAAAAATTTATAATTAATTGTAGAAAAATTCAAATCTAGCAAACTTATAGTCTAATGGCTCATCCTAAGGTCTAATATTTAATAAAAATACTAACTTCACAGAAATTAACTTTAGTTTAAAAGTCAAAATTTGACCCCTTAATTTAATAATTAAAATAATCTATAAAATTCAAAATTTTAATAATCAATCTAAATTATAGAAATTTTGAATATGATTTATAAAATCAATCAACTAACCCTTTAATATATAACAACCACTCCAAAGATGAAGTTTTTAGGATGGATTACTCCGAGTTACGGGACTGGGTGTCCTGAGGAGGCCTAATTTCTCGAGCCTCATGGCATAACACCACAAATTAATTCAATGGAGTGTAAATCTTTAAAATTAATTAATTATTAATAATATAACCAAATTAAAATTCTGAATTTAACTACATCAATTAGGTTTTTAAGCTGGACTACCTCGGGTTGTTGGGCTACGTGTCTTAAGGCGGCCTGATTCCTCGTGCCTGCAGAATAATGCCACGAACTAATTGATGGAAAATTTAAATTAATCTAATCTTTAAAATCAGCAACTAATGAAATTGATTAGATTATATTGGTCCTTTCATTTCTAACTAATTAAATTCATTTTATCAATCAACCTTAAAAATATATTTTAAAAAAAACCTTAACACATTAATATTTAAATATTAACCAAATTTATCATTCAATCTTTAATAAACCCAAATATTCGACAATTTTACCCTATTACCCAATATAGGATATATCTAAACCTCACAACCTACCACACACACTTAGATGGTTTGCAAGGGCACCACTTTTAGATCTAGGCTAGGCCAATGTTTACTTTTTTTCTGTGTGTTGAGATTTTTGAGTTTTCATTACATGATGGTTGTTAATATTAATGTAATTATTTATTTAATTTCTGTACTATGTGATGTGATTGATGGGCATTAAATTTTCCTTAGGTTAGGGAAGATTTCTGTGAATCCAATCTTATGTAAGTGGCCACGCTCCTATAGGACATTTAAAATAAAAGGGGGTAAAATTATAAATATTAAATTGCTACAGGTACTACTGCTATGCTAAGTCTCCATTTTAATATTAAAAGAGCATGGCCAAGTGTGGCTGGTTTGAGCCTTTTAAATTTTATTATATTAATTGCTTGGGATAATTTAAATATAATTGCTTAGGATAACCCTGCAGGTAATCCAAGTCAACATTTTAAGTTATAATTAAGTCAAGTGACATTTGAGATGGGACATAAATCTAATCTGAAATTTAAAGAGAAGAATGACATCCCTTAGGGAAGAGTCCCTTTTCATTTGAAGATTCAGATTTGGATACTTTGAGTATCCAAGGAGGAAAGAAAATACCTCTACAGGGAGGAGTTTCTTTTCACTTGGATTTGCAGACCCGATGATCCATGGACCCCCACAGATAGATGAAGAAGTGAAGATCAAGAAGAATACCATTCTCAAATTCACTTGAGTCTTAAGAGTATAATCCAGGCTATTATCAATTATACCCATCCACTTTACTTTCTATTGACTTTGGGTTGTAATATTAAGTGGCACTTTCCACATGGACTTTTAATTTAAATAATAATTAATTTGATTAATAATTCATGTGTTGGTTTGCAATATAGGATTGCATGCTTTTGATAAATTTTTGGTGATTATTTATGTTGATCTTTGATTTTATATGGAACCTGATTGGAGGCTCATGAGGGATCGCTTAAACTTGTTCTACTTTAATTATATTAAATTTTTTAAGCAATATAGAAACTAAAACACTTTTAAGAAGTATTCCAGGACTGCCGGGAGTTTGCATTGCATTTTATTGCACTTTCTTTCCTTTGTTAGGCACCTCCCTGCCTGCTAGTTTTGGCAGACCACCTAGCATATGAGGGTGCAAATCTATCAAGGGAATCTGTGTAATCTCTAGGGAAAAATCTATTTTTAAGCCTTTTAAAAATTAATTCATATGTTATTTAAGCATTTTGTGAGCTAACTAGCATGCTTTGCATTAAAAAAAATTAAAATAAGTCAAAAATTTAATTATATTTACTTTAAGCTTCATACTACCCAACATAAGTCAAATGGCCAATTAAGGACTGATCTAGATGTCTGCCTTATTCTTAAAAACTTATCTTAAGTAACGACCCTACCACTCTACATTAAATGACTAGACACATGGTTTTGAAGTGCTTAGGTAGTTTAGCTGGCTCCCCAATCCAGGCCAGGGTAAGTCCAAATCCTACATTACATTCTTTAGGTTTGGGTTACTAATATTCATTACCGAAATTAGACTTAGGTTCTGAGACAAGTGTAGACTCTGAGACCTTAACTTTTTGAGAATACAATCCCAACATTCTAATAAAATTGATAAATCAATATTAAATTTCTTTCAATTCAAATTTGAGCCCAACACTTAGGATAGGTTGGGGTACTTCTAAACTATTTTAGAATCTCAAAGTACCGCCTACCTTTCATCCATTAGTCTCAAAAATATGTGTTCAATTTTGATCTAATCCTTATTAAAATTCCATTCCTTGCTTCCTTTGACATTAAGCTTTAAAATCTTAAAATAAAACTTCTACTATTATTTTAATCAAGAGTATTCGTAGGAAAATTCTAGTATCCTACGATGTAATTAAATATGAGGGCTTGCACTCGTAGGAGATTTATAAACCTAGATCAAACAAATGTTTCAAAATCAATTTTTCAAAAACTTAATTAATTATCTTCGGGAAAATTTAAGTCAAATCTAACGATCATTGTTGTCATTTTCAAATGAATTAATAATGATTGATATCTTCTTCCTTAAGGAAGATATATCAATTATCATTGTAACTTTGATTATGAAATTAATAATAATTTATCTAAATTATTGTAGTTAAATATTTGAGTGAACAATCATTATGACCCTCCGGGGTCATATAGTTCTTGCTCGAATTTGACAACGATAATCAGGATGAAATTTTAATCCTATAAATTGAACCTATTAGGGAATGGTATGCTCGTCTCCTAAGATGATATTCATAATGGTGTGTTCAATTTCAAAATTAAAATTCAAGAAATTAAATTGTCGAAAGATAATTAATCTTTTCAAAAATAATAACTTTTTAATCAAACATGCACTAACACCATGAATAGCATATTGGCATCAACAAACCAAAACAATGCATCATTTTCCAACTACAAGTATCGCTTACTCACATAAGTGCATTTCTTCTAAAATATAAGAAGTACAATAAAGATACAACACGCAACCTCTATTCCTCCAAATTCAAAATTTTCTTATTCATCTTAATTGCATGGTTTTAATCTATAAACATTAACCTTAAAAATGTGAAAGTTCTCTTATCTTGAATGATGATGGCACCATTAAGATATACTCTAATAAAAAAATATTGTCCTACACATCTATATTTAGTTTTTCCATGGTAAAACTTCTTCTTGTAATCAAATAGTAGAACATCTTGACTAGGACAAAATTCATAATCTAAAACTTCACATGTATGCATTTTCTTCATATCTGCTTTGTATCTTCTTGAATCTTCATGAACTTCTTCAAGAAATGCAAGGAGTTTCTAAATGTTTTATTACATATTTGAATGGTTATATAGGTTGTATAGCAATTATCTCTATTAAACTAGAACTATTAAGTTTATTTCACCCTCCTTAACACTTAGCTAGTAGTCTTGTGAGCCAATGTTACTAGTAATTACCTATTTACTTATGTTTTATTTTTGGTTGCTAATTTTTAATTAATTCATTTTATTGATTACAAACTTATAATATTTAAGATTTCACACTTACATCCCTCAATTCATTCATGGCGTTATCATAACAAGCATGAGAACCAAAGCCTCCTTAAGCACATGGAGCCTTGTAGCTTGAGATTTTTACCCTATGAACTTTATTGATTAAGTGGGTCTTGTTTAATTCAGTGAGTTGATGATTTGTTGAATTTTAGTGATTTATTGAATTCTCAGATTTATTAGATCTTTTAATTAATTAAATTTGAATGTATTTTAACATTTTTATTTACATTGAATTCTAGAAATTTTATATTTTTCATAAATTCTAGACCTAATGATGGGTCCAATGTCTTTTAGTTTATGTTATTTGGAATTTCATTATAATTACTTATTATTTTTACATGTTTATGCCATTTTCTAAATTAAGAAATTATTTAATTAAGGAGATTTTTTTATTTCTGCACCAAACAAACTCCAAAACCTCTTGAAATCTCACCCAAGTGTCATTGATGACTCTCAAGAATGATTACAAGTTATGGAACCATTTTCAAAATTTAATTATTTTCAAATATTTAATTTAATTAATTAATAAAATTTTTAACTTTTAACTTATTTTTAATTTCAAAGAATTTTAAGGGGTTTTTAATTTTTCTATATTACATTTAATTCTGAGCATGTAACACTTTAGAATGTGTTTTTAGAATTTTTTTAATTTATTGTGAATTAAGGAAAATCTTAAGTGAATTATGTAGTTCAAACTTGGGTTCACTAATGAATAGACAAAATGAACTCCAAATATAAAAAAATTTTAAACAAAGGTTCATCTCAAACTATTCTTCAAACCCACTAAATTTTGATTCGTCTAAGTCTGCCTAGGCTTCATAATTAATCCCGTAAGGTAAATATACCTATATGGTAGGGCATTTAATTTGGATAATCTACTCATGGGATTGGGTTAAAATCATTAGCATTCTATCCCTTACACAAAGCATAATAAATATACCAAAGCATAAACCCTAATTCCTTATGGATTCATATATATACCCATTTGAATTCATAGGTCATTTCATGACCTATGAACTTAGTGTTTTTAATTGAAGCCCTTAGAGGTTTCCAATTGCCATAAAAAATTCTAGCATTGTATAACACATGCTAATGAACCTTCCCAATCTATTTTGCCTCATGGTGAATTATATTTTGTGTGTATAAAGTATGTTAGAAATTGAGGTTTGTAATCATAGGGCTTTGATAGTACTCCTCAAGCTAAATACATAAAGCAAAACATTACCCTATTTGGATAATGATGTGATGAGTAATAAATTTTTTTAAGTTAAAAAAAAAATTAAGTTCACATGATTTTCTATAATTTTCCTTAAAGGAATTACATGTCCAGTGGCTCTTTACATGCAACACACTCTGATCAAAGAGACAATCATTAACACACTAACAATTTAATAAGCTTTCATTGAGATTGTCTTATTTAAGATTAGATGGATGGGATTTAATCTTGATCAAATAATGGGATTGTATTGGATCTAATCCAAGCCGCTGATAGAAATCAATGGCTAGGATTTTTTCTTCAGCCTCCAACTTGTTATCTTAGCCATGAGCCTATTTCTTTAAGATCTGAGAGATCAAATGGATGAATCTTGATGAGATTTTATGGAGAGCTTTATACATCCACAAACATTCAATCCAACAGTCAGATCCCATTGGATTGAGTGTTTCATTCCCATTTGACCTGATGTAGTTAAGATTAAGCTTAGGATTGGAAGAATACCATAGAAAGAGTTCAACTTGCTTGAGAATTGGTTTCATTGAGTTTAAATGACTTCAAGGAATAATCGAGCTTCAAGCAACAAGCCTCAAAGTCCACTGGATCAAAAAATAACTCTCAGCCAAAGGAGCATTGTTAGAGCATCTCAAAGATGATCAACAGAAGCACTGGAGAGCTAGGGGAAGGTCTCTCTTACACTTAGGACACTTTTTGAAATGAAATCATGAACCTATATTTAATGAAATACGTAGTATTTATAAGCACTTTGAATTTAATATGGCTAGGAAATTTACCTTACTTAGGCCTCCTCAAGCCACTAGGTCAGGTTGGGACCATCACATGTGACCTCAAGAATTATTCCCGAAGAATTCCATGGCTTGTAAGAACATGGGAAGGAAGCTTGGGTTAAACCCATGGGTCACATTATTAAATTCTTGAATTTCAGCCATCCCCAACCACTGCATGGATTGGGAATGAGGTGGCAAGGGTCTTCAAGGTTCATGACTGTAATGCAAAAGCTAATTGGTCCTAGGATGATTTGGATGTGCAATGTGGTTCAAGAAAGCATAATTTGGAGAATTTGGATCAACCCAAATAACTAACCCAAGTCAGGCCTGAGTTGAGCTGACACTACTAGATGCACTTGGCCAAGGACTATATAATGCCACTATTGGTTTGGATCAATTTGAATTGAGATTAAATTTGGCTTAATGAGGAGTGGTTTTAGTCACTTGGGTCAAGCCATATGGCTAATCCTAGTGGACCCATAAGTTAGGTCATCTCTGGTAGGTTCCTATGGACTAAACAGGTAATCCCTTGGGTTCAATTTCATCGGATGTTGCTGGGTCAATGAAATTAAATGAGATTTAAGTATAGGTGTCACTACAGGAAAATAGCGTATTACCGGCAAATTTTTTGGCAAAAGATTCTGAACTTTCCTGTGGATTTTAAAATGTTTTGCCGAAGTTTGGGCGAAAAACTTTTCGACGGTAAATCGAGCGTCGAAAAAATTTTTCGGTGAATTTCTTTAGCTGAAAAAATTTTCCTGCGGAAATTATCCGCCGGAAAAACTAAAAAAATATATAAAAAAAAACAACACCAGCCCCTCGCTGCCCCCGCCCTGCAAGCAAGCTAGTCAGCCAATGCTGGCTCGCTAGCCAACCCGTACAGGCCACGCCCAATAGCCCGCATAGCCAACCAACTAGGCATCCCGCACCAGCCGGCGCCCGCACAGGCAATGCTCGCTAGCCCGCGTAGCCAGTCCGTAGCCCACGCCTGCTGGCCTACGTAGCCCGCCTGCTAGCCAGCCTGCAGCCGAAGCCTGCTGGCCCGCGTAGCCCGCCCTAGCCCGTGATGCCTAATAAATTCAAAGAGGAGACCTTAACTTTTTGAGACACTCAACCAATTTGCTGTGAATGAAAACCTGTCATAAAACTTAATCTTTTATATTTGAATAATATATTACGAAAATTAAAATTTAAAATAAATTAAATTAAAATCAATTATTAAATTTATAATAAATAATATAAAATAACTTATAAAATTTATAATAAATTAAAATAAGTTATTAAATTTATAATAAATTAATTATTTATTTAATAACTTTTATACTATTTAAAAATACGTTAAAATAAAATATTAAAGTTAGTAATTAATTAAAATTAATTATTTTAATTAATAACTAAAATAAGATATGACATTAAAAATTAATTATAATAATTTATTAAATTAATAATTAATTAATATAAAATATTAATTTTATAATTAATTAAAATAAGTTATAAATAATTAATAATTTATTAAATTTTCTAGCAAAAATTTTGTTGGAAAGTCTGCCGGAAAAACATTCGTCGGAAATCTCCCAAAAATCCTTTGGAAAATCTGTCTAAAAATTACTCGAAAATATTTTGTCATAATCTATCGGAGATCTGCCGAAAAATTCGCCGGAAAGGCGCCGAAAAATCCACCGGTAATAAGCAATTTTCTTGTAGTGTGTATTTGGTCAACCTAGGTTGACTTGGTTAAAAAAGATTTGACCATGAGTTAGGGTTGGGTCCAACACATACAAAATGACATTTGGAACCTATTGGAAGAAATCTTAAGGCATGATATGGCCTCCTTGCATAAACTTTACATTAGCATATATTTAAGGCTCATTTGGTCAACCTAGTATGACTTAGTCAGTTGGGCTTGACCATGGCTTGGGGTTGTATTAAATGCACTCCAAATGACAATTTGAGTTTGTTGGAGGTGGTCTCATGCAAGGGGGTTGTCATTAGGATTGAAATGCATATTTAAGTGCTAAAGGGACCTTTCTATTAACCTAGGTTTACTTAGTTAACTAGGCTTAACCATGGGTTTTGGATTGGGTCTAAGCCATCCTAAATATCATTTTGAGTTTATTAGAGGTGATCCCAAGGTTTGGTCAGATTTCCATGCATGATATGCAAGTTCAAAGGCTTAAATTGCCTTTTGGACAACCCATGTTGACTTACGCAACCATAGTTAACCATGGGTTGGGTTTGGGTTTAGTGCGCTCCAAATTAGATTTGAGATATATTAGAAGTGGTTTCAGGTTTTAGTTTGACTAAGCCATATTGAAGTTTAGGAAAATTTTAGTTTTAGGTGGTTTTGGGGCTTTAGGATGTAGGTGGCATCATGGTTAACAATGGTCAATGAAGGTCCACCAAGCATTCAACATTAGTTCAATGCATCATGTTAAAAATATTGATCATACTCAATGGATTTGGGGAAGCTCCCAAGGTCAACATCCATAATATGCAATGTTCTATGACATTGGCTATAAATAATTGAAGGTATTGTAGCCTTGGGAAATCCTTTAAGTTTTAGGGGTTACATACCTTGGAATGCTTCCAAACTAATGTGGTTGACCCTAGAGACATGCCTAATCAATATGAAAATGACTAATCATGAATCAAAGGTCATTTGGTTTGTTTTTGAGGTGAATGAAAGTTCTCCGAATAGGCTTTGGACCAAGGGATTTTGGGTTTGGATTTGAACACTGAATTTTGAAGTTTGCAATTTTCATTGGATTTGGACAAATGATTTGGTTTGAATTTGATTTGTTCAATGATTTGAAGGAGATTTAGATTGGAAATGCTCATATCATTGAAAATCATTAATGATTGTCAGTGATTCAATAGATGATTGGGTGAAAATCACTAGAGACTATCAACTGATGAGTTTAATGTTCAATTTTTCTTTATAAGTTTTGAGTTGATTGTGAGGTCAACAATTGATGGAAGTTTTAATTTCAAAATGATCATATCACTGACAATCATGTGGTGATTATCAAGTGATTAATCAAATGATCAAATGACAATCCGTTGTGGCTATCAAGTGATGATTTTGATGTCAGTGATCTTATCAACATGCCAAAGCATAGTGGTGAATTGGATTTGAGATTTGGAATGTAGCTCAATGATTTATGTGTGGATATTGTATGTTTGATTTTGAGAATTGACCTCATTCAAAAATGAGGTCAACACAATGTATTCCATCTTTTATCAAAGCTTCCTTTGTTGCACAATTTTATAATTGACAAGTTCTCTATCTAAAAGGCCACAATTATTAACATTGACATAACACTTCATCTTGGCTAAAGAAATGGGAACTTGCGGAGCAGAGCTATGGATAAAGATGAAAGACTACAAAACAAATTAATCATAAAAAATCCTCTTAACCTGCATTTATTGGCTTATTCCATTATTATGATGTGTTTAAAAAAATTATCAAATCCACATAATCATTCATTATTAATTTGTTAACTCATAAAAAATACTTTTACTCTCTTATTTTTACTTAATTACTTCAATGAAAATAGAATAAGGCAAATGTTAATCACCAATATTGCATAGGAAGGGTTATTCAAGTCATGCTAAAAAAAATGAGCAAGATTTAGTTATGAAAGGATGTGATGAACCCATCGACAAGTTTAATCCATCAAAGAAAATCAATTTGTTTGAGCTATACTATTCAACACTTTCTTGGCCTCGTGATCTTAAGAAGTCACCAATACTATTTACTCAACCCAACAAATAAATAGGCATAAGTCACAAAATTACATGCCAACTTAAATTGAAGTCACTAGGGACATCATCAAAATTTCCTCTTTAGAATTTTCTTTGAATTCTCCATGTTTTTAAATAGCTACAAGCTAATTGAACTTATTTATTGTACATTAAATATTTGTTCAGCCATGTTATGTAATTTTACATCTATTCAATAAATGTAGCTTTTTAGGGATCATCATGACTAAATCCTAACTTCGAAATAGCATGTTGAAAGGTAAGACTAACACATTTAATCTCACATAAAAACTAATAAAATCTTGAAGCTTCACTCTACTCTCTTTCTATCTCCAATTTTCTCTTTTTTTTTCCATCCACTCTTATTAGTAAGATGTCTATTATTTATAGTAATAAGTATAATTCTTGGACATTATAAGCTGACAAAAACTTAAGGCAAAGACAAACAAATCACCAATATCTCTTTTTATTTTTTGGGAAAATTTGGGGCTAATGCCCATTTCATTCAAAAATAGGAAGAATTACATAAGAAAAATGTCTACTAACACAATAAATAGCATACAACAAAACCCTATCAGCAAAAAGCTGCTTAACAAAAGAAACCTATAGGAAAAAGAAAGAAATAGGCGACCGACGGACTCAGAATAGCAAAAATCGTGTAAGGCATCCAAGCATTCAAAATCATCCAGAAGGATGTTGGAGTCATCCCTTGGTTGCCCAAAGGCCGTCCAAGGGGAAGAGTTAATTGATTGCGTTCATCATCGTCCTTCAAAAAAGGGGGAACCTGGTTGCCATAAAGGCCGTCCAGGTATGTTAATGAGGCGGAAGTGGCACGATTAGCTGCACGGTTGCCATAACATGCCATCCACGTAGGTAACCGCCAGCAAAAGCTCCAACAACAGATGGTGTGACTCAAAAATTTTTTAACGGTTGAGAGCATTTCCATTTAAAATATTTGAGATACACAGCACGTTTAATTTTTGCAGCAGTCATTGTGTGACATTCAGTGACATTGCCAAATAACCTGTCATTTCTAGCTCTCCAGATGAAGTATACAATAGCACAAAGTAAGAGATAACACATATTTTTCCTGCTATTATCTCTCTCCCATTCATCAAAATAGTGAAATACTTGCCAAATATTTGGACGTAATAGCATGCCAGTCATACGACGAAAAACCAATTTGAGAATATCAAAATAGAAATCACACTCAAAGAAAAGATGCTTGTGGCATTCTCCAAACGACTTGCAGAACGCACATAAGGGGGTAATAGAAAGGCCCCTGAAAATCAGATTGTCAGAAGTTTTGAGACCTTGCTTGAATGCCATCCAAGTATAAATAGAAAAATGCAGAGCATAATGTTTGTGCCAAACAAACTGAGACCAATGTACCGTTTTATGATCCTTGAAGAAGGCTTTGTGGAAAAATTTAAAAGAGGGTTTAGCATTGTAGGATAAGTAGCAGTTTCCTGGAGCATTGGAGATGGGAACAGAGGAAATAACGTCAGCCAAATAAGGGGGAATAGCAGGGGGCAGGTTCCATTTTCTGTTAGAAATGAGAGAGCAAAAAATTAAGTTATTAGGGTGGACAAGGTGGTTCATTTGTGCATGTTTCAAAAGCTCTGCAACAGAAGACTTGAAGTACCATGGCTCCCAGAAGAAGGATATGGCAGAATTAGCATTGAGTCTAAGTTGGAATTAATCAAGCAGATTAGAGGCCACCTCACACAGGAATTTCCAGTAGGAAGCAACTTTCCTGTTATTAGCATTCCAAAAGGACACATATTTGGCTCTCCACCAAAGAAAGAGATAGCTATTAATGTTGTAAAACCTCTAGATAGTAGAACAACCAAAAGCATAATACAGTGAGTCCATAGTTTGAATGCCCCAATCCCCACAGAATTTAGGCAAACAAGTGTCTTTCCAAGAGATGATGTGAAGCTTCTTCTTGTAGATATCCCCATAGTACATAAATCTGGAGCAAACGCTATTAATCAACTTGCAACAGCCTTTGGGGATAATGGTGCCTCTAACCCAGTAAGCCAAAACATTATAAATGGTGTATTTGAGAAATTGAAATCTTCCAGCAAGGGAAAGATTTTTTGCTTTCCAACCATCAAGTGAACTCTGAATTCTATGCAAGAGGGGCTGAAACTCACAGTTTTTAAGACGTTTGTAGAAAATAGGAATGCCCAGGTATTTGAAAGGGGAGTTAGCAATAGGGACATTCAATAAGTTGGAGATGGCCTCCTCATCCTTCACATTATTAGAGAAAAGAATAGTGCTTTTTGAGCTATTAGTGTAAAGACCCGAAATGACAGCAAGGTCAAGCAAAATCTTATTGAGAGTAGTAGCATTCTCAATAGTGGCCTTGTCAAAAACAAGCAAATCATCAGTGTATAGGAGATGGGAAATAGAAACATTACCAGCCCCAATGCCGTAGAAGGAGTTATTAAGGAGGGCATCCTCAAAATGATCAGAGAGACTATCCATGACCAAGCAGAATAGGTAGGGAGAGAGAGGACAGCCTTGTCTAAGTCCAGAAGAAGAATTGAAATAGCCTTCAAGCGCCCCATTAATAGAAAAAGAGAAGTGAACATCAGTGACAGCCTTTGATACAAGAAACAAAGGTTGCATGAAAACCTTTAGCTATCATGCGATTAAGCAGAAATTCCTCGGAAATAGGGTCAAATGCTTTATGAATATCGAATTTTGCACAAAAAAATTTACGTTTAGCTTTGGCGTTGAGTTCCAAAAGAAGATCTGAGGCTAAGAGAATGTTATCAGAAATGAGCCTGTCCTGAATGAAGCCCGATTGACTCGGGTGGATAACGGATGGCATAACTTCCCTCATCCTGTTAGCAAGAATCTTGGTAATGTTCTTGTAAAAAGTGTTGCAAAGGGAGATTGGCCTGTAATCAAAAATGTTGCTTGCGTGTGGTTTTTTTGGGATTAAGGAAATGGCAGTGGCCTTAGCATGCTTTGGAAGAGATCCAATAGAAAAAAAGGACAGGATAGCATCACATAATTGATTTCCTATAATGTGCCAAGAGGCCTTATAAAATTCAAAAGTGTACATGTCAGGTCCAGGTGCCGAAGAGTTTGGGGAGGAGAAAATTACATTCTTAATCTCTTCCATGGTGACAGGAGAAACTAATTGAGGGATAAGGTTCTCGGGCAATTTGTGGAGAACAATAGGTTCCTGGCAGTTAGAGTTTGGGACAAAAGTGGTGTTAAAAAGTTTTTGGAAGTGGTTGGTAATGGCTTTGGTTATCTCAGTAGGGGTGTTGAACATCCCATCAGCAGCAGAGATAGCTTTAATCAGATTGGTTTTATGCTTGACATTGATCCGGGAATAAAGAAATTTGAGGTCATCTTCCCCACAAGACATCCACTTAGCTTTAGCTCTCTGAATAATCCATTCAGCCCATTCAGAATTTCTCTCAGAAAGCTTTTGGTTGGTGGCTTTTAAGGCAAGGTTAAGATCAGGATCAAGGGGAGATATCTGAAGCTGAGAAAGGATTGCATTTTGGTGGGAGCTTAACTCAGAGATATCACGTTGGAGGGAGCAAGAGGAAGACCAGTTCTTGGACTTGATGTTAAGCTTTAGAGTTTTGAGCTTTTGGTAGAAGGAATAGATAGGGTTGCTATGGAATTTATTGGAGAAAATAGAAATGAGCTCATCCCAGAAATCAGGTAAAGAAACCCAGTAGTTCTTAAATTAGAATCTGTGTTTTGGCTGTGGGTTGGTGTCATTTTGCAAAATAATGGGCCAGTGGTCAGAAATGTTTGGGTCTTCCACAATATAAAAGGAGCTGGGGTAAGTCTGAAGCTAGGCATCATTAACTAACATCCTATCCAGTTTGATGTGAATGGGGTTTTCTATTCTCTGATTGAACCAGGTGAAATGGTGTCCCACAGAGGAGAGGTCGTGTGCCCCCATATTAAAATTAAGATTTTGAAAATCAACCAAATTGCTATTGGATAGCAGGGTGCCACCTACTTTGTCGTGTGGAAACCTGCAGCAATTAAAATCTCCTAAGATAATCCAGGGAGAAGAAATAGAAGTGGCAACTTCGGCAATATCATTCCAAAGCATTTTCCTTTCCTCCATGGAATTAGAAGCATAAATCACAGAAATGCAGAGATTTGCATTGAGAGCCGTAGTGACCGTACCATGAATCATCTGGCTAGAGGTAAAAAGAGGCCTGAAACTCACCTTTTGTGAGTTCCATTTAATCCAAATTCTGCCTGGGGAGGAATAGGTAAAATTGTCATAAGAACCTTCCTGTGAGAAAATGGTGTGATTGGAGAGGAACCAGCTGTTGGTGTTGTTGGGGGGGGGGGGGGGGGGAGATTCTGGCCTCAAGAATAAACAAGAGGTCAAGGTTGAATTTTTTGACAAGATTTTTACAGCACAAAGCTTTGTCTGGGCTATTGAACCCACGGGTGTTCCAGGCCTCCATAAGGGGAGGGCTATTCATTGGGTTTTAGAGGTTGGGGTGGTAGCCTTTTTGGCTGTTTTGGATCTTGTGGGTTTAGTACTAGTAGTACTAGCTGGTGGTTATTTTTCTTTCCCAAGGTTTGAATTGCCAACAATGCCTTCATTACCGACCTTGAAATGAGAGTCAGAGGTAGGGGATGAGGGAGTAGTGTGGCTAGAGGTCTGGCTGCTGGTAGGATCCAAATGGTCCGAAAGCATATCAAATTTATTAGCAGTTGGAATGTTGGGGGATCTTGGAGGTAAAACAGCAAAATTGTCAGTGTGGTTGAGCTGAATAGCTCTTGGGGGTTGTGGGGGGGAATCTTTGGAGGGGGAGTTGAGATTGGGAACAATATTTTGTGTGAAGGTGGTGTTAGAGTTGGAAGGTAGCTGGGATGGTGGGTGGGAGGAAGGGGGTTGTGGTGGTTTAGGTATGGTAAGTCTAAGTGGAAGTTTATGTGGCTTGCGGTTGGTACTTCTGCCACGGGTTCTACGGGGTTCTAATTGAGGAGGATGCGGGTTAGGATTTTTGGGGCAGGCTTTCGGGATATGCATAATCGAGTTGCAAAATGAGCAATGAGAGGGTTTCCAGTCGTAAAGCACGGTTAGGGGATAGACTTTCCCATCAACAGAGTAGTAAATCTCATCAGGTAGGGGAGAGGTACTGTTCACCTGAACACATACCCTAGCAAAGGTAAGTCGGGTTTTTGCAGCGGTAAGAGCATCCACAGCCAGTGGAATCCCAACACAGCTCGCAATTTTGGAAATGCCTTCTGGCGTCTAGCATGAGAGAGGAAAGTTTTTGATCTTGATCCAGAGAGGGATCGAGGGGAATTCCTTGCGTTTAGGTATGAAATCTGGCGACCATTTTTGCAAAATAATGGGTTTGCCGAAGAAGAACCATGGTCCCCCGACCAAGCCATATCGTAATCCTCCCTATTGTTGAACTTAAGGAGGAAGAAGCCCTCATCTAAGGTTAGCAAAGAAAGAGAACCCTTGAGTGTCTAGTTCTTCTTGATTGTGGAGAGAAGGGCTTCGTAGTACGGTCTTCGGCCGATGGAGTATCCAACCAGCGACAGAGCCCAATCAGAGGCACCGGCATGGAACTGTTCAGAAGTAAAGTGAGCAGTAGCATTTTGGGTTGGGAAGTGAGAAATCGAGGAGGTGAACTCGTTCGACACAAGTGCTTGGGTAGCTATGAGACTCTTCCAATCTCGGGGAAGGTCAGCAGAGAAAGAAGAGGAGTTGAGAGGGGGGAAGAGGGGGAGGGGGGCGAAGAGGAGGAGGACATCCCGGAGGAGATCCTCCCCGTAGAGGCGGTGGAGGCTGCCAGAGAAAAACAAACCCTAGCAGAGCGCGCGCAGACTAATCACCAATATCTCCTAACAGGCGAAACGTTAAGTGCTCAGCTTCTAGACAAATGACCATATTAGGATATTGCATAATCACGTCATGTACCATCCATATGATCCTCTTTGGCTTTCAAAAATATAAATGATATCTCCATCAAAATAAATACTTTGTCAATTTGGAAAATGATGTAATTATTTAATAAAAAAGTTTTATGCATTGCCGAATCTTAAAAACTTCACAGAAATAATGGGTTTATTCAATAACTTCGTTTTACATTTTGTTTTTTTCTTGCATGTGAAGAGCCTTACAAATAGTGCATCAACTTTAACGCAGCTGTTTGCTACAACTGATTTCTTGCTAGTTGTGTAGAAATCTGCTAACTAGAGCATAATCAGAAAAGGAAAGCTACCTGGTGAATTGGAGTCAAACGATTCGAGAACCTGTTTCAGACCTTATTCCAACTTCCAATTATACTTACTTTTCCATGCAAGAAGTTACAAACTCTGGTCCCCATTCTATCAGTCTCATTTGAATGTTTGATAAAAGAAATTAACTTATGAACAAAATAATATATTTTTTTAAATAACATAATTTTATCATAGAATCATGAACTCATCTTTTCTTTAATTACTCATATTTCTTTAATGTCTTCAAATGATGTTGTCCAGATGGACATTTTTTTCATTTGAGTTGCACCTTTATCAAAGTTCTTAACCATGCTAAAGATTTTAATTGCAAAATCAAATCTAGATTTGTTTTACTGGCTAATCATATTACTGCATTCTATATATGGGTGGAAAAAAAGTAAAAGAATTTTCTCTGAAAGAATAATCTCAAGAATTCATTTTACCATTCGATTAAAGATTAAAGAGAGAAAATTACGCAAACTGTTACTAGAGAGCTTCAAGAATCTATATTATAATTAATAGTTGTACTAGGTTAGTTCTTTACCCTTGTTTGCTGGATAGTTGCCCAGTATTTTGAAATTCTTGGATTTTTTGTGCTGGTTTTATTTTATTTACTTTGGTTCAATAATGCTGTTGATAATGAGCAAAAATGGGATTTACTAAAGTTTAACATATTCCTCCCAACTTCAATTTAATTTATGGGTCATTATGCTATGATTTAGTTAGGCTTTTATCAGACATCTTTATGTTCTAGGAGGTGTATTATTTTGGGTTGAAATGTTTTGTGTCCTTCAATTATTGGAATACATTTGGGTTGTGCTGCTCTTCGCTTTTTTACAGTGCAAATTTTCTTTGATGAGATAGAAGGTTAGGTATATCATGTTTGTGAAGGCAAAGATGTTTACACCGAAGCTTTGGTGCAGCTACCATCATATCATAGCATGTTTGGTAATTACATTTAAAGCACCGACAAAATCTCCTTCCTAGTACTCCAATGGTGAGCATACTTTTGTTACATACTTTGTTTTGGATTTGCTCTCTATAACTACTTGTTTGTATTACTAATAATCTCAATTTTAACTTTTGGTTTTTGGTTCTAGTCATTTTGGTATTACCAGCAACATAATAGCCTTTGGCAAAGTTTTTAAAAGGATCATAAAATTAATTGAAATTTGGAAGAGGACCCGAATATCATTATAATTTAAAAAGGAATAGATATGTAAATACAGCGGATACAAAAATTATGTATTTTTGAATACATAAAATCATTTGCTGAAGCAGCTCGAATATGCAAAATTATTTTCTGAAGCTAAGCAATTTCATGAAATAGTTTCACGCATTCATTAGATAGCGTGAACTCGTTCCGCTCATTCAAATTAATGTGTGAAATGGTTTCACGCACTTTAATAAATGTGTGAAACTATTTCACGCAGTCGCACTGCTCAGTTGTTCATCCCACTGTCACATTATTCACTGTTAAGCCACACATCCAATGCTTCTCCACTGTGTCGCACTGTGCATCCCACTGTTAAGTCATGCAATCGATGTTGTTCATCCATCTGGCGCACCAATTTCATCTGCAAATTAGGCGGGTTACTCTACCGGCGCATGCAATTTCGTCCAACTGGTAGATTTTTAGATCCAAAGCATATTTTGTGCGGCAAATTCATGTATCCAAAGTAGATATGGAGTTGTTTGTTGTTAACAATTGTATACAATTATTAATTATTCAATGATGGAAATTTATTTTGTTACTTTTTTGTTTTATTGTCCGATCCAATGCTCCCTTCAGTTGTTATAAATAAGCCAACAGCTAAAGAACTACTTTAAGCGTCATCTCCAAAGCAATTGTGCAAGCAAGGGAGTTGAAGATCAAATTTGAGCGGAAAAACTGCTGCTTTTTATAGGTAAGCAACTTAATATCCTATGCTTTTTATAGGTAAGCAATTTAATATCCTATGAATTTGACATACTAAATATTATAAACCTATTTAATTTAAGAGCAATTTTTTATTTAATACGAGATAAACCATTTTAATATTTAATATAATATTTACAAAGTTAAAAATTTAATCCTTGAGTTTTATATAATAGACTCGATCCAATATATATTTATAAAATTAATAATAAATACTTTGTGTTTATTTTTTAATTTGTATATATATTTAATTTAATTATAAATTAAAAAATATTCATATTTTTTAATTATTTTGAATGCAAAAAAGAATTTCAAAATTTTATCATATTTTTTACTAAAACTTATTTTATTGATTATTTGATATCTAGAGAAATTTAAAATTGTTATAAATTTTTAATAAAATATTACTTAAATGTATCAAATGGAATATAACATTTATTTGGAAATTTAAATAAATATTTAATATTTAATAAAATAATAAAAAAATTACTTAAGTCATTACAATGCATAATTAAAATGACATATACTTTTTTAATTGAAATATTACATAATATATCAAATATTATTTAACATATAACCAAATATTTGACAATATATGCTGTTAAAGTGAGCTCTCATAGGACTTTTTGTCCCTTGACAATCAAAATTTTGTATCTTTACATGGCAAAAGTGTTCTATCCCAAGCATTTTAAAGGGAGGAAAGGTTTGTCTACTTTCTTCAAAATGTATAGTGGTAACACTAATAAGATTTTCATTCCGAAGATTATCAAGTGGTCTAAGCCTTCATATGACGAATTTAAACTTAACATTCCTGGTTCTATTTCTAATGTACCATGTGGCTATGGAGGTTTAATTCTTGATTACGATGGCAAGCTTGTGAGTGGCTTTGCTTCTAATATTCTTAAATGTAATGTTTTAGGTGCCGAGTTATATGCTCTTTTTAAAGGCCATATGCATTGTTATGGTAACAATAATAAGAATATATGGGTTTAAATGGATTCTAAAGCCTTGTTGTCTTTTGTTTCGGTCAAAAAATGCCTAAATGAATATAAATTCTATCTTTTCCAAAAACTTTGATTTAACTCAGTAAATTTAGATAGATTTTCTCATATTATTAGGAAAAGTTATGCTTGTTCTGAGTGGTTGGCCATGGAGAGAACTATGACTAATGGCACTATGCTTTTCAATATGTTCTTCACTCCTAGAATCTTGAAAGCTAAAATCAATCTTGATGCTTCCGGTATACCTTATAAGGCAGAAGATAACATTATATTATTGAGTTTGCTTATGCTTTATTTTTGTCTTTTTCTCTTTTGTTGTTTTTGCTAATGTTGGTGCTTATTCATTGTGGGGTTCTGTAAGCTTTGCTTGGTCTACTCTGTAATGCATTTTTTTTGTCTAGATGGTGCAACTGGGCTTTTTATTATGAGGCTGTGCAGGGTTATCTGTGTTAATTTTTGGTGATAACTAGGTTGATTTAAGGTGGTCGATCTTTTGGTTTATGTGGCTTTTATCGTAGTTTCAAGGTGATTGTTTTGCAGGTTCTGGCTTGCAATCCATTTTCAAATTTGGTTTATGTATCTTTGTTTGGATTTTGAGGTGTAATCTATTTTTGGTATTCTGTCCTGATGGATGTCTTGCTATTTGGTGGTTGAATATAGTGGTTTGGGTCTTCTTGCTCTGTTTTTATGGTAATAGGGTTGGTTCTTTTATTTTCTTTCCTGAAAGTTCTATGGTTTTCTTCTTTGTTGGGTTGGTTTGGGGTTACCTGTTTTTGGTTCTTGGTTCGTTGAGGATTCGATTTGCCTGCTGGCCTATATGGTGGCTCGGTGGTTTCTTCTCTCCCAAAGCTCTCTCTCTCTCTTCCTCCTCTATTCTTTCACTCAATCTCAAAAAAAGTCCACAATAAAAGATATTTTATATGAAAATATGACAGGCTTAAAAAGTGGGCTTCAAGAAACCCTAATTTTTATGAAACCCATCTTCTATTCGTACCATATGATACGAGCATCGTACAGTATGATCAGTATAAAACTAGAATCATATAGTATCATGTGAAAAGTCATTCAGATAAATTATTCAAACCTCATAACACTTCTTACCTTACGATCAGAAGATCATTTGGAATAAACTGTAGAAATTCCTTCTGTTCGTTTGGGATGACTTCTGGGATGGCATATTTCATACTCTATCAATCATCTAGCATTATGGACATCATATAATATGATCAATATGAAATCATGGCTTTTGTTTGGTATGATCTCTGGGATGAAAAAATTTGTACTCTATCGACCGTATTATGTGAATAGGATCATACATTATGATTGGATGATCATAATTCTCCATGATTGGATTGCCTGAATTTTTGGGTCAAATTAAGCAAAATATTAATATAGCTATACAATACGATTATAATCATATTGTATGATTAGTACAATAATAATATCTTCCTTAACTCTCTGGCGGCTAGGGTTTTGCAGAATAAACTTAATCATCTAGTACAATTTAACTCATAACGTACGAGTTAAAATCATACAGTACGATTCAAAATCATACAGTACAAAAAAATAAAAATCTAACTTTACATTATTCTCTCTCCTCCTATGTGTGTGCATGGTAACTCAGCAATAATATCCACCATATTATATGATTTGACTCAAGAAAGGAAAAAAATACATAAATGACTAAAAATATAGACTATAACCCTAGTATAGAAATTGAGGGCTATTTGATCCCCCCTACAGCATGTTAAAGTACAATAGTATTATCATATGATACTTGATAATAACTATCAGCCACCATATAGTATTAAAATTCTGGTAATTCCAATGTTGCATCCCTCATTTTGGTGCAAAGTTGGAAAGCCTCATACTAAAAGGATAAAGAATACTATGGATGACTAATCTATGACTTCCAATAGAAAATGTAGAATTTTTAAGAGTCTTGGTTATAACATCATGACATGCCCTTGTAATCCCAGTTCCTTAAGATCATCTTAAACATTAGTGGTAGACAAGAATTCAATAATATTAATCTCATACTTTCTCATTTTTTATAGACATTGTAGACCACGTTGATAGACCTCAATAGTATAGAGTGTGTCATAGAGCAGCATAGCTATATAATGAGGAAGCTTCTGATGAGTATGTTTTTAACATTACAACACTAGGAGCTTTACACTAGGCTTCAGCTCCATATTATATATGTATGCTATTCATAAAGTTTCTTTGGTTTAACATTATAAGCTACGTATGTAACTTATGTTCTTTGATTCTTAGGTGTCACTATTACTTGGGGTTACTCACTTTCATTTGGCTCATGAGTGGCCAGTCATTTGCCAATGGTTCATATATGGTTTTCACATTACTAGGCTTAATATGATTTTACACCTACAGTTTATCCAATTTGATCATTACCAGATTACTACTCTAGTCAAGTGATGGTGCCTCTTGATAATCACATTTCACCTACCAGTGGGTGAGATGACCAAACTTTCTAGGATATTCATCTTATTTTGGGTGTTAGAGTGGATGGGGAGGCCATGGTTGGCCACCTATTATGGATATAGGACTATGCTGGGATAGTCAGTATGACTACTATGACATATTCCTTGGAGGCCACCCAAACCCTAATATAGCTTACAAACATAATGTGAATGAAGGAATACAGGCTTCTTTTAGCATAGGGTGTTCATAAATAAACTCAATGTGCCATTACAGTACCAACCATTGATGGATGATTTGGTGGAGTTTGGTCACATATCGATGGGAAATTCCATCCTCACACACTTATCTAGAGAGTTGTATTTATTGAAGATACCTACAAGATTGCATATGATTGGATGTCTACCCCTCCTATAGGTCTTGTCGTGGGAGCAACTACATGTTGTTCTCCTGACATTGCGTATGCCTTTACAATAAATGATTGATGGAAAGCCACTGGATTACAGATATTGACTACCCTAACTTTAAAGAATTACACTATTTTAAATATCTTTTGGCACATTTATTCATTAATTTTTATATAAATGGGTTGAGGACCAGGTGCACGAGCTTCCAGTGAGTAATATGTTGGCATACATAGATAAGCTTGATGGCTTATGATAGAACCATGTAATTGAAGATTAGAAATTTCTCAAAACTTTTAATTTTATGATGTGTTTACTCATTCAGATGAATGATTTTAAAACTGGTCATCATGACACCCTATAATTAGAATATCATTTGGAGGTTAATTCTAGTATGTCTTGAGGGATCTAAGATTTGAAAGACCCATTTCATGCTGGTAAGCTGGAATTGCATTGAGTGGCACATGGTTAATGTAGTTACATGATAGTTCAGTGGATTATAGTCCACACAATACAACCCATCGACAAGAACTTTGGGCATGTTGATTGATGAGGAAGAGCTGAGGTTTGATTAACATGCTATCACCTGGAGCACAATATTTGATGAAATAATAAACATGCACTCATCACACCTATCATTCCCCTTGAAGGAAATGGTAAGGAGTAGTTGGCTTTTAATTTGAGATAGTATAGGCTATAAACATTATTGTAAAGAAAGAGGCTCCAAGGCAACCTTCAAAGATGTTCTACCCTTGTTCTTTGGATAAGAGAATGGTGTTAAGTAAACATATTTGTCCAAATTTATGTCTAAGTGGAATATTTTATTTACCATATATTTATTTTTTAATGCACTAGTTGTAAATAGGTTGATTATGTCAGACACACCAGAGTAATAACATAGCCTTTCATCAGTGGGCATGTGGAAAATGCATGTTCAATGCAACAGGCACTAAACAAAACAGTTGAGTTATCTAGCAGGCTAGAAGAGTCATTTATTTATTAATTTTAATGTATTTAATTCTCCTATGGAGTGTGGGATGCACAAATAAAGGAGAAATAGAGGCGATAAGAAGGATCAGTCATCTATATGGTCATTGTTAAATGCTCTATCAAGGATGGTGGGCAAGAGAAGTTACCAGCTAGCAGCATATGCTTCAACAAAGCAATCAATATAACTAGGCTCGGGAGACTTTGTTAGGCCATTTATGTTTGTTTTAGGGTTCCCTTATAGGGGGAGTAAGGTCTGTCAAAGGTAAGACCTTCAACATAAAATTGGAATCCATACAACTTAGAATTGGGTATTAATGGTTATCAAACTAGGACTCATGCATAATAACCACCAATGCAAGATACAACATAGCATGTAGATCTCTTCTTGGATGAATTTATTTAGTTTTCCATCAACTCCTACTTAAAAAAAATGTGCTCCTCCAGCAAACTCATCTATAATTGACTTATACATGTGAGGAAGGGTAAGAAGATGGTGCTAATGAGGGGCAGATGTATCAAAAACCTTGGTGGCTACCTAAAAGGTATACACTGGGGACCAGGGCCATTCCCCATTATAAAAGAACCTAGGCTGGCATGATCTATGACGTAACACTATTTATTATTTTTGTAGGTATATATTAAAATATTTTTTCAAATTCATCTACCATTATTACTGTGATGGTGGAGGTAGAGAAACCTATTAAATTATAAAATGAATTAGGGATCTATCAATCCCTAATAATGCTTAGGTTTTTTTTTTGAATTACGAATTATAAAAACTCCACTTAATATGCACAAGTATACGGGCCAAATCAAGTAATATAGTGATAGAGTAGAGTATTAATCATACGAGGAAGATATGCTTACTTGTAATTTACTAGTACTATCTACTAAAATTACAATAATTATCTTACTCAAATAAAAATAGTTGTCATGGAGACTCAATTACATAAATAAAATTAGATAAAGATAGTGAATACACTATGTTGATATAATATTTTGGATTGATGAATGTAAATAAAATGCTTTTTCATAATGATTCTCATTTAAGTATGATGCTATTTAGAGCATATGTATCCCTAGATCTATATCGAGCTTGTAGAAATAAAGGATATCTATCGACCTCCTACGGTTATCTCATCTACCCTATGCTTAGGCATGATACACACTAATTCAGTATTCATGGTTATACTTGCTTCCCTCCTTCGAGGCCTCACATTACACCTAATTTTAACTACATATATAAAATTAAGATCTAGTAATATTAAAAATATCATTTTATTCATTTATGGAATAAGGAATCTCATCAGTGCTTCATATGATATAGACTTCATCAATCAAACTAAAGAATTTAGTTAGACATGAAGAAAAGTTGAAGAAAATTTATTTTCATTAATAACATGATAGAAATAAAATACAAGAGATTGATATTACCTGATACCTGATAGGTTCAATGGGTCTCCTTTATACTCCTTTTTTACTTACAAAATTGCTTCTAGAAACCCAAGCCAAACACTCTAATAATGGTATCAAGTACTTCTCTAAGTTCCCTTATTTGTCACCTGAAGGAAAATTCAGAAAAGCACTTTGAATTGTATTAAAATCTAAGAGACTAAACTCTCTTACAAATTTAACACAATGACTATTCATAGGAAAACACAAAATAGGCATCTGACACTACAACACTAGAAAGATCAGCACCACTGGGCCCAATAAATGAACTAATAATGCTTCGCTATTCTTTTGGTACTGCCGCGATGCTTGTTGATGTCAATCAGCTACTTCCTGAATAGTCAAGTCACTTCACTGAAAGATTATATCCTTAGGAAGCTATAACAGCGATATAGTGGTGCTACTGACTTTCGAACACTACGGCACTGGGAGGGCAATTTGGGTGCCATGGTGTTATAGTTTATGATGCTGCGGTCCTAGATAAAAGAGAACTCAGACCCATGAAGCTGATATTTGACCATTAATGTGCTGCTCGAAGAGAAGTTTGAGCCGTAATGCTCATATTCTAGTGCTCCAACTGTGTCTCTTATGACACTACAATGTTATTTATTCTGACACCACAACGCAATATGAAACTTAGAATTTTATGCCTTTTCTATCTTTTCCTGTACAATAAACCTAAAATAACACATTTTACATAAAATATAATACATAAAATAACACATCATTTACACTTATCAAATTCTCCCAATATAAACTCTTGCTTATCCTCAAGCAAATAAAAATATTATAATTCTGATTAAATGATTAACTAAAGTAAAAACTGATTATTAAAAATTACTAAAATATAGTATAATACATCACAGTCTAGTAGTAGTAAAAATGAAAAAGATTATAATTTTAGTTTAGAAAAGATATTAGTAAATACACTAATCAATCATTATTATTATTATTTAATATGAATTTATAGGTTACAATTTTAGTTATTAATTTTTAAAATTTTAAAGTGAATAATGTTGCTTATGATTAGATATGTTTGTAGTTAAAATTGAAATTTCATTAGTTCACCATCATTTAGATTGATTTTCTTATACTTCCTTTATGAATTTAAGTAAAAGATTGACATCAGATTCTAAGCTTTTGACTGATGCTAATTTTTGAATGTACTCATCTTTTTTTTTAATTTTTCTCCTATTTTTCTTTTACTTTTTGGAACTATTTTCACAATTCTTTTTCTCTTTTAATTTATGGAGTACATAGTTAATGATTTTGAATATTAATTTTTCCTTCGAACACTTTTTACAATCTTAATGAATTTTATGTAAAGATTTTATAAAGTTACCAATTCAAAATTAAGATTACTTATGATTTTCAATTTTAATCTACTCATATCAAATCATTAATTCTAATTATTCATCTTTCTTTCAAAATTTTATAAATAAAATTATAACTTATAATTTTAAATTAAAGCACTAATGCAAATGATCTATGTTAGATAATTAGTAGCTTCTTTTTCACGCTATGAAGTATAAATAGTATTCATTTAAACTATGATATAGGGTTTAATTAATATCCTAATTTTATACAATTTTTAGCTATCATTCATAATAAGATTAATTTATTAATCACAATATAAAAATTAATGAATAATATAGTAAGCATAAGGGGAAATTTAATAAAATGTAAATAAAAAAATATAACAATAAGAAACACTATACATGCTTTCATATGAATGATAAAAGACAAATAAAACATGTGTGAATAAAACATAAAAAAATAGTATAACATAAAGTGGATTACAGGATAACTAGTACACTAAGCACCATGCATAATATATCAATTGGGTTGCCTCCCACAAGCGTTGAGTTTTAAGTGGTTAGTTAGACTATATGATCATAAAAAAAAATGCTATCAAACAATATTAGCCTCTCTCTCTCTCTCTCTCTCTCTCTCTCTCTCTCTCTCTCTCTCTCTCTCTCTCTCTCTCTCTCTCTCTCTCTCAAATTAAAGAAAAATAACATCTCCTACCCTTCTGAGTCAGGGTCTTCTTCCTCCTCAACGTCATCATCATCATGATAACCTTTCTCTCTAGGTTGCCACACCAAAGGATGATAAGAAGGTGCAGGAGGAAACTCGAGCTACAGTGGATGCTCCACAAATTGGCTACTTTTGAACATCCCAATAATTGCTTCATTAAAATTAGAAGAATATATATAAAACTGCTCTTATTGGTCCATGAAATGGGCCAACCTCATTTACATCTCAAATTTCTAATCTATGGATTCCTCACAAAGTGAGTCACCTCTTCCATTTTTCTCTTCAACTCCACTTCCTGGTCTCTTAATGTTTTAGGAGCTCTAATACTCCTAGTACTACTACTGCTGCCTTGTCTACTGGACCGTCTACCCTCACTCATATCACCCTCCTCCTCATCCTTTTTTGCCTACTTAAATCCCAAAAATTTTCTTTTTGTTAAGGCTTGAATATGGAATAGTTGTTCTATATTTTGATCCCCCTTAACACTAGCTACTACAAAAAGCACAAACAAGAGAAGGGTGTCCCAGCCCAATAGATATGGTACCCCTAATGATGTACATGAGTGATGAAATATAAGCTTGCCTACATTAATAGAGTACCCCATTTGAATTGAGTAATTTAGAATAGCCTGATCAGGAGTACTTTCACTTATATTTCAGCTAGGCAAGATATGAGAAAAAATGAAATAATGCTAGGCTTTGGAGGTTTGGGTCATATATAAAGAAGGGAAATAAATAATCCTAATTTCATTTTTTCTTTCAACTCTCTCCACTATTAGGTCCACACAAGACATTCAGAATTTCATCAATATTTGTAGGAGTATTAAAAAAGGAGTTATATTCATCATATTGAAAGTCTTTGAGTTGATAAATCCTATTGATGGATACCAAATCAAAGGGAACCCCCTTACCCCTAACATAACACCTATTATCAACCACCTATTTCCCATTAGCAAATAATTCAAGAAGAATAATTATTATTATAGCATTTGGCTCTTCACAAAATCTTTCCCACCCTCTACATACTATAATTTCCATGATAGGTGGAGTAGGAAGTTGAAATCCTCACTTAGGAATTAGGTTTTTCGTCACAACTGAATAAGCAAATCTCAATTCTACATTTGTAGAAATAAATCTGGTCTAATCAAAAGTAGAGGAAGATATCTTCTTTTCAAACATCTTTGGGGCCATCCTTCCTAATAGATTTTGAGAGAAATGAGAAGTTGAAGGGAAATAGAGAGTGGTGAAGATAATGAAAAAAGGAATCCCTTCTTATAATGAAATGAAGTGCTGCGGCACTGTGAGACATGACATTGTGGCGGTTAATGTAGATACTAAATGATAAGATGGTCAATAAATAGATGCTATAATGATGCAACTATATGGTTGTTTGTTTAAAAAGTATTGAGCTTTTGAAAAGAATAATTATCTTTGGGTGATTTAATTTCTTGAATTTTAATTTTGAAATTGAACGCATCAGTATAAATGATATATTATCTCAAGAGATGAGCATATCATTCCCTAATGGGTTAAATTTATAGGATTAAAATTTCATCTTGATTATCATAGTTAAATTTGAGCAAGAACTACATATGACCCTGGAGGGTCAAAATGAATGTTCACTCGGCTATTTAACTATGATAATTTAGATAAATCATCATTAATTTCATAATTAAAGTGACAATAACAATTGTTAAATCTTCTTGAGGGAAGAAGATATCAATCATTATTGATCATTTGAGAATGACATTAATGATCATTAATTTTGACTTAAATTTTCCAAAAGATAATTAATTAAGTTTTTTAAATATTGATTTTAAAAAATTTATTGATCTGGGTTACTAAATCTCCTATGAGCACAAGCCCTCGTAGTTAATTACATCATAGGAAACTGGAGTTTTCTACAAATACTCTAGATTAAAATAGTGTAGAAATTTTATTTTTAGATTTTTAAAATTTGATATCAAGGGAGGTGAGGATTGAAAATTTAATTGGGATTGGATTAGGTGAGTATTTATTTTTGGTAGCCAAAGGAAGAAAGGTAGGAGGTGTTTTAAGATTTTAAATTACTTCAGAAACACCCAAACCTATCTTAAGTGTTAGGCTTAAATTTTGATTGTCAGAGTTTTTAATTTGATCATTAATTTTATTAGAAGGTTTGGATTCAATTCCCAGATGTTGAGGTCTTATAGCCTGAGCCTATCTTAGAACCTAAGTCTAAATTGGGTACTAAAAATTAGTTACCTGAATCTAACTAATGCAATGCAGGATCTGGAACTACCCTAACCTGGATTGGGGAACAAGCTAAACCACCTAAGCGCTTCAAAACCATGTGTATGGTCATTTAATATAGAGTGGTAGGGATGTTACTTAAGATATGTTTTTGTTAATAGGGCTGACATCTAGAGCAGTCCTTAATTATCCCTTTGACTTATGTTGGATAGTATGAAGATGAAAGTAAATACAATTAAATTTTTAACTCATTTTAATTTATTTCTAATACAGTGCATGCTAGTTGACTTAAGGAATGCTTAAGTGATATATGAAGTAATTTTAAAAATGATTAAAAAATAGATTTTTCCCTAAAGATTGCATAGATACTCCTTGATAGATCTGCACCCTCATAGGCCAGGTGGTCTACCAAAACTCGAAGGCGGGGAGGTGCCTAACAAAGGATAGAAAGTGCAACAAAATAAAATGTGAACTCCCGACGATCTTGAGCTTACTTCTTAAAATATTAGAATTTTTATATTTTCTTAAAAATTTTAATTTAATTAAAGTAGCAAAAGTTTTAGTGATCCCTCAAGAGCCTCCGATTAGGTTCAAAGAAAAATCAAAGATCGACATGCAAAATTGCCAAAAAACTACTAAAAGCATGCAATCCTATATCGTAATCAACCCATCAATCAAATTAATTAAAATAATATTAAAATTAAAAGTCCATATGGCAAGTGCCACTTCATGTTATAACCTAGGGTCTGCAAAAAGTAAAGTGATCAGGTACCACTTAGAACAACCTGTACTCTACTCCTAAGACTCAAGTGAATTTGAGAATGAGATTCTACTCGATCTCCACTTCTTTATCCTTCTGTGAACTTCTTGGATCCAACGGGTTCTGATATCCAAATGAAAAGAAGATCCCCCTTGAATGGGGTATTTTCTTTTCCCTTTGGATATTTGAAATAATCCTAACTTAATCTTCTAAATGGAGGAGAACCCTCCCCTAAGGGATGCTCTCTCCTTTTTGGAATCTAAGTTCTAAATCTTCAAAGTAAAATCTTTCAACTTTAAAAATTCAAACTTCTTTTGAAAAATATTCAAATCAAATTCAAATTGTCGTTGCTATATGTTTTCTGCAACACGCTCTTGTAGTAAAATATATACAAAAAAATTTTAAATTTTCTTCAAATTAAAGTTAACTTCTATATTTTATCATTACATATCGGATTATAAATCTTATAATTTGATAAACATAATAAAATTTAAATTTCTTTTCAAATTTCAAATCTAAGATTGTAATTTAAATCTTCTCTTTTCAAATCACAGATAAATCAACCCTCTAAAATGGCCTGAAAGTTACTTTTCTCTGTTGACCGAAATCTCGATATTGAAGAACTGATTAACACTAGCATAATCCAGTTTGGAATGGGATTTAACTCCCTGAAGTTGTCTGTCAATGGAAACCCAATTATTGACCTCACTGCTAAAAATGATAAGGATGCTCTTGTAGTCGAGCTAGCAGTAGGGGCGGGGACTAATTTTCCTCCCATTCTTGAAATGGAGGCTGCTGTCTCCCTCGTACCTACTGTACCCTCTACCCAGAAGGATAAGGAACAAAAACCTGTTACTAATACTGAAGTCAGTTCCATATTTTAAAAGGGATCTTCTAGTACTGGAGCACTCTTTGGTAGCAAGAATGCTAGGAAGAACTACTTGAGGAGGGTGAGGAAGAAGATTACTAAATCAAGGAAGATGGCCAAGCAGAAGGCCTTAACAAAGGTTGAACCTGAGGCTGCCGAGGAGCTGCCAATCACTGCCTCTTCTCCACTCCTAAAAGGTAGTCGTTTCTACCCCCTCCTAGCTACTACAAGGGAGGAGAGAGCCACCAGGATAGCTAGCACTCTATCATGTCCAGCAGATTACAATGTCAAGAGGACTCTTAAGGAGAAGCAAACTCTAAAAGCTAGAATGTTAAGGAACATCATCCATACTTATGCTGCCTAAGTTTGCCAAGCTAAAGAACAATACATGAAACACCTAAAAGGTGTGATCTCACATAAACTTGAGAAGGAAGTTTTAAAGGAAGAGAAGCCTGAAGAAAGGAACTTAACTCCTCAGCTAGTACGGAGGAACAAAAAAACTGTTAAATAGCCTGCCACTTTTATTTTGACAGACATATATCACCGAGTACCTTATCGCCTGTCTGTAAAGATGGAGGAAATAGTTTTAACATGATTTGGTAGGGGTCGCCCTCATAGTGGTAGATTTTTGGTCCCTTCTTCATTATTTTCCAAGTTGGCCCCATGGATAGCCAAATCTAAAGAGGTTACTAAAGATTTGAAATTAGTGAATATAAAGGGCAAGAGGCCCATGTCACATGAAAAGCATTACATACCAAAGAAGTTGAGTAAATCTGTCAGGAAACAGATTCAAGATAGTTTTAATCTACCACAAGTTGATGTCCCCCAGCTCCTTGTTCAGGGAGGTGAGGACTCTACCCTTGTTGATATTAGAGCTTTAACTCTCCAAACTCCTTTATCACCAATTGTGGTGGATGTCCCTCTACCTATTAAGGATGCCACCTTCATGACTACCAACCTCAGGATAGTTGGAGGGGAGGGGATAGTTTCAGATATTGATGAAGAGATGCCAGACCAACTAATATCATAAATAATCATAGAAGAGGATATTGAAGTTAAACAGATCCTGAATAAGTTGGAAGGAGAGGAACTTAACCAAGTACTTAAATTTAAAGGATATTTATCGATCAACTAAGAAGCAATTGACAGCAGATCAATCGATGAGGTAGCCAAGAATATCCATGAAATTCTCAAGAAGAAGGAGATCAAAGACTTCGATTTGGAAATAGATGATATGTTCTTAGAAGAAAAGTCAACAGGAAATATTTGTATGGGGTAGACTCGAGCATCATCCAAGGATGTTGAGCCTTCAAAACCCCATTCTAGTAAGCAGGAGAGTTTAACAACTCTTGGGTCAGATAAATATGTAAAGGTCAGATATGATGGCCAACATACCAAAAATCTTAAAACCCTAATTGCTTAGATGTCCCTGCAGCTTAAGGAAATGCAGAATTAGTTAATGAAGATTTAGCAATCTCAATTTGACCTGCCACAACTTATAGTTCAATCAGTGGCTGATTAGAGTAGGCAGCCAGAATTCAATCTACAAGTTCCTGAGCTAGTACCAATTGCCCCTATTCAACCAGGAATTCAGCATGTTCAACCAGCAATTCTCCCAGTTCCCCCAGCTCAACCTCAGATATATATCAAACAGATTATTGAGACGCATGTAAGAGAGGCTTTAGCCCAAAGAATATGACCAAGTTCCTTATCCAAAGGGCTTTGGGCCACCTTCTTTTAAGGTTTTCAGTAGCTTAGAAAATTCAAGATAGCATTTGGCCCATTTTCATGCAAGCTGTTGCAATGCAGGTGGGTTAGATGCTCTACTCTTTTGCCAATTTATCAGTAGTATTTATGGTATTATTTTTGAATGATACGCAGATCTACCGAACAGTTCAATAAAAACATTTACAGAGCTTGAGGGTCTAATCTTAAAGAGATTCTCAAGAGCTTAGGAGAGAGTAACCATTGGTGATCTCGTAGTTGAGAAAATAAAACCAAGAGTGTCTTTGGTTGACTACATCTTTAGATGGAAAAATCTCTTGATGAAATGTGAACCTCAATCACAAGAGCAACATGTAGTGAAAATTCTTATAAAGAATATCCATGGGCCTATTGCTTTTCTATTGAAGGGATTCACTATTAAAACTTTTAAAAAACTTCTTAATTAAATTAATAATCTACAGGAAACGGCTTCCAAAATATTATTCCTAAAAGTGGCTTCAGAGGAGAAGAATACCAATAAGCCAGTGAAATCTTATGAAATGAGAGCTGTTATGGCATCCACAATTGACAAAGGGAAGAAACCTGCTATTCCACAGTCCAGTGGTCCTCCACTCTAGCAAATCCAAAAACCTCAACCATTTCAGGTAACCCATCAGTTTACAAGGGAGCCTTATCTGATTTCTTTGAAGGAGAGATTGGCTCATCTTTATCCATTTAGAAAGGAATCGGTATGGAAAATATTTAAGAGTCTTTTGAAGAAACTAGATTTTCAATTACCAGAGGCCAGGAATTCAGAAGAGGCAAATGAAAAAGATGATCCTAATTTTTTCCCTATCATCGCATGTTGGGCCATGCAGTCGAAGACTATTTTGTCTTTAATTATTGGCTTGAAAATAATTTTCATCAAGGTAATATTATAATTCCAAAGGAGTACCTAATCGATTTGAATTAGGGATGTGTCAAGTCTATCTCAGGCAAAACCTCTGATCTTTCTCTCTCAATTAAAGATAGTTGGTATATAGCATTATTCTGAGCATTTAAAAAGTCAATTAACAAATCTTTTCATCTTTCTAAATAGTTACCGCCGAGAGCCCGGAGCCCGATTTGGGAGGTTGAACTGGAGGCTTAGTAGAAGGATATTGGGATTTTTGCCTTTCTAGTAGTTATATGAACTACTGTAAATAAAAAAAATAAAAAGAATGACAATTTTATAGAGAAGAAATCTTGTGTTGAGCGATGTGTGCAAATGATGAATGGTGACTCAAAACCACTATCCCCTTTGATGTAATCTGACTTTTACTTTGCCCATCAAAGACAAAGGGTCAAAAATCAATAAAAAAGAATGATCCTTCTGTAAATGTTTTGATGATTAATACTGAGAGTATAATTCAAAATGATACTTCTATTGATAACAATCAAAGCTTTGTTTAGATCGACCAAGACCTTCAAAAACTCAGTTCCCTAGATTTTACTTCTCAATGGGGAAATGAATCTGAAGTCTTATTAAATGGTGACACCCCCAAAATTAACTTTCAAGAGAGTCCCGTCATAATAGACTTTCTAGATTCAGATTCCATTCAAAAATGACAATCAATTGCCTAAGGAGTGCATAAACCCTTTTGCACTTTATCCTTTAGAGGATATTGTATAAGTACAATTATGAGGTGGTGAGGTCTTGCCCCCTAGTATTCTTTCTCAGGAAAAAGGAAAGTAAGTTATTTTTGATGATCCAATTAAAATCCCTACTCAATAATCAAATCCTCCTTCAAATTTAAATTAATCTAATCTTTAAAATTTATAATTGATTAAATTCATTGAATTAATCAACCTTAAAAAATGTATTTTAAAACAAACCTTAACACATTAACATTTGAACTTTAACCAAATTTACCCTTTGACCTTCAATAAATAAAATATTAGACAACTTTTACTAATTATTTGATATAAGACATATCCTAACCACATGGTCTACCTCACACACTTTAGATGGTTTACTAAAACAACTACTCCTAGACCTAGGCTAGGCCGATGTTTACTTTTTTGCCATGTGCCAGGATTTTTGAGCTTTCATTACATGCTGGTTATTAATATTGCTATGATTATTTGTTTAATTTTTGCACTCTATGATGTGATTGAAGGGTGTTAAATTAACCCTTAGGATAGGGGAGATTTAAATGCTGATATAATCTTATGCAGGTAGCTATGCTCATATAGGGAATTGAAATAAAAGGGGGTAAAATTAAATTTAAATTAATTAAATTTCTATAGGTGCCTCCAGAATATTAAGTCCTCCTTTAAAAATTAAAAGAGCATAGCCATCTACGGCTGTTTTGAGCATTTTAAATTTTATTATATTAACTGCTTGGGATGATTTAAATATAATTGCTTAGCATAACCCTATAGGTTATTTGAGTCTAGATTTTTAATTTTTGTTAAATGTAATTCAAAATTATTGATTTATAATTTAAAGTAATATTTGAGAGGGAATATATAAGTATCCAACTTAGATTCTAAAAAGGAGAGAACATCCCTTAGGTAAGGGTTCTCCTCTATTTGGAAGATTAAGTTAGGATTATTTAAAATATTTAAAGGGAAGAGAAAATACCCTTTTCAAGGGGGAGTTTCTTTCCATTTGGAAGTTCTAGACTCGACGGATTCATGAAGTTCACATAAGGATAAAGAAGTGGAGATTGAGAAGAATCTCATTCTCAAATTCACTTGAGTCTTAAGAGTAGAATTCGGGCTATTGTCAGTGGTACCCGGCTACTTTACTTTGTATAGACCCTGAGTTGTAACATTAAGTGGCACTTGCCATATAGATGTTCAATTTGAATATTATTTTAATTAATTTGATTGATTGGTTAATTGTAATATAGGATTGAATCTTTTTAGTAGTTTTTTGACGATTTTGCATGTCGATCTTTGATTTTGCTTGGAACTCGATCGGAGGCTCGTGAGGGATCACTAAAACTTTTACTATTTTAATTAAATTATAATTTTTAAGATAATATAGAAATTTTAACATTTTACAAAGTAAGCCCAGGATCGCTGAGAGTTCACATTGTATTTTATTGCACTTTCTATCCTTTGTTAGGCACCTTCCCGCCTACGAATTTTGGTATACCTCCTGGCCTATAAGGGTGTAGATCTGTTATGGAGAATATATGTAATCTTTAGGAAAAAATCTATTTTTAAGTCTTTTTTAAAATTGCTTCATATATGATTTAAGCATTCATTGAGTCAACTAGCATGCACCGCATTAGAAATAAATTAAAAATGAGTCAAAAATTTAATTGCATTTACTTTAAGCTTCATACTACCCAATATAAGTTAAAGGGGCTAATTAAGGACTACTCTAGATCTCAGCCCTATTCTTAAAAACTTATCTTAAGTAACATCCCTACCACTCTATATTAAATGACCGGACATATGGTTTTTGAAGCACTTAGGTGGTTTAGCTGGTTCCCCAATCTAAGCCGAGGTAAGTTTAGATCCTACATTGTATTAACTAGGTTCAGGTCACTAATTTTTAGTACCCAATTTAGACTTAGGTTCTGAGACAGGCTTAGGCTATAAGACCTCAACATCTAGGAATTGAATCCTAACCTTCTAATTAAATTGATGATTCAAATTAAAAACTCTGTCAATCAAAATTCAAGCCTAATACTTAGAATAGTTGGGGTTTTTTTGAAGCAATTCAAAATTTAAAACACCTCCTACCTTTCATCCTTTGGCCTCCAAAAATAAATGATCACCTTTATCAATCCAAAACTAGAGAATTTAGCTAGATGTGGAGAAAAGTTGAAGCAAACTTATTTTCTTTAATAGCATGATAGAAAGAAAATATAAGAGATAGATATCACCAAAAAGGTTCAATGGATCTCCTCTATATTCATCCTTTCTACTTATAGAATTGCATCCATAAATACAAGCCAAACACTCTAATTAGGGTGTCAAGTACTTTTATAAATGCTCTTACTTATCACCCTCAGGAAAATTCAGAGAAGCGCTCTAAATTATATCAAAATTATCTAAGTGACTGGTCTCTCTTACAAACATAACACAATAACTCTTTATAGGAAAACACAAAATAGGTGTCTGGCGCTGTGGTGATAGAAAGATCGGTGCTACAGTGCCCAATAAATGAACTAACGCAACTGAGCTGCTCTTCTGGTGTGTTCGCAGTGCTTGCTGGCATGGACCAGTTACTTAGTGAACAGTCGTGTCACTTCGCTAACAGATCATATCCTTAGGAATTTATAACTTCCATGTTGCGGAACTACTTACTTTTGGATGTTGCGATGCAATGAGGGCAATTTGGGTGCCAATGCATTATAGATTCTGATGCAACAGTGCTAGAAAAATAGAGAACTGAGCATTGTGAAGTTGATATTTTACTATTGTGGCACTAATCGAAGAGAAAATGGTGCTGTTCTAGTGCTCCGATAGTGTCTTTGATGGTGCTATGATGTTATTTATTATGGTGCTGTGGCGCTACATAAAACTTAAAATTTTAGGCCTTTTATGTATTTTTTTTTGCACAATACAATTAAAATAACACATTTTTACTGAAAATATAACACATAAAATAATACATTAATTATACTTATCAATCTACATTATAAAAATTTGTTATAATATTATAACTAATTAGAACATGGCCATTAAAGCTTGAAGAAAATTTGATTATGACAATGAGGTAGAAATTTTGCAAAGGAAGTTAAAAAGAACTTTGAAATCATTATATTATTGGATTAAAAATAAATTGAAAGATTTGTCATCTTTGAAGGATGCTTTAAGAAAGGAGATCTTGGAGTTGCAACTAAAGGAAATCATGGAAGTGGGTCTTAATTAGCAAGACCTGTAGCTATTGAGGTGTAAAGTTAGGGATTTGATTGTTACTTTGGCCCATTTAGCCACCTGGTGGAATCAGAGAGCTAAAGCAAGATAGATTGAAGTAGGTGATACAAATTGAAAGTTCTTTCATGACTATGCTTCGACTTGAAGAAATGGGAAGTGGGTTAGTCAAATTAAGGATGGTAGTGATGGCATTGTGGAAGACCAAGATAAGATTGAAGCTGCATTCTTTAATTTTTTCAGCCAAAAATGGAAGCCGAGGGATTGCAACCTCTAAGATTTGGCTGATCTGTTTGATCCCCATAAATTATAGGATTCTTACTTGGAATTACTGAATGCTGATTTTATTAAAGAAGAATTGTTGGAAGCAGTTAAGAATTTGGGAAACAACAAGTCTCCAAGATTGGATGGTATCACTGCATCCTCGATTAAGTTCTTTTAGAACATTATAAAAGATGATTTGTGGAGAGCAGTGGATGGTTTCTTCAAAAAAATAGAAATGCATCCGGAATAAAAGGATACTTTGATAGTATTAATCCCTAAAGTGAAGAATCTGGTGGAGCCTGCACACTTTAGACCTATAAGCTTGTTTCAATCTATTTATAAAGTGTTGGCTAGAATGATTATGAACCATTTGAAATGGTATTTGCCTGAGTTTATCACTGATTTTTTTTATACCTGGTAAATCCCTGTGGGATCATTGTCATTGGCTCAAGAAATCTTCAATAAGCTCAAATTTTCTAATTTCAAGCAAGGACATATGGCAGTTAAAATTGATATGGAGCATGCATATGATAGTATGGGTTCACCAACTTTAGCTAAGGCTTTAAGTTTGTTTGGTTTTCCTCCTAAATTTATAAATCTCATTATGCAATGTTTTCACAATGTAAGATTCTCTATTCTTATTAATGGTAAAAATTCATATTGGATTGAAGATAAAAGTGGGTTTAGGCAAGGATGCCCATTGTCCCTTTATTTGTGCTCTCAACTTTTATCTAATTCCATATATCAAAGAGGGTCAGATTTGGGAGTTAAGGTAGCTCCAAAATATGAAAAAATATCTCACAAGTTATATGCGGATGATGTGTAGTTATTTTAGATTGCATCTACCAAAGCAGCTCATAATATGAAGAGAATTGTGATTGAATTATGCTGTTAGACTAGTTAGAAGCTGAACAATATGAAATCTCAAATCTTATCTTGGAAATCAGTGAAGAGAAGGCAAAAGAATAAAATTGCTAAGGAGCTGGGTTTTATTATTGTTAAAGAAATGCATTATTTCGGTGTGAGGATGGCAATGAGAAGGCTTGTAAGTTCTGATTTCTAGACCATCTTAGATCATGCTTTGGAGAGGTTAAATGCGTGGGGGAATAGATGTCCTTCTTTGGCCGGAAGAACTCTTCTTTTTAAGAGTACTTTTCTTTCACTACCTATTTTTTTCAACCCATTCATTTGTTCCTAAGGGTTTACTCAATGAGTAGGACAAACTCTATGGAAATTTTTTATAGCATAAAGGCAAAGGAAATAGAGGTTTACATTATGTGGTGTGGGAAGAACTTTGCAAACCCAAAATGCTTGGAGGATTGGGTCTTCACTCGTCGGTTGATAAAGTTGGGCCTTTGAGAGCTAGAATTACTTGGAGATTCATTCAGAATCCTCAATCTTTGTGTAAATGAACTATCATTTCAAAATATAGGATTGATGTGTGGAATGCTACTATTAAAAGTGGTAATTTCTCATCTTGGAAAATATTGGGGGATAGAGCTAAGCATTTGAAGAATATTGTTAGATAGAGATTGGCTAATGGTAGAAAAGTGAGTATCATGAGTGATACTTGGATCGTTGATAAGCCTCTCAATAAGTGGCCAACATTTCTTAATTGTGATGAATTACAACATGAATCGGTTTAGAATTTTATTTCAGAAGAGGGCGGTTGGAAGTGTTCTGAGTTACAGAAGTTTTTTAATGATGATCTTATATCGGTTATCAAATAGGTTTCATTATTTTTGGAGATGGAGGAGGGTTGCATTGAGCTAATAAAACAGCATTCAGGTAGATCAATTACAGCCCTATCATTTGAAGCTACAATGAAGTATGAAGTGCAGCAGAGCAATGCTGATACGGTGAACTAGATCAGGAAATTCAAGCTTATTCCTAAAGTTGAAATTTTTTTGGTGGAGATTATGTATGGATGCTCTTTCTTCCATTTCTTTTCTAATTTTTTGAAATTTATTACAATTAAATAGTTGTGTTAGAGGGTGTCTTAAGGTGGAGAACCAAGAGCATATAGTTATTCGGTGCAAACAACTACTGGAGATTTTGAATAAGCTTCGTGAATGGGATTTCCATGTCACTATTTTCAATTCCTTTATGGGATGTTTAAATGAGTTGAAAAGGATTTCTACATTTAATTTGAACATAGTCAAATTATATTGTACAACAATTTTTTATTCATGGAAAATCCAGAATCAAATAAAGCTCATATTGACTACATCCTCTATTAATTTTATTGCTTCAAACATTTTAACGTCCGTTATGTAGCCAACTAAGTATCCGATACTAGAAGATTGGGATGCTAATCTCCGCTTGGAGTCTATTGATGTTTGGCGTCCTCCTCCCCTAGATTGGATCAAATTTAATGTGGATGTTTCTCTTATGGAATTATATGATGTGGGTATTGGAGTTGTTATCAGAGATCTTAAGGGACGGTTCCTTTAGGCATTTGGCAAGCAGCTGAAACATTGGGATGTCGCTTATCTTGTGCTGCAGGCAGTTCTCTTGATTAGAGAGCATATCCAAAACTAGGTGATGCAATACAAAGGAGTAATAATTGAAGGAGACAACTCTAATCTAATCAAGTGGCTTCAGGACTCATTGAAGAAGGCGAAATGGTAGCATGATGGAGTTTGGAATAAAGAGTTTTTCTTCCTAAATGATTTCAATAATGTTGTTTTTCACCATACTTCTAAAAAGTGTAATAAATTGGCGGATTATTGTGCCACTTTAGCATTAAGTAGTAGCTTTATTTTTGATAGTTTTTCTTTTGATTGCATTCCTTCTTCTTTATTTTATTTGCTAAAGAAGAAATGTGATAGGTATTTCTAGTTGCTTGTAATTGCTTTCTTTTATAATGCAATTTGCAATCTTAAAAAAAAAAATTAAGTGGTTAAAATATAAATTTAATTTATTATTTTATTTGAAATAAAATATAATACTTGAAATATTGTATATTAAAAAATATATACATATCTAAGATAGATGTTATTTTTATATTTAATAAGAGATAACTGATATAAATATTGAATATAATATTAAGTATATAAAATATTTACTAGGAGATAATCAGATACATGTACAGCCCCTAGCTAGGATTGCCACCCCAAATCCCTATCATTTCAAACATACGGGTGTTGCAAAGATAATCTATTATATATATAATAGTTAGTATGGAATGCGAAAAATAAATTTTCATATACATATGAAGCATATTAAATCTTAAGTATATTAAATATGAAAATTTATTTTTCGTAGTGTTCATTTTTCTATAAATTTGCTAATTAGACTCCTTTTTCTTAATTATATTTTAACCATGCTCCTTCTTATAAATTGGTCATACCCTTACATCAACAAAGTTAGGTGTGACTCAATATTTTCAAAAACAGAACATAATTTTATCACAATTAATTTAAATTTAATGTAATTTTGAACTCATCAAACAACCTTAAAATATATTTTATTTAACTTCATAAAATTAGTGTAATAAAATAATAATATTCTTGAAAATCTTACAATTTCAAAAATTCTACGTGCATAAATTTTTTTTTTCGCCAATTAAACGTCTGAACGAATGACCTGAGACATCTTTTATTTTTGCCGTCCATTAAGCCACACTTATTCCAGCAGCATAATTTCAACCTATTCATTTATTCGGTTCCAAAGATATGGAAGACACACCAAACCTTTCCATATAGATTATTTAATGTAAAAAAAATTGAATCAGCTAGGTTAATATTGGAGACTGTTAATCGAATAAAATAAGCCAGCGGGATCCCATTTGCCAGTGTTCTAAGCCAATAAGGCCTCGTTTGGGAGGGCTTAATTGCTCCATATTCTGTTTCAAAATAGATAAATTTATGGTAGAGATCTGTAGCCTGTTTGCATGTATTTGTTTATAAAGACTGTATTTCAAATACTTCATTTCTATTTGAAATGTGACCACTACTTGTTTGGTACTTTTCCTGTGATCTGCATTTATTTGGTGGCAAATTTTAGAAATATCTCTACTTGTTTGGCACGTTTCTGGTGCAGTTTGCATTTTATTTATTGCAATGTCAGAAATACCCTCATGCATGTCCGCTCGAACTCTTATCATGTCACTGTAATCGTCTTCTCTTAGCATTGACACCTTGAATCACATCTTCTTATAACTGGGGCAAGTATTCTCTAGGCGAATTCCTCATGATTGGAATGATTGGAATTAAAATTGCTGCAAGTGCACCTAAGATTACTCATTTACTATACGTATATGATATTCTCATTTTTTCTAAAGCTAATACCAAGAGTATGAGGAAGGTAAAAAGTATTTTGTATAAATACTGCAGGTGGTCGGGCCAGAAGGTGAATGTTAATAAATCTTTTATTCTATTCGGAAAATCTGTCAAAGTAAAGAGAAGGAAAGCAATTTCCCAATTGTTGAATTTCAGAACTGTTAATGAAATATACTATCTTGGAGTGGAGATTGCTTTAAGAAGCCTTGTAGCCTCAGATTTTCAAAAGTTGATTGAAATAGCTTTGAATAAATTGAATACTTAGGGGAAGAAATTTATTTCTTTAGAAGGAAGGATGGTCCTTGTTAAATCTGCCTTCCTTTCTCTTCCTATTTTTTGTCAACACATTCTTTAGTGCCTGTGGGAAAATTAAAAGATTTTGATAGAATGTGCAGATGTTTCATTTGGAAAAAACAAGATGGTAATCAAGGTATTCATTATGCTGCTTGGAATGTGTTATGTAAACCAAAAGATAAAGGTGGTCGTGGCCTTTATTTTGTGGTTTCAAAAGTAGGACTAATTTGTGCGAAATTTGCTTGGAATTTCATTGACAAACCAAATTCTTTATAGAATTGCAACTTGATTGCAAAATATGGTACATACATTTGGAACACTGAAGTAAAGAAGGGAAGCTCGATTACCTAGAAAATAATTCTTAACAGTGTTTCTTTTCTCCGGCCAATTGTGAGATTAAAAGTTTCAAGAGGTAATTCTATTAATATACTTTATGATGTATGGATTCTAGATAGGAGTATTTCTAAGTGGCCTACATTTGTTGCTGATCTGGAAAATATGGGATACATACTTAATAATTTTATCTCTAACGGGTCAAGGAATGTGCCTCAACTTGAAAATTATTTTGGGAAACAACAGATTGAACTGATTCTGCGAGTTCCAATAAATAATGGTGTTTGTATGGATCAAGTGGAGATGAAGGCGAAGGAAACTGGGAAGACCATTTCTACATTGGCTCAGGAGGTGTGAGTAGAATACGTGATTGAGGACAATTACTGGAGCTGGATGAAAAAATTGCAGCTGAGACCTCGTGCAAAATTGTTTTCCTAGCGTCTAACTATTGATGATGTTTCTTATAATGCTTTTTTGATGTATAGAAGGCTGTTAGATCATGCTGGTTGACCGAGAGGTTGCAATGTGGTGGAGGACGTGAGCCATATAGCTGCGGGTTGTGTTAAACTGAGGCAAGTTATAAAAGTTCTGAATAAATGGGCATATCGAGTGCCAGTTTTCTCTTCTTTTGTGAGTTGTATAGAAATTTTAAGAACTTTATCTTATACATATTCCTTCACTACAAATCTATTAATAGTTTTTTTTCCTTAGAAAAGTAGAAAAAAGTGGTATATGGAGAATAGGAGGACAGCATGGTTGTTATTATTGCAAATGCTATTTTTGTGGCTTCAGCAACATCTAATATTAATATCTATTTGGATAACTGGGGTGTTAACCAGTGAAAGCCTTCTTTTCTTAGCACCCCCCTCCACCCTAATGGATAAAGTTGAATATTGACGCTTCTCTTTTAAAATATAACAAAGCTGGTATTGGTGGAGTGTTCAGAGATCATAAAGGGAAATTCTTGCTTGTTTTTGGATTCAAATGGTTGCATTGGGACGTAGCCCAATTGGAACTAATGGTGGTTTTTGCTGTCTATTTTACTATGTATTAATGTGTATTATTATGTATTAGTGTGTATTTCTATGTATTGATGTATATTTTACTATGTATTATTGTGTATTTTACTATGTATAGTGTTTATTATCATGTATTAGTGTGTATTGTAGTGTATTACTGTGTATTGATGTGTATTGGTATGTATTACTATGTAATGATGTATATTGGTGTGTATTGATATTTATTATTATGTATTATTATATATTACTATATATTACAGTATATTAGTGTGTATTAGTGTGTATTGGTATATATAGTTGTGTACTACTGTATATTGGTGTGCATTGGTGTTTATTGGTGTTTATAGATGTGTATTATTATATATTAATATGAATTTTGCTGTGCATTATTATGCATTACTGTATATTTTATTGTGTATTGGTGTGTATTTCTGTGTATTGATATGTATTGGTGTGTATTAGTGTGAATTGATATATTTTTTACTGTATATTACTATAGATTATACTATATGATATAAATCATACGGTACAATCGATAACAATAATTATCCCTTATTTGATTGCCTGATATCGTCGGGTTAATTATGAAATAATTTAATTAAGGCATACATCACCAACGAGTTTGATTCTAAAGTTTGCACACCCAGTATAAAATAAAAACAGTCACAGGAACGAAAACATAAACATAAATAAAAATAGAACCAGAAAGAAAACATATTTAAAAGACTACCAACTCAAGACAAAGAAAAAATAATGGCTCTTGGTAACTTGCGTGGGCATTTTTAAAATGTAATAAACTTTCTCTATAAATAGAAAAAACTAAAATAAGACAAGTGTTGACTTTATTGCAACCAAAGGAGTTTGATTCTAAAGTTTGCACACCCAGCATAAAATCTTCACAGGCTAAAGTCCGTTGTTTAAACAAAAATCTAACACAAAAATTACAATTAGATAGGGAAACTTAAACTTTTTAGACTACTAGCATGAAATATATAGAATATTACTGTAAAAGTGGTGAATGAAGAACCAAGATTTTTCAAAATCAAGTATTAAATATATTATGAAACATAGGGATTTTCTAAGATTTAAAGATTTACTAGAAGGAAAAGCTAATTTAAGTTGGGCTCATTTTGTGCCTCTTTTATTAGTTTTTGGTGCACATTGCATATCTATGATTTATGGGCTCATTTTGCGCCTCTTTTATAAATTTTTGGCATCATTGCGCAATTTTTTGATTTTGGGCTCATTTTGTGCCTCTTTTAATTTTTGTAAATTGCTTCCTTTCTAAATCTTTAAGAATCTTAGTTATAAGATTATCTTCCAAATAGAAGAGAAGAATAACTCACTCTCCTGTACAGAGAGGAATAATCTACAAAGCAAACCAGAGCTTTCTAATATGAATAAAAACCTGATGCAAAAAAATATTGAATTTCATTCGTCAAATTGTAGAATATATCCATGATATGTAAAATATGTAGTAGTGAGAATAAGTTTTCATTTTAACCAACTTAATTCCAAATTTATTTTGATTTTTAAGTATACACAAGGAATTATCATGCAAAGAAACTAAGAAGGTAATTGTAAATTCAAGAATTTCTATCTTGTTAATTTAAAAATGTCAACAATTACCTATTTAAACTTTTTCAATAAAAATAGATGTCTGTTTACACAAACAAAAAAGAATACTATTCAGTCCAAGTTAAGTTGTATAGTACGATCTAAGTCATACAGTGTGATTTACTTCATACAGTACTAGTTAAAGTCATATAGTACAATCATTTGAAATATATTTTCCTTTGGCTGCCAATTTTTCAAGTAAGGAGCACATAAATGAGATCTACGAGCTCAAAAATCAGCTAGAAATAACATTTGAAAGAAAAGCAACACACCTTTTTTTTGCCTAAAAAGATGGAAAAACAACACAAGAATAACTGAAAGGAAATTTCATTACAAAGCAAAATACGAAAAAGCAAGCACAGATCTAAAAAGAAACATCGCAATAAGAATAAAACTAAAACAAAAACTAGTACAGTGGTGGATCCGGATCGTGAGGTGGAGGTGGAGGTGGTTGGAAGAATTGGCTAAAACTGTCATACTGCTGCTGGATGGTGGTAAACTGGTGTGGAATATTACCAAATTGCTCCTTGAGCCAACCCATATCATTATCTTGTTGGATTTTCTATTGATCTATGCGAGTCTCCAGTCTATCAAATCGTTGAATCAACTCCTCATAAGGATAGTGGTGAGGAGCAGGTGCATGTGCAAGTTCGGCTATAGGGGTAGCTTCTCCTTCTTCATCAAAAAGAGGATCTTCAGGCCCCTGATCCCTATGAAAAAGCATCCAAAAAGTAAATTAGAGTGCTATTAGGAGGAGCAAGATATGTGATGTTGTACTTTTATCTAGGATATATCCAATCACATGTCCTAGGGTAATGTTTTACTTTCTCCTAGTGGTTGGGAGTCGAATGGAGGTGAGGTTTTGGATGTACTCAATTAACATTTGAGCGTCATCCATTTGGGTGTTTGACATTATGAAGTAGGTGACAATCGACAATAGGGGAGTCACATTTATCTGGTCCCCAGCTTTAGGGATAATAGATGTTCTTAGAACATGTTGGATTACCCTAGCATTTTGATTTAAGATGGAGACTAAGGGTTAGTGATAGTTAGGGGCAGTATTTCTTAGCAAAAGGTTCATAGCAGTCCAATAAAAATCAGATTTAGAGGACATGCACGAAGTCTATTCTATTGGGTGTTTAGCTGATGGTGGATTCCTATATCTTTCTTGGTGATTTCTACATTCTAGCAGCATACTCGGGAAGGCATTATCGTAGCATCACCACTAATCCTAAGGTTTGTGAGAAATTCATAAAGGATTTTAGAATGGATGGGATAGGCCAAGGTTAGAAGAAATTGAAGTGCAAATAGAGTTGAAGAGGTTCATTATTGGGAAGCTAAGGGCCTATTTATTAAGAAGCCTGGAAGGTGGGATCTTTTCTTCTTTATATCTTTTGTAGTTAGCTTCATCAGAAGTGCTAGAAAATGCTCGTTTGTAGAGTTCTGAGAGGAGGAAGCACCCTGGGTTGGTCAACTGCATTTTCCACAGCCATTGTAAGGATTGGAATGCAAGAAGAGAGTATTGGAAGGTTGTGTGAAAGTTTCAAAGGAATTGAGGTAGCTTAAATAAAAATTGAAAGGAACGCATCGTACGATTGTGGGACCATACAGGATGATCAAGCACAAGCCAGTCGATCAGTCAAAAAGTTTGTCTTATCATACAGTATAGTCAGACATCGTACGAGATGATTAGAGACATGGAATTCATCCCGAGGAGTTAGGCAATACAACCTTTAATAAAAAGGTTCATACCATACGAATAAGTGTTCATATAGTACGATCAATAATAAATGGGAATGAATTCATCCAAAGACATGTGTATTATACGATACAAAAAGGTGATCGTAAAGTATGATGGATAATGATTGATACAATTGGACCATACATTAAGCCAATGGCAATGATTAGGTAGTGCTCTGCAGATCATACGGTACAAAAAGATCGTACATTATGATTATAAAGCATAGGTATAATCTGGATCATCCATCATTAAGCCAAGGGTTATGAACAAATCAGTGCAGATCGTACAGTATGAATGTGGTTCGTACAGTATGATATAAGAGAAGAGATTTTTTTTTTGAAAAAAGAAATGGTGTGGTTCAGAAAAATGGTTTGTGAAATAATCAAGTCTCAATTATAAAGCATGATAACAACAAAACCAAAAGAAAAAATAAGAACAAACATAAAATCATCAACAAAAATAATTTAAGGACTAAATAAAAAAAATTAAATAAAGTTAAAAAATAAAAACACAAAAAACCATACAAGTAAAATAAACATAAAGATGAAAATAGAAAGTATAAACATAAGGTATCAATTTTAAGCATGAATGTTTATTACACCTAATCTGGTTCTTAAGATGTTGAAGGTGTCAAAGGCCAGTGATTTTGTAAAGATATCAGCAAGTTGGTTTTTAGTGGCTACATGGTGTAGCTCACTCCTTTGGTAACATGGTCCCTAATGAAGTGGTGCCTTATATCAATATGTTTGGTCCTGGAGTGTTGGATTGGACTCTTTGAAATATAGATGAAACTAGTATTATCACATAGGATTAAAATTATGCCTACAGATAGTACTAAATTTAGAATTTATTTCTTTAACCAAAGGACCTTGACCACACAACTTCCTAAGGCTATGTACTCAACTTTAGCAATGGACAGGGTAACTGAGTTCTATTTTCTAATGGACCAGGAGACTAAGGATTGTCCTATGAATTGACATATCCTAGCGGTGCTTTTCCTATCAACTTAGCATCCTACAAAATTTGAATTGGAATATCCTATGATTACAAAGGAGGTGTTATACCTAGGATACCAAATTCCTAAGTCTAGGGTTCCTAAGAGATATCTAAGAATTCTCTTAGCAGTAGTCAAGTTGGACTCTTTTGGATCAGCCTGAAATCTAACACAGAGATAAACAGTAAACATAATATTAGGTTTGCTAGTAGTCAAGTAAAAAAGTGATCTAATTATTCCTCTGTGTTGCAATCTGGGATCTATAGCACTTGATTTTGATGATGACAAATAATATTGACTAAAATAATATGTTCATCCCTAAAAATATAAATGTTTATTTTTGTCTGTGAGCACTAACATTTCAGGTAAGATATACACCGCTTAAGACTGCTTGAGACTTGAGACTGGGTAGACTAGGATGTGCAAAATCTTGTATTTTTATTTTCTTTACTTTTTATTAATTGAGTCTGCCACAAAAGCATGTATGTAAAATGGGTGACCAAGCACACACATATAGGGGGAGAGTTAAATTTTTTTTAACTTAAATTTAAAATTTTAAGAGACATCGTATAGTACAATTTTTTAATCATACTGTACAATATATCATTTTAACTCAGGCTTAACGGCTAATTTTGGATAATTAGTTTTGTAAACTAATTATACTGTACGATTTATTTCAACATGAAAACCCTAGCTGCCAGGACAGTTTAGATAAGATTTTAAATTTGATTTTTAGAACTGATCGTACTATAAGATTACAATCATACTGTACAAACATTTAAAATCTTGCCAAAATTATCCCCCATAATCAGGTAATTAAATTATGGTTTCTTAATTATATTTGATTGTACTGTATGATATAGATCACACTATACGATAAACAATGATAATTTTGTTCATCACATATATCGTACCAGAGAAAACTATAAATTTTTTTACTAATTGACCTGGACAATATTTATATCCTACAGGACGGTGTTTTGAAAATGAACTAATCGTACTGTATGAACAGTACAGTGCGGGATGATGAACAGAACTGATTTCGTTCATCCCATGGATCATCCCGTACGAACAGTTTAAAATAAAAGGATCATAATATACAATGTTCGTAAAATTTGTGAACTATTTGTCGGCATTCATGCTGGATGGAACTATTTTTGAACTGATTGTACAGTACGATATTGGATCGTACTGTACAAACAGAATCATCAAATTGAAATTTTTAGGGTTTTCTGAAGCCTTATTTAAAAAGGACTTTTTCTTATTCAAATAGAAGTTATTAAGGCCATGGTTGACAGAAGAAGGAACTCTTGAGAGGGAGCTTTTGGAGACATCCAGGGTTTGTGAGAGGAAGGAGAAGGTGAGCTTGAGCGTGAGGGAGAAGGAGTGTGAGGGGATCATATGGTTGTTGACCTCATTTTTGTATGAGGTCAGTAGGACCAATCCAGACCTTAGGATCTTTCCAATCCTTAGGATTTAATTTTGATCTTAGGATCAATCTGATCTTAGATCAATTCAGACTTTCAGTCAATTCAGATTTGAAATCCATCTTGATTTCAAACCCATTTAAGCTTCAAATCAAACTCAACATTAAGCCAATCCAGATCTATTCAATTTCTAGATTATCCTAGACCTTTGATCCTAGAATTTATAAACTTTAAGATTCTCCTAGATTTTTAACCCTACGATCTACCCAGACTCTAGATCAATCTAGGTCTTAGGATTCTCCTAGACCTTAGATCTGTCTAGACCCTAGGATCTTCCTAGAATCCAGACTTTAGGATCTATTCTAAATCCTAAGAATCTTCTAGATCCCAGACCTTAGGGTTTCTTAGACTCTAGGATCTTCCTAGACTTCAGTCCCTAGGTTCTGCTCTGGACCCTAGGATTTCCCTAGATCAATTTAGGTCTTAGGATTCTCCTAGACCTTAGATCTATCCAGATCTCAAATCTATTCAAACTCCAGACCAACCCAGACTTCAAATCAATTTATTAATGATTCAAATTAATCCAAACCCCAGACTTTAATCCAAACTTCTATCCAGACTTTAATCCATATCCTCATTTCAAACCTTGAGTAAAATCCAGAATTAAATCCAGTTCAAAATCCAAACTCTAGTTCAAACCTTGATTCTACCTTTGATCAAGCTTTAATCCTATCCTATCACTTATGATCTCTAAATGATCATAAATGATTTGGGTAATTCAAATCCAATCATTCAAATTCAAATTCCAATTTAAATCCAAATTTCCAGACTCAATTCCAAGGCTAAAGGTCTAAGTCCTAAAAGCATTTTCCAGTGAATCTTTGAACATTTCAAAACCCTATAAAATGACCTCTAATTTAAGGTCTATCAGTTCTACATTGATGTGACATGTCTCTAAAGGCAACCCTCCAAATTTGAGCTCATTCTGAGTTCTCTAACCCTAGAAACTGGATGAAAATCCGAAGGCTGTAAAACCTTCAAATATTTACAGTCTATGCCACTGGACCTACCACACAGTGGATCCTGACCTTGGAGCCTTCTCCAAACCCTCAAATAACTTCCAGACCCTTGATTATAACCCATTAAATATTAAACTACATTTTGTTGGACTTAATTTGACCCCTAGTTGACCATGGGTCAAAATGACCAAAATACCCCTATGGGGTGTGAATAGTCAATTTGGTCAAATGAGCTCCAAATCAAATGCAAACACTTCCAGCAAGTTTCAAATATTAAATCAAATCCATTGAACCGAAAACTAGCCCTTGGGCCAATCTGGTTGACCAAGTCAATTAGGTTGACCAAATAGGCATTTAAGGGTCAAAATAGGTCATTCTGACCAAATGACCTCCTCAGACCATGGGACCACCTTCATTGGTCTCCAAATATCATTTCAAATCTGTTGAACCCATTTCCATACCCTAGACCCACCTGATTGACCAAGTCAACCAGGGTTAACCTAAAAGGCCCATTGAGGGCCCTAATTAGTCATTTTGATCAAATGACTTTCCCAAACCTTGAGACCACCACTAGTAGACTCAGAATGTCATTCTGAATTGGTTGGACCCAATCGCTGACCTTGGGTCAACCTGGTTGACCAAGTCAACCTAGTTGACCCATTAAACCCATTAAGGGCCTAAATAGGTCATTTGATCTAGATGACCAATTTGACCCTTGAAAACACATCTACCAAACTCCATTTACCATTTCAAATTGATTCAGTCCAGACCCTAGCCCTGGGTCAACCTGGTTGAATAAGTCAACTCAGGTTGACCTGTTCAATCCTTAAGCTTTATCATATTTAATAAAGCTTCAAGATCAATTGCAAACCTATCCAAATTCATTTGGGCACTTCCCCCAATAGTTTGGATTTGACTGGACCCTTGACCCAGTCAAAAGTTGACTGGGTCAACTGAACCCAAGTCCAATCAATTTTGGCTTTCTCAGGTCAAATCACTTGGCATGATCAAACCAACATCCTCAGACTTCATTAAGCTTTCAAAATAAATCCATTCCATGACTCAAATACTCTCCAATCAGTTTTGAGCCAAATCTAATTTGATTTGACCAAATCAACTCATTGAAAATTGGTCAAATCTCATTCTACACTTACTAACTTGCTTATATATAAATCAAACCCCATTCAAGCAAAACCTCTCAAAACCCTCAGATCTATTTTAAATGATATTTTAAACCTATCTAGACTTGTTATGAGTCAAATCACACTTGGTTTGACATGATCAAACTTTAACTCATGGTCAAACCCTACATTCTATGTGTTTATACATTTCAAATTCAATCCTATTACTTAGGATTCTTCAAAACCCTTTCATTCGATGTCTTGAATATCCCTTAGCTTATTTGGAGTCAAGCCATGGTTAACTTGACCAAGTCAATCCATTTTGACTTGGTCAAACCCATTCAAAATCCCATATGTTCCTTTTAACCTCAACTTCAAGACTTCATACTCTCTCCAAACAAGCTCATCAGGTCCTCTTACATGCCACCTCAACTTCAATTGACCATTGACTGGTCAAACCAGTCAATGACTAGTCAAATGACTATTAAATGGTCAAAATGTACCTCTTAACTCCTTTCCATTTTAACTTAAATCCCTCCAGCCACCTATACTCTTTCTAGAGTCTTCCTAAGGCATATCCCAGCCCTTAGATCAAAATCAAAAGGCCTTGATCTTTCCCATGTGCAAATGGGGTTCAAGGGACATTTCCATGTGGTATGGTACTATGTCCTTTTATTCCCTGGCATTCTAACTGCCTAGGGACAGATGGCAGTCATCTAGCAGCCTCCCAAGATAATCTCAGTCGTCCATATTGAGCCAGGGTTTTGAATTGAGTAAAAAGACCTAAATCAACTCTCATTCTTCATCTAGCACTCTCTCACCACTCAAGCCCTCCCAAAGCCAGATCTTTTTTCATTTAAGCTTTCTAGCCTCTCCTCTACACTTTTCAACCAAAACCTGACCGGTCAAAGTGGTTGCCGACAATCTTTCCGACGAGCCAAGGACCCAATCCGTCCAAGCCTTTTTGATGTCAATCAAGACTACCTCAGGAGCCGATTTCTTTAGAGAAAGTATACATGGACAGTCAATAAGCTCAACCGACCCCTGAACATTCAAAACGGTCCATTAAATCAGGTATAAAGCGTAACCCTAAATTAAGACATATTAGTTTAAATAACATTCTACTAAGCGCTTTTTAAATCATTTTTTTACTCCTTATTAAATTTGTTCATCTATCGTGTCTATGTTTCAATTTTCAAGTCATTTGATTTAGTATCTTGAGAGAACGAGCTCAAAATTTGATTATAGGGCTCGGTTTACATAATACTCCAGCTACGTAAATTGTAGACCGTTGATCCTATGATCAATGGCCTTGATCTAGCTAAACAGTGGACCTCCCAGACCGTATATTTTGATCTATTATAGGATTCGCTATCCGGCTCGATCAGGGCCGTCTATTCGAAAAAGTGGGTGATCAGACGGTCGTCTGTTGAAATCCAGGATCCCGAGCACTTAATTTTGATGGTGACAACTAATACTTACTGAATCCATATAGACTTCCTTTAGATTATAAATGCTTAATCCTCGTATATGAGCACTAACATTTTAGGTCAGATGCACACTGCTCAAGGTTACTGGAGACTCAAACCGGGTAGAATAGGATGTTGAAAAGTCTGTAATTTTTATTTCTTTATTTTTATTTTCTTGAGTCTGCCACAGAAGCATGTATGCGAAAGGAGCAACCATGCACACACACAGGGGGAGAATTGTTTTAAATGTTTAAATATTTTTTTAGGAATATCGTACTGTACGATTAATTAATAATACTCAGGCTAACGACTAATTTCCAGATGATTAAATTTATAATCTAATCGTACTGTATGATACCTATCGTACTGTACGATAAGATACAATTGAGAAACCCTAGCCGCTAGAATAAGTTTTGTAAGTTCTTAATTTTGATTTCCTGAACTGATCGTACTGTACGATGATGATCGTACTGTACGATTAATTGAATACTTACCAAAATTATCTCCCGTAATCAGGAAATAAACGTTAGTTTCTTATTTAATGTCGATCGTACTGTATGATGATATATCGTACCGTACGATAGATAGAGATGATTACAATCATCCCTTCGATCGTACCAGATGAAACCAAGGTTTTTTGTTCTGTTCGTCCTGGACGATATTTGTATTGTACAGGACGTTATCCTGAAATGAACTAATCGTACTGTACGTTTAATGGAGTGCTGGACGACTGACAGAGATGATTTTAGTCGTCCCGTCGATCATACCAGATGAAACCAAGTTTTTTTGTTTTATTCGTCTTGGATGATATTTTTATCGTACAGGACAATATCCTGAAACAAACTAATCATACTGTACGACTAGAGGAGTGCTGGACGACTGGCAGAGATGAATTCCTTCATCCAAGGGATCGTCCCATAGATCGTCCTGCATGAACAGTAGGAATAATCATTATCGTCCTGTACGATATACATATCGTACAGTACGATGTGTTTAAACTTTGGTAACTGTTCGTTTGTACTCGTACTGGAAGGAGCTGTAATTAAACTGATCGTACTGTACGATTATATATCGTACTGTACGAACAAAAACGTAAAAGTTGAAACTTTTAGGGTTTTTTGAAGCCTGATATAAAAACAACTTAAATTTTTTATAGAGGTTAGTTGGTCTATCCTCTTGCTGTGAGAGGCTTTGAGGGAAGAAGGTGATTCGTTAGAGAGAAGTTTTTCCTCGGAGAGATCCAGGGCTTGAGAGAGGAAGGTGAAGGTGAGCTTGAGCGTGAGGGAGAAGTAGTGTGAGGGGATCACACGGTGGCTCCAAGCTAGCTTCATGCTTTGCTCCTCTTGTGGCTTTGGGAAGCTTCGGGAAAAGTTCTCGAGGGAAGAGTCACTTCAAGATCAACATCGTCAAGGTACTCTGCCATCTCCAGGAGGGAGAAAAAGGAGAAGGTCTGCTGCCGTCACCAGGAGGGTGACATAGCGTTTGGTATTCCGCCGCACCGAGGGAGGTGAAAGTGAGTATTGTAAAGGCTTCTCCGCCTTGCTGTGGGAGCAAAAGGAGAGTCAACTTTTGCTAGTGCAAATCCCGGAGTAGAGGACTCCGGGGAGTTAACGTAGGTTAAGTGACCGAACCACTATAAAAATCTCTGGTGTGCTTTTTCCATTTTATCGTACTTTATTTTTCATGCTTTCAATTAGTACTTTAAATTGCCTGGTGAAAAATTATATCTAAATCCTGTGTTGTGTAAGGTACAATTGTAGCATCAATATTGTCATTGTGAACGTGTTACTTGCTTCCGCACTTTACACGTTAAGTTAACCTTTTAAAAATTACAAAAAGTAGAACTCTTGTTTAGGGTTGATTTTTTAAAATACCAATTCACCCCCCCCGCCCCACCCCCTCTTGGCGCATCTCGTACTTTCATCATCGTTTGCCGCTTACGTGTTAAGTGGGATAACGCGTGGACCTGCCGCCATCCAATCATGAGATAATGATTGTGCTGCCAGGCCAATCATTTCCAATGATTGGAAAACGCGTCCGTGGACTGGAATAGCCAATCTTGGCCTGCCACGTGTCAGCCGCCGCCTGATTATTAATAGTGATTAAATAATCATTATTTAAATTATTTTAAATTCTATTTTCTTGATAAAATTAATTAAAATTTATTTTAAAATAAAAAAAATTAATTAATATTATATATTAAAAATTCTAAAATTTAAAAATCTTTATTTTAAAATTAAAAATATTTAAAATGTATTATTTATATTCTAATTAATTTAAGAATAATTAATTTTTAAAGGTTTAATTAATAGTTAATTAATACTAATTTTAATATTTTTCAAATTTTCAGATATTACTTCAAATATATTTTTTTAATTTTAAAAATACATATATATATATATATATATATATATATATATATATATATATATATATATATATATATATATATATATATATATATATTAAAATGATTTAATTTGAATTCATAACTAATTTAAAGTATATTTCAGATTTTAATTTTTAATTATTCAAATATTTATATATTCAATTAAATTAAATTCAAGCAACTTTAAAAATTCAATCATTTTAAATAATATTAAAATTTCAGAAACATATAATATTTAAGTTAAACTCAATTTAAGGATTATTTTAAATAGCAATTGATTTTAAAATATTTTAAATGTATTTAATAATTATTTAAAGTTCAAAAATTCAAATCAAATTTATTTTAAATCAAAAATATTAAAATAATATCTCAAAATTTTCAAAAATCTGAGTACTTTAATTTAAAATTAATTTCAAAGTTTAAAACCTTAATTAAATTTGATGAATAATAACCATTTAATTATTTTAATGTTTAATTAATATTTAATTAAATATTAAACTAAATATTTTCAAAAATAAAAAAATATATATATTTTCAAATAACTTCAAAAATCAGTGGGTCTCTCATTTAAATTTCAAATTTATTTTATTAATATTTTAAGTATTTTAAATTTTAAATTTATATTTATATATAAATATATATATATATATATATATATAAATATGCATATGTTTTAAAATTATTTTAAGATTATACTTATTTTAAACCTTGAAATTTGAGAGATCCCTTGAAACTTTAAACATTGATTGAGCATGATTGAATAGAATTAATGTGGAGTGATCATTAATCAATGAATAATTACTTTGTTAATTATTCATTGATTAATTTTCTAATCAATTGTATCTTATTTTAATCTTTGAATGTTTAGGGTGCACACACCACCTAGCTTTAAGGCTCTCTTAGATCTAGGATTGATTGTTTGATGTGTGCATCTTATATGTATTTGTCCAAGGGTTAGAAACATTGATTAAGACCAATTAATTTAATGACATCATTAAGAACAATAATTGAGGACTTGATTAGATAACTTAGAATATTTCCAGTAATTAGGATTCACCTCCTATTGACTTGAAACTTTGAACACTTAAACATAGTGACACTCTCAGCCCTAGGAAAATTTTCATTGAATTTTGAAGTCATTAAGCCCCTTAATTAATTTAATCAACTTAAACCCTAAATTAAGCCCTTAAACCTTCCAAAAATTATAATAAATCAAATTAAAATCTAAAAATTACATATAATATCTTAAACTAACCAGAATTGAACCCTTAATCAATGAGAAATAAAAGCCCCTCGACTGGACTTTAAAATTAAGTTTAATTTAAGTTTAATTGAAATTCTATATTTAATTAATTTAATTAATTAAAAATAATTATAAATTCCAAAAATTTTCCAAACACTTGGAGATCACTCCTTAGGTTATTACTGACCTTTGGAGTTGATTTCAAGGAGTTTGGAGGTTATTTGGATTCAAATCATAAAAAGGGCTTTAATTAAACCAATTTTAAAAAATTCAATAATTGTCAAAACTTCAAAAATTCATAACTAATTCAAATGAACTCCAAATTGAGCAAACTCAATGGCATACAACTCATGTTAAGGTATAATATTTATTAAAAATATTAAGTTTCCAGAAATCAATCATTTTTGAAAAAGTCAACTTTTGGTCAAACCTAGCTCAAATTCAAGTCAAAACTTCAAACCTCCATAATAAAATGTAGAAAAATCCAATTTCAGCGTACGCACTGTCTAACTGATCGTATTAAGGTCTAGTATTTTAATAAAATACTAACATTCTAGAAAACACTTTAAATCAAAAAGTCAAAATTTGACCCTTGAATTAAATGAATAAAATAATTCAGAAAATTCCAAAATTCAATAAATCATCAAAAATTCCAGAAAACATAAACTTAACTTTAAAATCAGCAATCAACCAACCTTAATTAAAAATTAATCAACCTTCAAATATTAGTCAAACTCAAATCATTTAATCATATCGGGTACCATTGGGTAACTCAGGCCTATGAGGCTATTAAATTAGCCCCAAGGAAGGTGAAGTAAACTTCACGGCCTCGATGTGCAACAAAGGTGATATCCAACAAACAGTCAAAATCAAGTTTAAAATCAAATTCAAATCATTAAGATTTAAATTTTAATTAAAATACCCTTAACCCTTCAACCAACCAGAACCTCAAGCAACTTCAATCAAGTACTTATTGAGGACATATCAAAACCACACAGCCTACCTCACACACTTTAGATGATTTGCTAGGACAACCAACTTTAGTTTTAGGCTAGACCAGTGTTTACTTTTCTGCTACTTGCGTGTGCCGAGTTTTCCATGGTTTTTATTGCATGCTGGTTACTAGATTTAAGTAATTAATGTTGATGTGATTGTTTATTTATTCACTGCACTCTGCGATATGATTGATTGTAAGTTAGACCTACCCTTAGGTTAAGAACGATTTATACTAATTCAATCTTATGGAGGTGGCCATGCTCATGCAGGGCATAAATTAAAGGGGGCAAATTCATAAATAATAAATTGCACAGGTGCTCCAGAAAATATGCTAAGCCCCCTTTAAATCAAAAAGAGCATGGCCAAGTGAGGCTGGTTTGAGTATTTTAAATTTTAAATATATTAATTACTTGGGATGTTTCTATAACTGTCGATTAATAGGATAACCCTGTAGGATCGAGTCTAGATTTTTAAATTTTGATTGATGTCATTTGAGTGTAAATTGAGTTGTAAATTGTTTAAAGTACTTTGAGATTGGGATGTTTAAACATCCAATTTGGAATCCAAAGAGGAAGAAACATCCCTCAGAGGAGAGTTCCTATCCATTTGGAGATCCAAATTTGGATGATTTCAAATATCCAAAGTGAAAAGATAACCCCCTTTCAAGGGAGAGTCTCTTTTCATTTAGATATCCGGACCCGACGATCCATAGAGTTCTAAGAAGATGAAGAAGTGAAGAACGAGAAGAATCTCAAATCTCAAAGTCACTTGAGTCTTAGGAGTAGAATCCGGGTTGTAGTCAGTGGTACCCGGCCACTTTACTTTACTGCAGACCCTGGGTTGTATAATTAAGTGGCACTTGCCACATGGACTTTCAGTTTGAGCATTTATTTAATTGATTTAATTATTTAATTGACTTGATTACTTGATGTTGATTGCGATTAAGGACTTGCATGCTTTTAGTAGTTTTTTGGCGCTTATTTCAAGTCGATTTTGTTTTAGCCTGGAACCCGATCGGAGGCTCGTGAGGGTACGGTCATAAACTATTTCTATTTAAACAAAATTTAAAAACTTTAGGCTCAGATAGTAACTCTAACATTTTTAAGAAGTAAGCCCGGACTCGCCGGGGGTTTTTCATGCATTCATATTGACTTTTATCATCCGTGTTTGGCACCTCCCCGCCTGCGGGTTCTGGCAAACCACCTTATCTATTAGGGTGCAGTTCTGTCCAAGGGGATATTGTGTAATCTCTAGGATAAAACCTATTTTTAAGCCTGATTTTAAAACTGCTACATGTTGATTTAAGTATTTCATCGAGTCAACTAGCATGCATTGCATTATATATAAATTAAATTTGAGTCTAAATCTTTAATTACAATTTTAGCTTAATCATTTTACCCAACATATGTTAAGGGGTCAATTAGGATCTGCTCTAGATGTCGACACCAATCCTTTAAACCAATCTTAATTAATGTTTCTACCACTCTTACATAATAGACCAGAAACATGGTTTTAAAGCGTTTACGTGGTTTAGCTGGCTCCCCAATCCAGGCCGGGGCAAGTCCAGATTGCATTGCATTAGCTAGGTTCTGGGTCACTGATTTTTAGTACCCAATTTTAGACTTAGGATCTGAGGCAGATTTTTAATCCTAAGACCTCAACCTTCCGGAATCTAATTCCCATTTTCTGATAAAATTGATCACTCAAACATTAAATCCCTTTCAATCTAATTCAAGCCCAATACTTAGGATAGTTTGAGGTGTTTCTGAAGTAAATCAGAATCTCAAGACACCTCCTACTCTTCTTCCTTTGACTCCAAAAATAAGTGCTCAACCTTGAACCATTCCCACTTGGAATCCCAGTCCTTAACCTCCTTTGATATCAAGCTTTGAAATCTTTAATGAAATTCGTATTGCTATTTTAATCGAGAGTATTCATAGGAAATTTTGGTTTCTTATGATGTAATTAACTACGAGGGCTTGCGCGTGTAGGAGATTTAGAAACCCAGACCTGATTTTCAAAATCAAACTTTTTCAAAACATCAATTAATTATCTTTGGGAAATTCAAAAGTCAACGATCATTATCGTCATTTTCAAATGATCGATAATAGACGATATCCTCTTTCTTTGGAAAGATATATCGTACTATTATTGTAACTTTAATTATGAAATTAATGATCTATTTAATACATTATTATAGTTAAACATTGGATTAAATATCATTCTGATTCTTCGGGATCATATGTTATTTCCCTTTGAGTTTGACTACGATAATCAGGGTAAATTAAGATTTGTAATCTGAACCTGTTAGAGAACGATATGTTCACCTTTTGAGGTGATATATCATTCATAATAAGTGTTCAATTATAAAATTTTAATTCCAAAAATTAAATATTTTCCAAAGAAAATTAAACACTTTTTCAAAACTATATTTTTCAATCACACAAAGGTTGCTCCGAGCTAGCTTCATGCTTGCTCCTCCTGTGGCCTTGGTGACTCTTAGAAAGGTTCTCTAGGAAGAGAGGCTTCAAGGTCAACATCCTCAAGGTACTCTACCATCTCCAGGAGGGAGAAAAAGAAGAAGGTTTACTGCCGTCACCTAGAGGGTGACATAGCATCTGGTATTCTGCCTCACCGGGGAAGGTGAAAGTGAGTCTTGTAAAGGCTTCTCCGCCTTGCTGTGGGAGCAAAATGAGAGTCAACTTTTAGTAGTGTAATACTCGGAGTGGAGGACCTTGGGGAGTGGACGTAGGTCAAGTGATCGAACCACTATAAAAATCTCTGGTGTGCTTTTTCCATATTTTTTGCACTTTAACTTTTCATGCATTTATCTACTATGCTAATTACTTGGAGAAAACTTTAATTTTAATTATGTACTGCGATATTTGAAATTATCTCACCATTATTATAATTATGAACGTGTCTTTTGCTTTCGCACTTGATAAGTTTAGTTTTTCTGATTTAACAATAAAGAGAAAAAAAAGGTGAAAAAGAAAAATCCACAAAAAGATTAGAACTCTTGTTAGGATTTAATTTTTAAAATATCAATTCACCCCCCCTCTTGGCGCACATCAAACTTTCAAGTGGTATCAGAGAGTGGTTTCAAAATAATGTTTTAGAAAACCTAGAAACATACAATCCATGGCACAGTTTGGTAACCGTAACACTGCAGAGGGTTATTCGATAACCCGTCCACCTTTATTTGTTAATATACTATTTTATTTTTGGAAAATTCACATGTCTACATTTTTTTAAATCTATAGACTATCGCATGTGGATGTTGCTTCAAGATGGTTACTCTGCACCATTTCATATTTTGAATGGCATAAAAATTGATTTATCATTTAATAAATGGAGTAATGAGGATAGGGAACTCATACAATTGAATGCAAAATATTTAAACTATTTCTTTTGAGCTTTAAAATTAGAAGACTATATACGAGTGTCTACTTGTAGTACTGGTAAGGAGATTTGGGATAGATTGTGTATCACATACGAAGGAACCAGTGAGGTCAAATAATCTAGGCTAAACATACTACTACATGATTACGAACTCTTCCGGATGAAACCTAGTGAAAATATATCTGAAATATACACTAGATGCACCCAAATTATGACATCCTTGCATGTTTTAGGAAGAGAGTTTTCTAATTCTGAAAAAGTGAATAAAATACTGCGATGTTTGCCTAGCACGTATGATGCAAAAATAACTACAATAACTAAGTCCAAAGATTTAAATGTTTATTCAATTGATAATTTGCTTGGGTTGCTCAATACCTACGAGCAAGGAGTGAGTCAACAACAAAGTGATGTAGGTGAAAAGAAGAAGGGGCAAACTGTGGCTCTAAAAATGAACAATTCTAAAAGTGACAGTTCTGTAGCGGTGGAAGATGACGACATAGCCTTGATAACTCATCAGTTCAAAAAATTTTTGAAAAGAAAGCAATGGTGTCATCAAAACAGTTGTAATAAAGGTAAGAGCTCAAAGAATACTAAAATTACATCTGACATAATTTGTTTTGAGTGCAGGAAACTAGGTCATCTCTGACCTGATTGCCCCAACGTAAAGACTCATCAAACCAAGGAGAAGGGTTAGGAAAAGTCAAAGTATAAGAAGGAAAAAATAAGGACACAAAAAGCATTTTGGGCTGACTCTGCTTCAGAATCGTTAGAAGAAGAAGCAGAGGATGAGGTAATAAAATTATGTCTTATGACTAACGATAACCTTGATTAATCAGATCAAGATGAGGTATGTCAACTTTCTTAGATGAACTGTTAGTTTTTTTGGAGAAGATTCATAATTCGTATAGAAAATTAAAGAAAATGCATGATAGTCTTAACACTAATTTTAATACTTTGCAAAATGAGCATGCTAGTTTAGTTAAGGAATATTCTAACATGGATAGAGATCAGATGTCCCTGCTTGATGAATTTAATGCATTAAACAAGAAGCATATTGAATTAAGTACTGCACACGATTCCATGAAGTCATCATATGTTGAACTAGAAAATGCATTTAAGGAATTAGAAGAACATACATCTGAGCTAGATAGTAGTGAGCATGCATTAAAATTCAAAATTACAAGTCTTAAGATAGAAATTGAATTTTTAAATGTATAAATTCATGCATTTAAGAAAAATAAAACACCTCCTACATTTGCTCAATTTTATAAACTGCCATCACTTGAAGAATCTCATTCAAAATCATCAAAGCAAGTACCATCCAAACCTAGGAAGAGGCACTATCACCCCTGTAGATTAATGAACCCATTTCCTGGTGTTAGGTATTATTCTTGTAGCATGCTAGGTCACATAGCCCGCACTTGCATAATTCACTATAAGACACATCTAGTGTAGAGACCTAAGCTGCATTTATCACAGTATAACATGCCTTCATCGCATTCATTCAAGCATAAGGAGGAACTAAAACTCACTTGGGTTCCAAAACTAATCTCTGATTGACATTGTAGGGATGCTTCATAAAAGACCTAGTGAGAGCATGTGGTACCTAGACAGTGGCTGCTCAAGACATATGACTGGAGACATGAAGCAGTTAATGACACTAGAGGCCAGGTCAGGAGGCAAGGTAACTTTAGGAGATAACACCACCAAGAAAGTGGTGGGCTCAGGTATCATTGGAAATTCTAAAAATTTTGTAATTAAAAATATTCTATTAGTTGATGCTTTAATGCATAATCTTTTAAGTATTAGTCAACTATGTGATAAGTGTTTTGATATAAAGTTTCTTTCTAATAAATACATAATTAGCTTAGACGATAAACTTGTGTTAGGAGGAAAATGGATAAAAAATATTTATATGTTGGACCTGAATTATATTAAAAATTCAAATCCTTTGTGTTTGAAAATATTAGCTGATGACTCTTGGCTGTGGCATAGGAGACTATGCTATGCTAGCATGAAAACACTTAGGAATATCACTCAGAAAGACCTAGTTAGAGGCATACTTAAGTTAGACTTCACTAAGGACCACCTATGTGATGCCTGCCAACTAGAAAAATAAGTAAAATCATCATTTCATTCAATCAAGGACATCAACACCACTAGGCCACTAGAAATTCTTCACATGGACCTATTTGGACCTGTTAGTACAGCTAGCATAGGAAGAAAATCTTATGGATTTGTAATTGTGGATGACTACTCTAGGTTTACTTGGGTAAAATTCTTAGCACACAAGAATGAGTCCTCTGAAGTGTTTTGAAAGTACTCCACTTGGATTCAAAGGAAATTAGGATGTGAAATTTCAACTGTCCATAGTGATCGTGGTGGAGAATTTTAGAATGATAAATTTGAATCATTTTGTCAAAAGATAGGAATAGAATATAACTTCTCAGCCCCTAGGACCCCTCAGCAAAATGGAATAGCTGAGAGAAAGAATAGAACCTTGGTTGAAGCTACTAGGGTAATGTTAGCTGAATACACTCTTCCTATATACTTTTGGGCAGAAGCAGTGAATACCACGTGTTATGTTTTAAATAGGATGAATGTCAAACCAAAACTTAATAAGACACCCTATGAGCTGCTTAAGGGTAGGACACCTAATCTTTCTTCCGTACATATTTATGGTTGCAAATGGTTCATCTTAATCAATGGTAAGTCACCCTTAGGAAAGTTTGATCCTAAATCTAATGAAGGCATCTTCTTAGGCTATTTTTCCGTAGGTAAAGCCTATAGAATCTTTAATAAGTGGACCCTTGTAGTAGAAGAGTTTACTAATGTTGTATTCAATGAGTTAGATAAGATATCTGAACCTAATTCTGAAGAAGAAAAAGTTGAAGTCACTTAGGGGGTAGAAACCATTGCCATAGAGAATAGAGTAGAACCTTAGGAGTGTTTGCCAAGAGATTAGAAATATTCTTCTAGTCATCTTAAAGAATTGATCCTAGGAGATCCATTAGAAGGTGTGAAAACTAGGCATGGACTTAGAAAGAAAGTTAGTCATTTTGCATTTATTTTGATGATTGAACCCACCAACATAGATCAAGCCTTGAAAGATGAATTTTGGATCTTAGCAATGCAAGAAGAGCTAAACCAATTTATTAGGAATGATGTGTGGGAATTAGTCAAGAGACCTAAGGAACAATGTGTGGTTGGAACTAAATGGGTCTTTAAAAATAAGATGAATGACTCTGGAATAGTTGTAAATAATAAGACCAGATTAGTAGTAAAGGGGTATAACCAAATTAAGGGAATAGATTTTTACGAAACCTTTGCCCCAGTAGCTAGACTAGAAGCCAAAAGGGTACTCTTAGCCTTTGCTTGCTTTAGGGGTTTCAAATTATATCAAATGGATGTCAAGAGTGCTTTTCTAAATGAGATAATCAAAGAAGATATTTATGTTGAGCAACCCCCTGGTCTTAAAAACCCATAATTTCCAAACCATGTGTTTAAATTGAAAAAGGCACTATACGGGTTAAAGCAAGCACCTAGATCCTGGTAAGATAGACTTACTACATTTCTACTAGATAGAGGCTTTGTTAAGGGTAGTGTGGACATCACCCTTTTCTTAAGAAAGATAGGAGATGAGATACTCATTATTCCAATTTATGTGGATGACATCTTGTTTGGATCTTTAGAGAAAACCTTATACGATGAATTTTCAAAAATAATGAGTGAAGAGTTCAAAATTAGTATGATGAGAGAACTTAATTACTTCCTTAGTTTTCGTGTAAAGAGAATGGAAGATGGAATATTCCTTAGCCAATCTAAGTACATCAAGGATATTCTAAAAAAGTATGAAATGGATAATGCCAAGGCCATGAATACTTCTATTAGTTCTAACATTCAATTAGATAAAGATCGTAATAGAAAGTCTATAGACTAGAAGAAGTATAGGAGAATAATTGGATCACTTCTTTATTTAACTGCCAGCAGACCAATATAATATTTGGCATATGTCTCTGCGCTTGATTTCAAGCTGACCCAAAAGAATCCCACATGACTACTGTAAAGAGAATCCTTAGATATCTAATAGGGACCCCAAACTTAGGAATTTGGTATCCTAGACACAGTGCTACATTTGAAATCTTAGGATATTCAGATTCTGATTTTACAGGGTGTAGGGTGGATAGAAAAAGCACCTCTGGTACCTGTCAATTCATAGGACAATCCTTAGTTTCTTAGTCCAGCAGAAAATAAAACTCGATAGCTCTTTCAACAGCTAAAGCGGAATATATATAGCAGTAGAAAGCTGTGTTGCTCAAGTCTTATGGTTAAAACAATAGCTTTTAGATCTTGGACTACTTGTAGGAACCATCCCAATAATGTGTGACAACACTAGTGCAATTTATATATCTAAGAATCCAATTCAGTACTCACCACCAAAATATATAGAAAAGGCCATATTGAACTGCACCATGTTGCTACTGGAGGTCAACTGGCTGACATATTAACAAAACCATTAGCTTATGACACATTTAGCATCTTGAGAATAAAATTGGGTGTCATAGACATTCATGCTTAATTAAAAACAAAAAAAACAAAAAAAAATAATAATTAAAAAAATTTGTGGTTTTTGCTTCTATGTTTGTTACTTTTATAATTAAAAAAATAAAGATAATAAAAAAGGGGGGAATTCCTAATCTTTGTGACACCAAAACTCTATATTTTTGTACCCATCATACTGTACTATTCATAATTGTATTGTACGATCCCTTCTGATGCACACATCACAGCCTTTAATTCGATCAACAGTCTAGATATGCTTGCTCATGCGCATATCATACTGTACGATTCCATATTATACTGTACGAATCACATTATTGAACATCGTCCTGTATTAATCTCTGCTCATACTATACAAACCATATGTCAGAAATGGGCTGGGATGAATTTAAACTCGGCCGGTACGATCATTATTACTATTCATACTGTATGAACACCTATTCGTTCTATATGATCAATTTAGTCAAAAGTCATTCAGACGACACCTCGAGATGAATGACCCTTCTCTCTAGATCATCCAGTATGATCTTGATCGTACTATACGATTTGACCACTTTCTCCGACAAGTCATCCAGACGAATTAAACTCCCTTATCGTACTGTATGAACCACTATCATACTGTACAATCCACTATCGTACTGTATGATCTATCAGAAAGTTTATAAATTGGAGGGATTCTATGGATCATTTCACTCACATCTCTTCCAAATTCAAAATCTCTTCAAGTTTTTGGTTCTATGGCTAGAGGAAGTAAACGAGGAAGACTGATTGTGGGGAGCTCCTCCTCCTCCCGATGGTTCGACGACCATTTTCTCGCTGTCGCGGATGAAAAAGCTTACAACAAATTCAAAGAGGCGAAGATCACTCCTTCTCGTATGCTTAATCAAGTAGCTCTAAACTTGGAGGTTATGAATCTCTTTGCCTTCACGACTCTCCAATTTTTTCTTACCTTGGCCTTTCCATTTCACTCTGAACTCCTCTATGAATTCCTAGCCAAGCTTAAGATCTACTTAGAATGCACAACACTGGCTTCCTTTGTCTGTAAATGCAATGTCGTTATCACTAAAGATGACATAACTGAACACATTGGACTCTCCGCTGAAGGACTTCGTCCCCAATCTCTACTCACTAATGATTATAATTGGACCTCAGTCAACATGCTACTTAGAAATATGCCCACGAATTAACATCTACCACTTGTTCAAAGCCTCACTCAAAATGCTCGCGTTATCCAGCATGTTCTTTGCACATTTGGACATCCATTATACCAAAAGTTGGAGATTGCATACACATTACCCTGTTGCTGTCCGTAGTCAGCTATCTCATCATGTCAGCTACAAAATTTGATGAAGCTCAAATGATCCTAGACTATATTCATAACTAGTCTGCTATCCGATATCCCAGTGCCCGAAGAAAATAATATCTTGCCTTAGGACATGTCAATGGATACATCCTGGACACAAAATATCAACTCCACCATCCTATCCCTCCAGATAATTATCCTATCTTTTACACAAATGCCTCCTTTCGCATTCTTTTCTATCAGGGGCATGCGCACGCCGATGTCGATTTTGATGAAGAAGAAGCTGCTGCTCCTGCCGAAGGACCTCCACCACCACCCATACCACCACCTAGACCTGCCTACCCTGCCTACCCTTAGGATGATATTATTCATTGACTTGACCACCTAGAAACTAGACTGGATTACAACATTGATCAACAACACCGCCAGCATGAAGATGATATGAGATGGTTTGGGGAACGTTTCGCCTCAATAGATCACCAGTTTGCATCCCGCCATCCGCACTTTCAGCCACCTCCACCACAACCACCATCAGATCAGGATCTCGCCTTTTGAGTGCTTTAGCTTATTTGTGTTATGTAGTACTTTCTTTGTATTATTTTACTTTTACCTGTGTAGCGTGTTTGTTCCTTTTTATTGTTGTCAAAAGGGGGAGAAGGTGTAATGTTATGATGTTTTTAAGTTCAATGTTACATATTCTATATTATGCTCATATTTTATTGTTGGTGTTTTTATCATATTTACTGTTAGTCCTGTTATGTTCTACTTTTGTTTAAATTAAAAAAAAAATTCTTTTCTCTCATCTTATAAAATCCATTATCTAAGTGAGGGGGAGTTAAAGAAAAAAAATATCTATCTTGCTCATCAGGTAACATTATTTGACATCATTAAAAAGGGGGAGATTGTTACAATCCGGGATCTCTAGCACTTTATTTTGATGATGACAAATAATATTGACTGAATTAATATGTTCATACCTGAAAATATAAATGTTTATTTTTATCTGTGAGCAGTAACATTTCAGGTAAGATATACACCGCTTAAGATTGCTGGAGACTCGAGACTGGGTAGACTAAGATGTGTAAAATCTTATTTTTTTATTTTCTTTATTTTTTATTTATTGAGTCTGCGACAAAAGCATGTATACAAAAGGGGTGACCAAGCACACACACACAGGGGGAGAGTTAAAATTTTTTTTAACTTAAATTTAATTTTTTTAAGAGACATCGTACTGTATGATTTTTTGTCGTACTGTACGATATGTCATTTTAACTCAGGCTTAACGGCTAATTTTGGATGATTAGTTTTGTAAACTAATCATGCTTTACAATCATGATCGTACTGTATGATTTGTTTAACATGAAAACCCTAGCCACTAGGACAGTTTAGGTAAGATTTTAAATTTGATTTTTTGAACTAATCATACTGTACGATTACAATTGTACTGTACGAACATTTGAAATATTGCCAAAATTATCGCCCATAATTAGGCAATTAAATTATGGTTTCTTAATTACATTAGTTCATACTATATGATATAGATCGTACTGTATGATGAATAGAGATGATTTTGTTTGTCCCATATATCGTACCAAATGAAGCCATAATTTTTTGTACTGATCATCCCTGATGCTATTTATATCATACAGGATGATGTTTTAAAAATGAACTAATTGTACTGTACGAATACTATAGTGCAAGATGATGAACAGAGATGATTTCGTTCATCCTATGGATCATCCCGTATGAACAGTTAAAAATAAAAAGATTGTCTAGTACGATCTATAGATCGTACTGTATGTTGTTCGTAAAATTTATCAATTATTCATCGGTATTCATACTAGATAGAACTATTTTTGAACTGATCATACGGTACGATATTGGATCATACTGTGCGAACAGAATCATCAAATTAGAATTTTTAGGGTTTTCTGAAGCCTAATTTAAAAAGGACTTTTTCTTATTCAATTAGAAGTTGTTGAAGCTGTAGGTTACAGAGGAAGGAACACTTGAGAGGGAGCTTTTGGAGAGATACATGGTTTGTGAGAGGAAGGGGAAGGTGAGCTTGAGTGTGAGGGAGAAGGAGTGTGAGGGGATCACATGGTTGCTCTGAGCTAGCTGCACGCTTGCTCCTCATGTGGCCTTGGTGAGTCTCAGGAAGGTTCTCTAGGAAGAGAAGCTTCAAGGTCAATGTCCTCAAGGTACTCTGCCATCTCCTCCAGGAGGGAGAAAAAGGAGAAGGTTCACTGCTGTCACTTGGAGGGTGACATAGCGTCTGGTATTCCGCCACACCGGGAAAGGTGAATGTGAGTCTTGTAAAGGCTTCTCCTCCTTGCTGTGGGAGCATAAGGAGAGTCAACTTTTAATAGTGCAATACTCAGAGTGGAGGACTCCAGGGAGTGGACGTAGGTCAAGTGACCGAACCACTATAAAAATCTCTGGTGTGCTTTTTTCTTATTTTCCACACTTTAACTTTTCATGCATTTATCTACTTTATTAACTGCTTGGTGAAAACTTTAATTTTAATTGTGTACTGTGATATTTGAAATTGTCTCACCATCATCGTAATTGTGAATGTGTCTTTTGCTTCTGTGCTTGATCAGTTTAGTTTTTCTGATTTGACATTAAAAAGAAAAAAAAGTGAAAAAAAAATCCACGAAGAGATTAGAACTCTTGTTAGGATTTAATTTTTAAAACACCAATTCACCCCCCTCTTGGCGCATATCGAACTTTCACTCTATATTTCTTTTGGTCAACAAATTTTTCATTTGAATCCTTATCTAAATGAACAGTAGAACTCAAGGGAGTATTGATTGGCTTAGCTTTATCTATTTCATATTTCTTAATGATGTCTTTAATGTATTTTGGTTGACTAAGAAAAGTTTCATCATCCTTTTGCCTTATGCTAAATCTAAGAAAGTAAGTTTGTTCTCCCTTCATACTCATTTCAAACTTTTTACTCATTATTTTTGAAAATTCATCACACAGATTTTTATTAAAAGATCCAAATAGAATATTATCAACATAAATTTGGACAATAAGTAGTATATCTCCTACCTTTTTAGAAATAGTGTGGTGTTTATGCTCCCCTTAATAAAGGTTCATTCTAGTAGGAATGTGCTTAGCATTTTATACCATATCCTGGGTGCCTGTTTTAGTTTATATAATGTCATTTTCAATTTGAATACATGATTAAAAACTTGAAAGTTTTGAAAGCCTTGGAGTTGTTCAACATACACATCTTCTTTTATTACCCCATTCAAAAAGTTACTCTTGGCATCCATTTGGTACAGTTTGAATCGCTTAAAATAAGCGAAGGCTAGTAGCATTCTAATGGCTTCTAATCTAGCTACATGGGCAAACGTGTCTTCAAAGTCAATTCCTTTTATCTGGTTATACCCCTTAGCCATTAATCTTGCCTTATTTCTCACCACTACATTAGAATCATTCATTTTATTTTTAAAAACCCATTTAATTCCAATAACACTCTAGTCCTTAAGCTTTTCAACTAGCTCCCAAATATCATTCCTTACAAATTGATTTAACTCTTCTTAAATAGCTAGGATCCAGAATCTATCGGATAGGAATTGACTTATATTGGTGAATCCAATCATTGAGATGACGGCAGAGTGGTTAACTTCTTTTCTAAGTCAATGCCTAATTCTAACACCTTCAGATGTGTCTCTTAAGATCAGTTCTTTAGGATGACTTGAAGAGTATCTCCATTCTCTAGGAAGTAAAATTTCAAGTTCTATCCTTTCCTCCAGATTTACAGATTTTACTCCTTGGATGACTTCTACTACTTCTTCCTCCATCCTAGACCCTCCATAATTATCTGATTCATCAAAAATAACATGAGTGATCTCCTTTACTACTAGTGTTCCTTTATTAAAGACTCTATAAGATTATCTAATATTTGAGTAACCTAGGAACACTCCTTCATCCAATTTTGGTTCAAACTTTCTTTGTTGAAACTTCCCATTATTCAGAATAAACTCTTTACATGCAAAGACATGAAGGTGAGAGAGATTGGGTTTCCTACCCTTAAGGGTTTCATAGGGTGTCTTATTTTGCTTGGATCGAAGATTAACCCTATTCAGAACGTAATAGGCTGTATTCACCACTTCTATCCAGAAGTATTTAAGAAGTGAGTATTCAGCTAACATGGCTCTAGCGGCTTCTACCATGGTCCTATTCTTTCTTTTAGCTTCCCCATTCTACTAAGGGATCCTAGGAACTCAAAAATTATGATCTATCCCTTACTCCTTACAATAAGATTCAAATTTTTTATTCCTAAATTCACCACCATGGTCACTATGAATGGTTAAGATTTCACAACCTAGTTTTCTTTGAATCCAAAGGGAAAAAGGCCTAAATTCATCGAATGATTTACTTTTATGAGATAGGAATCTAACCCAAGTAAACCTTGAGTAATCATCAATAATCACATACTCATAGACTTTCCCTCCTAGGCTTGCAGTGCTGATATGTCCAAAGTGATCCATGTGAAGGACTTCTAAGGGTTTTCTAGTGGTAATGTCCTTGATTAAATGGAAGGAGGATTTGACTTATTTCACTAACTAATAGTCATCACAGATGTGGTCCTTAGTTAATTCTAGTTTCGGAATACCTCTTACTAAGTCCTTTTGAGTGATTTTTCTAAGGCTTTTCATACTTGCATGACACACTCTTCTATGCCATAACCAAGACTCATCAAGAATTATTTTTAAGCAAAGAGCAATTTTAGATTTAAAGCAATTAAGATTAAGTATGTAGACATTATTGATTCTCCTTCCCTGCAAAATAATTTTGTTATTTAAGCTTATTATGTAGCTGATTGACAGAAAGATTATGCTAAAGTCTTTATCATAGAGCTAGCTGATGTAGAGCAGATTATGTTTCAAGCCATCTACAAGTAAAATATTTTAAATAATGAAATTTTTTAAATTATCAATTATACATGAGCCCACCACTCTCCTAGTGGTGTTATCTCCAAGTGTCACCTTGCCTCCTTCCCTGGTCTCTAGTAAAATGAATTAATTTGTATCTTCAGTCATATGCCTTGAACATCCATTGTCTAGGTACCACATGCTCTCTTGAAGCCTTTTATAAGAGCACTCCTACAAAATCATTAGATGTCAGATTTTGGAACCCAAACAAGTTTGGGTCACATCTTATAGAAAAAAGAATGAAATGCATGTATGTTATGCTATGAATTTTAAAAATTTGATCTCTACACCAAATGTGTTCTATGGTGAATGGTGCAAGTGTGGGAGATGTGTCCTAGCATGCTACAAGAAAAATATCTAACACCAGGAAAATGGTTAACTAATCTATATGGGTGATGGTGCCTCTTACAAGGTTTGAATAATGCATGGTTTGATGAAGGTTTTTGAAATTCTTCAAGTGAAGGTAGTTTTTTTATTTTCCTTAAAAGTAGTTAATTTAACTTTCAAAAACTTATTTACACTTTCAAGAATTGAATTTTTTACTTTTAATGCATGCTCCACATTATCTAATTGCGATGCAAGAGTTTCTAGTTCCTTGAATGCATTTTCTAATTCAAAATGTGATTTTTTAAGGAATTATGCTCTTTAGTTAAATTAAGATGCTTTTTATTCAAAAAGTCAAATTCATCTAACAAAGCCATGTGATTGTTATAAAGAGTCGAATGATATTTTCTTAGGATTTCATGCTCTTTCTATAAGTTTAAAAAATCAACTTTGAGGCTAACATATAATTTCTTGAGCTTCATATATGAATAATGAATTTCTTCAAAAACTTCAAGTAATTGGTCATAGGTGGGCTTACATACCTATTCTTGATCAGAGTATTTATGATGATCATTAGCCATTAATCACAGGTTTGTTACCTCCTCTTATACTTCAGTTTTAGAGGAGTCTAATGCTGAGTCCGCCTAAAAAGCCTTTGGGTCCTTTGTTTACTCTTGTTAAACTTAGGCTTTTCTTCACCCTTCTCCTAGCTTAGGTGAGCTTTAAGATTTGGGCAATCATACTTTAGTTGCCCTGGCTTCCTGCATTCAAAATAAATAATATCATAGGAAACTTTAGAATTTTTATTATAGTTACCCTTGTTTCATTTATGATAATACTTTTATTTTTTCCTTAAGAAGCTCTTGAATTGCCTAGTTATTAAAGTAATGTCATCATTTTTAGAACCAGAAGAATCAGTGTCAGAATCATTAGCCTTTAAGGCTACAATTTTCTCCTTTTTTCTTCTCACCTGCATCAAGTTACTTTTAGTTCACTCCTTGCTCATAAGCAATGAGTGATCCAAGTAAGTTATCAATTGAATAAATATTCAGATCCTAAGATTTAGTAATGATAGTAATTTTTGAATCAAAGGAAGAAGGTAAACATCTCAGAATCTTATGAACTTTTTCCATAATTTGTGAGTTCTCTTTCTAAGGCATATAAAGATGTAACAATATGTGTAAACCTAGTATACATTTTAAAAATTAATTCACTACGTTTCATGTGAAATAATTCATAAACATGGTTGGTCTCAAGAAGTTGATATAGGTGTAAGAAGCTAGAGAGAGAAGTTCCAGGTTTTTTACTAGAGAGAGAAAATTCCACAATTTTCAAAATTTTCCATTTCCCGGTTCTCTTCCATCTTCGTCGGCGCATCTCAAGTGGTGGCGGCTGATAGCCGCTAGCCACCTGTGGGTGCACCTCCAGCTACTGATCATTAATCTGGTGGATTGAGTGGACGTATTAGGGAAAATGGACATCGTTGCCAAGCTAATCAGGTGCTGGGTTCAAAGGATGCAGGTATGAGGGTAACTGCTCATCCTTTAGATATTAAGGAGGTAAGTGATTCTTCTCCCATGAAGAAGTTGGATTGTGTGGAAGGTAAGGGCAAAGGAATTTTGAATGCGCCTGTATGTTTTACTCCTCAGAATTTTAAGTCTTGTGTTGAATCACCCCTGTACGATTGTGAAGCTTCTTCATCGGACATGAAGAACTATGTAAACAAATTTGGATGTTCAAATGCAATTCCTAGCCTCAGGTCAGGGATAAATGTGAATGCCTCAAATGAGTTTAACAGTGATGTTCATAAATCTAATGAGAAGCGGCCTCATTGCGATAACACAGATTCAATTACTTATTTAAATGGGTTGGAGAATTTTGTAAGAAAATTAGTAGTTTACTGGGCAGTCTGTACACTGCCCCGAAATTTGATTTGAAGAATGGTTGTGACCTTCCTGAGAATGTTGCATTCGAAGGTCCAAAAGAAAATTTCTTGAATGCTTGGAAAAAGACTTAGCACATTAAGTTAAATTATGATGTGAACTCAACACAGTTGACTGAGGATGGAGTAGCAGTTGTCTTGAATTTTGATATGGAAAAGTCCAATTCCTAGGTTCTAAAGAATTTGCTTATGATTAAGGTTCTTGGCAATAACATCCCATTTTCAGTATGCAGTATGGAGCTTCGGAGGCAATGGAATAAGTATGGTAATTTTCACTTAACAACATTGGGCTTGAATTGGATTCTTTGCTCATTTAAGAATCTAGAAGCATTGGAGGAAGTCTTATGTGGTGGTCCTTGGTTTATTGGAGGTCACATCATTGGCATGGACATATGGTCCCCTTCTCGCTCCCCTGAATCACTTAAAGGCCTCACTGCACCGGTATGGATTCATATGCCTTGCCTACCATTGCATTGTTGGGATGAACAAAATATTTTGTGAATTGCATCTATGATTTGATTGCCTTTGTATATTGATGGAAATTCATTTAAATGGGGTAAGAGAGAGTATGCCCGATTTTGTGTTCAAATTGAGTTAGACAAATAGCTACCTAAGGGTGTATGGATTGAAGGAATCCACAGTAGATCCTTTCAAAAAGTCGAATATGAAAAGATCTCATCCCTTTGTTATCATTGCGGTAAAATTGGTCATTTGAAGACTACATGCACTACCATTAATCCTATAAAGACAGTTCCTGATGGTGGGGTTCTTGCTCAGAATGTTCATGTTGTGGAGAAGGATGATCTGGTAGGTGGTGTCATGGCATCTGTTGTAAACAAATCTTCTTTGCTTAGCGATGAATATGGGCCTTGGATTCATGTTAAGTTTAAGAATTGAATGTTTAGAAGTGGAAGGTATGCTGGTGGAGGCAGGAATGGGAGAAGTGCATTTGATGAGAATCTCAAGGTCAAAGAAGAAGGTGTGAAGAAAACCGATTAGTGCACAAATGTTGGAGTGGAGAAGTTTCATGCAGGACAAAAGCTGCTTGTTAAAGATGTAGGCTCTATAAAAGGTGAATTGGTTGGTGATAAAGAGAAGGATATTATTTTGACAAAAAAATTTGATGCTTTGAATTATGAGATTGAAGATGGGGAAATTGAAGTTCCTGACCAGGTCAAGAATCCGGCTACTTTTGAACCTATTGGCTCTAGTCTAGATAGAAGGGTGGTTGCTGATTCTCCAAGGGGCAGCTCTGTTAAGGTCAAATTGGCTAAGGAGCTGAGGTCTTTAGGTCCTGTGGAGCCTAAGCATAGAAAGAAGAGGAGAGATGAAAAGGGGAATATTTTTGGCGGAGATGGTTCCCCTTTGGATAACTAATGTCTTCCCTTTTTTTTGGAATTGTAGGGGGGGCAAGGAAGAAGGAGGCCTCTTTGTATCTTAGGGAGATTGTGAGGGACCATGACATTTTTTTTATTGGGCTGATTGAGACTAAGTAAATTTGTATTGATAGGAAGGATTTTGATTGCTTCATTGCGAGTGACTGGGATTTTTTTCACCATCTTGCTGAAGGTACTGCTGGTGGGATATTGGTTGTTTGGAATAGGAAGGTGGTGTCTTTTGTGGTTGTTGAGCATTCTTCTCAGATGGTGTTTGGTGTCCTCTCCACTCCTTCTATGGGGTCTTGGAGGGTTGTTACTATATATGGGAATAAGTGTTATATAGAGAGAAGGAGATTGTGGGATAGGCTTGAGAAGTGTTTGGTGCCTAATGTCCCTTCCATTGTGGGGGGGGGGGGGGGGGGCGGATTTTAATTGCATCTTGTGTAAGGAAGAAAAGAAAGGTGGAAAGAGATTTCTCTTTTCTAGGGGACCTAGAGAGATGAGAGATTTTATGACTAACAATGATTTTCATGATGTAGGGATTGTTGGACAAAGTTATGCTTGGTGCAACAACAAAGAAGGTGCTTCAAGAATTTGGGAGAGGCTCGATAGATGTTTGTTGAACTCTGCATCTTTACAATTGGTTCCTTCAGTAAAAGTTAGACATCTTGCTAGGGTGGCTTCCGATCATAGTCCCATTGTCTTTAAATTGGAAGAAAAATAGTTCAACAAAACCAAGATCATCAGATTTGAAGATACTTGGAGATCTTACCTGTTGCTTGGAGTATTGTGCTTAAATCTTGGAATAAATCAGATTTTTGCAATGAGGGGGATGTGCTTCATAGAAAGCTCCGAAGAAATTTAAGGGCCTTATAGTTCTGGAATAAGAACAAATGCAAAGATTTATGCAAGGTAAAGGAAGACTTGAAGAGGGAAATTCTGGAATTATAGATGAAGGAAGCCTCAGATGGAGGTATATCCGGGAAAGATCTTTTTGTACTTAGAAGAAAGGTGCATGAACTTAATGTCACGTCGAGGAGGCCATCCACTTGGTGGAACCAAAGGGCTAAGGTTAGATGTCATGATGAAGGGGACACTAATTCTAAATTTTTTCATAACTTTGCATCGGTAAGAAGAAATGGGAATTGGATTAGGCAGATCAAAGATAGTGATAATAATATGATAGAGGAGGATGATCAGATTGAGGAGGTTTTTCAAAATTTCTTTATGAACAAGTGGAAGTATAGAGATTGCACTCTTTCTGATTGGCCTTTAATCTCTGATAGTCAGAGGTTAGTAAGTTCAGATTTGGATATGTTGAGTGCAGATTTTACCATGGAGGAATGTAAGGATTCAGTTTTCCAACAAGGTAACAATAAAGCACCTGGAGCGGATGGGGTAACTTCTTTTTTCTTTAAATATTATTGGAGCACTATAAATGAGACTACTTGGAATGTTGTAAATGATTTCTTTGAATCTAGAGTTATGCATAAGGAGTGGAAAGACACTTTGATTATCTTAATCCCCAAAGTGAAGAATCCTATCACCCCGTCCAATTATAGGCCTATTAGTCTTTGTCAAACCACTTACAAGATTGTTGCTACTATGCTGGTTAACAGATTGAAAAAGTGTATGACCAAGATGATTTCTGAAGAGCAAGTGGCATTTATCCCAGGGAGATCAATGTCAGAACATTGTTTATTGGCTCAGGAGATTTTTAACAAGTTTAGGGTCTCCAAATATAAGAAAGGAATGATGGTTGTAAAACTGGATGTGGAGCAGACATACGATAGCATGGGTTGGCCGACTCTACAACAAATTCTTAAATGGTATGGTTTCCCCTCTATATTTTCTGATCTCATCATGCAGTGTGTGGTGGAGGCAAGGTTCTCGGTTATCTTGAATGGGCAGAATTCAAGATGGATTAATGCTCATAGCGAATTTCGGAAGGGATGTCCACTTTCACCTTACTAGTTCATTATGTGCTCTCAACTTCTATCCAACTCAGTTGAGCAAAGGGGGCGAGAGTTGGGCATTCAGTTATCTCCTAGATGTTAGAAGATTACACATCTTCTCTATGCAGATGATGTGCTTGTTTTTTCTCAAGCAACGACAACCATGGCAAGAATATTGAAGACTATTGTGGTAGATTTCTGTAGATGGATAGGCTAAAGAGTCAACATAAATAAATCGCAAGTCATGTTTGGAAAGGCTATTAAATGCTCCCTTAAAAATAGAATACTAGAAGACTTGGTTTTAAGATTGTGAAGGAAATGCATTATTTGGGAAAAAATGCTTTGAGAAGATTGGGAGTGACTGATTATCAAGATCTGCTAAATCATGTGTTGGAAAGGCAAAATGTCTGGGGAAAGAAGACTTTATCTTTGGGAGGCAGGATTACTCTTGTTAAGTCTTCATTGTTATCAATGCCAAATTTTCTAATTACACATTCTTTGGTTCCTAGAAGAGTACTGCATGAAGTGGATAAACTTTGCAGGGACTTTGTTTGGTACAAACCGAATGGAAAGAAAGGGTTGCATTATGTTGCATGGGAGGAAGTTTGTAAATCGAGAAATACTGGTGGCTTGGGGGTGCATTCAATTTTACTTAGAGGTGGCCCTCTTCGAGCAAGGCTATCATGGAATTTTGTTCAAAATTCTGATTCCTTACCAAACCGAAATTTAAGTACGAAATATGGTGAGAACATCTTCAAAAGTGTTTACAAAATGATGCTTCTAGTGCTTGGCAAATTTTGATTGATGGTGGGAAACATCTGAAGAACATTGTCAGATGGAAAGTGGGTAGAGGTGATAAGATTAATGTATTAAATGACATTTGGTTGCTTGATAAATGTCTTAATACTTGGACTACTTTTGCTGATTGCGGGGCATTCGAGGGAATGGTGCTTCAACATTTCATTTCTAGTAACGGTGGATGGGATAAGTCGGAGCTGCAGAAATTTTTCTATAATAATCTTATCATGCTGATTATGCAAATTCATATTGATCCCATCAGGAATGACGATCACGTGGAAGCCTTGTTCCAGCATTCGGGTAGAACTATTTCTGCATTGGCCTATGATTTGGTGATGCAAGGTAAAAGCAGAGAGGATGATTGTAGTTTCTTCAAATGGCTTAAGAAGTTAAAACTCAATTCACGGGTGGAACTTTTTTGGTGGTGTTTAAGTAAGTTTGCTATCCCTACTAATCAGTTTCTCAGGTATCGTAGGCTTTATTTTGAAGATCTTTGTGTAAGAGGCTACCAAGAGGTTGAAAGCTATGATCATATAGTGGTTCATTGCAAATTTCTTATTGATGTGATTTCAAAGATTAGAGAATGGGGCTTTGCTATTCCTGTTTTTCAATCCCTGGATAGTTGTTGGGAGGGAATGAGAAGGATGTCACTTTGGAATCCAAATATGGTAAAGATGTATTGTGCTGCAGTATATCTGTCATGGAAGAACAGCAATCTGGTGAAACATGGAAAGGTTTCTTTGTCTAATTCAATGGTTGCAGCTAATGCTTTATCTTTAGCTATGATAAGATCTAGTCCATTTCTAGATAGCTGGGGTGCTAATCTCCATACGAAGTTTCACAGAACTTGGCACCCTCCACCGCTAGATTGGATTAAGATAAATGTGGATGCTACTATTTTGGAGTCAAATCTTGCTGGTATTGGGGGAGTTTTCAGAGATTACAAGGCAAGACTTCTTCTAGCTTTTGGGAAGAATAGAATTCACTGGAATGTTGCCCAATTAGAGATGGAAGAGGTCTTAGCAACAAGTGAATTCATTCAAAGGTGGATGCTATAAAGCAAAGGTGTTATTATTAAAAGTGACAATCTCAACATTAATTCATTCATTCAAGATTCTATGAATAAGGCAAAATGGCAATTGGAAAATTGGGCAAATAAGGAGCTCTTATTCCTAAACAACTTCAATAAAGTTATATTTCATCATGTCTATAGAGAATGTAATAAAGTAGCAGATTTGTGTGCTACTTTGGCTTTAGAGAATAGTTTTATTTATGATAGCTTTTCGTTTGGTTGCATTCCTTCCTCTTTGGTTAATTTGTTAAAGGAGGAATGCATCACATATGTCAAGTGTAATTAGTCTTCTCTTTTTCTAATGCATAATGCTTTCCATCAAAAAAAAATCATAATCATGGAGTAAAATATTCATCCTATATTGTTTAACTTCATTTGTACATTTATATGTTATGTATAATTTATCCCAAATTTTTTTGCCAGAAGAGCAAGTAGAAATACTCATATAATCTTCATATTTTAAGGCACAGAAAAAATAGTTCAAACACTTAGCATTCAGTTAGGCTAAATCCCTATCTTCTAGACTCAATTCAAAAAAAGAAAGTTTAACTTTTATGCCATTAATAAAATGAGATGGTGCAGAATAACCTTCCTTAACTAGCACCCACATATAATAATCAATTGATTATAAAAAGGTGGACATACGAGTTTTCCAAAAATTAAAAGAAATATTATTAAATAGAGGTGGTCGAGTAATTGAATAGCCTTTCGCAGTGTTACGATTACCAAAGTTAGCCATGGATCTTAATTCAAAAGTTTTCTAAAACTTGATCTGATAAATCCCACTCTTATACCACTTGAAAGTTTGTTAGGGTTATTAAATCCTAAGGAACTAGTCCATAGGCTAACCAAGAGGAGGGATGAATTGGTTATTTTAATAATTCTTTAAAAGAATGAGAAATTAAAAATCCCTTGATACGAAAGTAGATTAGTTTAACAATAATTAAAATTTCTAAGATTTCTAAAATAAAAATTCACAGAAAAAATGCGAAATTAAATGCAAAAAAGTAAATAAAAAGAACACACAAGATTTATAGTGGTTTGGTCAACTTGGCAATGTCCACTCCCCAGATACCTCCTTTTCAGGTATTGTACTGAAAGTATTATCTCTCCTTTTGCCCACACAACAAGGGGGAGAAGCCCTTACAAAATCTTTCCACCAACCCGGTGAGGCAGAGTACCTTAAATCCTTTTACTCCCTTTTAGAGTAGGCAGAGAACCTAGAAATCCTTTTACTCCCTCCTGGAGTAGGCAGAGAATCTGGATCTGATGCTGATGAAGATCTTCCAAGAGCCACCAAGGAACTAGATAAGCATCTTGATGAAGATGGTGGAAACCTTACTTGGAGTAACCTTTATGAATCCCTCATAACTCCCCCTCACAAGGATTTTTCTCTCTCCCAAGCTCTCTCTCTTTCTTCTCTAGCTCTCTCTTAAGAATACTAAACAGCAAAAAGATTTTAACAGGAGTATTAAAAATCCTTAAATAGTGGGCTTAAAAAAATCTTAATTTTTAAGAAATTTGTCTTCTATTCATACAGTATGATACATGTATCCTATAGTATGATTAGTGTAATTTAGAATCGTCCAGTAAGTTTGTGCAGATGAACTATATAACCTTTAAACAAATCGTACAGTATGATAAAAATATCATATAATACAATCTTCAGAATTTTCTTATGTTCATTCGGGATGATGATTGGGACGACCAATTTTATACTCTATTAGTTGTCCAGTAAGATTAAAAATATATCGTATGATTAGTTCAAAATTCATGGCTTTTATATGGTACGATCTTTGGGATGACCAATTTCATACACTGCCAATTATACGGTATGATATAAATCGTACTGTATGATATAAATCGTACGGTACGATCGACCATAATAATTATCCATAATTTGATTGTCTGATATTATAGGGTTAATTAAGAAATAATTTAATTAATGCATACAGTACGAACAACGTAAAGTACAATCAGCATATTTAGACCCCTGGCAGTTCGAGTTTTTATAGAGTTGTATATATCATACAGTATGAATTAAAACCATACTATACGATACACGTACCATATAGTACGAAGACAAATTGTACAGTACGAATTACTTAACTCCCCTTCTGTGTGTGTGCAAGGTTACTTAGCAAAGGCATCCACCCAATTTCAAGATACGACTCAAGAAAAAGAAAAATACAGATGAAAATGAAAACTAACTTTAACCCTAGTCTACCCAGTCTTGAGCTAATTCGAATTGCAAATGAACGGTGGATTGTAATCTTGAAACGTTAGTATACACAACACAAAATAAAATATCACATAAATAAAATAAAATAGTAACAGACACAATAATGTTTGTTATTATCAAAATCATAGTACTTGAACCAGGTTTGCAACATTGTTGTGTACTGATGTGAATTGGAGTGGATTGATGTGTATAACTATGTATTGCTGTGTATTTTACTGTGTATTGTTATGTATTCAAGCTTATATGAATACAATATTTTATTTGATCATTTGAAAGCTTTTTGAGCTTTTATATAATTGTATATTAAAGAAATTATGTTGAAAATATATTTTTTTTGCTAATACGTAATACTTATTGCTACATATTATTATGTATTGCAAATTATTAAAACTTACACGAATCCACAATATTTTATTTTTACATTTAAAGCTTCTTGAGCTTTTATAGAGCTGTGTATTGGAAAATTATGCTGAAAAATATGATTATTTGGCTAATATGCACTATGTATTACTAGGTTTTATTGTGTATTGTTAAGTATTCCACCTTATATGAATACATAATATTTTATTTTTTCATTTACAAATTTTTTGATCTTTTACACAACTGTGATTTAGCGAAATTATATTGAAAAATGCAATTTTTTGATAATACGCACTATGTATTGCTATATATTATTGCGTAGGTTGGGTCACATTTGATGAAGATAAGTTTTCTGCAATAGAATTTCTTTAAGATGATAATAATATGAGAGTTGATTAATTGACTAGTCATATATTACATCTTTTTAAAATAATTTTTTTGCTTTCAACGGTCCAATTTGATTTGTAAATAAAAATTATATAATTATAAAGGATGCTAAAAGTATACCACAGGAATATAATAAAGATAAATATTTAAAAGCTTATATTTTCACTAAATGCCTCACATGTAACTACCTCAATACACAATAATACACACCAAAACACAATAAAATATATAGTAATACACAGTAATATATAGCAATACATAATAATAAACACCAATATACATCAATATATAGCAGTACATAGCAATACATAACAATACACACCGATACTCAAAAATGCACATAAATACATACCGATGCACATTAAAATACACAATAATACATATTAAAATATATAGAAATACATTGCAAAATACATAATAATACATTGCAAAATACCTAGCAATATACAACAAAACACTAATATATACCTCTGTACAAGCTCAAAAAAATTTATGAACAAAAATAATACAAAAACTATTCGAAATCAATGTATTTCCATCATTTGTTCCTCATTTTTCTCTCTTAGTAGGTATAAAAATTGACATTCCGTCTTCATGGAACAGCATCGACTTTATCCCATAACGTCGACTTTTGATATTTGCATGGCTTGCATTGTCTCACACCAAACCGCTCCCCCCTCGATATCTACCATTAAAGTTGTTGCTTGTTTTTTTCTCATGAAAGAAACCCTCACCGATGAACTAAAAAGAAAAAAAAAAACCCTTGCCGATGAACTCTGCCGCAGCCATAAATCTGTGTTTTAACTTCTCGCTCATTACCTCTCACTCGACGACCAAGAAAAACAAATAAAAAGTAATATTTTTTTTGAATTTTTTCATCCATTTCTTCACCTAAAATATTTGGGAGCTTTGAACGTTTTCCCCCCTTTCTTCACCTGAAATATTTTGAAGCTTTCGAAGGTTTCGCTAATTTTAAAAATGTATGGTTAGAATGGGTCGGGTCATCGAGTCAAAGAATCAAAAGTGTCTAAATACATGTCAATGTTTAATTGGAGTCCGGACATAGAGCTACGTCTGGACTCTGCACGGCGGTATGTACGGCGGATGCTCTTGGTGATACTCTTTTCTTTGTATGCTGGCTCAGAGTAACTTTCTATGCAATTTTTGGCTTGCTGTCTTGGCTCTTTTGGAGCTGGACGATGATGAACCCATCTCCGACTACTCGTCATTAGGCTTTGGATGGTCTAATGGCAACCTAGTCAACATGTGCTGATGCGCTTCTTTTTCTCCTTGCTATGGATGGTTACAAGGCAACCAAGGCTGCAATGGGCTGCTTGTGTTAGTAGATTTTAGACTATTTTTTAGTCCAGTTGTCTTTTGTGCTTATTCCTTTTGCTGTTGCATTTCCTTTCGGCATTGCAAGTATCCTTTGTGCTTTTCTGCTTTTGTGCTCTTGTAATTATCCTTTATAGTAAATGAATGGGCTTTTGCCGGCAATTTAAAAATAAAAGTAACCACATCGTCAATTGATGCCAAATAATGCGAGAACTGGTTTTAGAAATCTAATTCGACATCCAATTATGCTTATTCTTCTAAGCAAGAAGTTGCAGACTTTGATCCTTATTCTATGGGTACCATTTAACAGCTTGAATATCAGAAGTAATTTAATGTTAATATTATTTTAAACTCAGCTAAAGTTAGTCACTTCATGAATTTAGTGAAATCAATAATTATTTTTTCCGGAAATTCAACAAAGTGCAAAGAAATTTAATTTTATTTTTTGGCGTCACATAAGCATATGAACCCTTGGACATGTGGCATTTATATTGCTGCCGGCCACTTATGAAACTCATCTTGATCTATTGGTTATATGTTTTGGCTATCAATTAAAAAGACTTGAGTTAGAATTTTACACATGTGATGTGCATGGCCTAAATGTTAAAGAATAAATGAATAAATAGAAATTAAAAATTAAATTAAAAAAAAAACACGCACGGTTCACAGGAGCATAATTTCAACAGCAATTGATTTTGTCGGTTACAAAGATACGGAAGCCACCATTCCTTTCTGTACGGCTCGTTTAGATTAAAGAAAATTTGAATCAGATAGGTTAGCATGGAGGACTATTAACCGTATAATATACGCCTGCGGTATCCCATTTGCCAGCTTGCTAAGCCATTAATAAGTCATAATCGGAACCTAAATAGTAATTATGATCTTAATCAAATAAAATAAATTATGGCATTTTCATGATCTTTATGTGTGTTACTCCTTTTAATTATTGACACGTTTAATCATGTGTATATTAAAATAATACAGGCATAAATGCTTCTAATTTGTCCTGATAATGTTCGTTGGTATCAGTAATGGCAATGAGCTTTCGATAATTTATATATTTCTAGAAGATGCAGACACTCGGCACTATAAATGCAAGATGATGATTCTGTGGAGGGAAAAGGATGTAAGTAGGTCAATTTGACTTGTGAGCTTATTTAAGTTTGGCTCGATAATTAGCTCGTGTATCGAGTTCGATGAGCTAACAAGCCAAGTTTTAGCTAGGGCCGACTTGACTAATTTGCTCATCTGCAGACTATTTTAAAAAATATTACCCTAAAATACACTTAAAAATATTAGAATTGAAGTGTTCAAATTTGAAATTTTTATAAATATTTTAAAATTCTACGTCACTTTCGCATATCAAGGGATTCTCAAACTTTTTTATAATTTTATTATACTAAAATTTTTTTTCTTTATTTAATTATACAATAACATCAAGCCTTTATCTCACTATGTGGGGTTTGCGGCATGAATCATTTTTCCCCATTGTGTCCTTTTAAGAGTCAAATTCACACTGAAATCTAATAAAAAATTTTCTTTTCTAATATTTTATAACCAAGTTTTAGGTAGGTCTACCTCTGCCTTTCTTAATAGAAGCCAAATCTAATACATCTACTCTCCTAATCGGGTCAGCAGAAGGCCGTCATTTTATGTGACCAAACCATTTAGACGACACTCCCTAATCTTATCTTCGACTTAAGCTACTCCAACCTTTCACATATGTGCTCATTTCGTATTTTGTCTCCAAGGGGTTGTTTGGCAATAAGTAGGATTTAACTTTAGTGGGATTTAATAAATCCTGTTCCTGAGGGTGTTCTCAAAACGGTTTGGTATGACATCTGTTAATTAATCCTATTAAATCCTGAGAAACTGTTTCGTAACATATTTCAGAATTTATGGTAGTTAAGAATTTAAATGTGAAGAAGCAATTATGAATTATATGAATAAGATAGTTATGAATTCAAGATTAGTGCATACAACATTAAAAATAAAACATGTGTTCAAACAATAGAATTAGAAAATCAATAAATAGTATATGATAAACTAATATTGATCAACACACAGATTAACTACTAAATAACAATATGTTTCAATATCCAGGGGGATTTGATATATCTTGCATGAGAGATAAATAATTAGCATATCATTTTAACCAATTGCTGAGCACAACTTCTAGCTTACACTTCAAAAGCTTGCAACTTAAATTCGTTTATTTTATTCTAATTTAACTTACCAAAATAGACAAAATAACAAGCACTATATTTATTTGTCAAGTTGCTTTGGAGTATTAATACTAAAATAAATTTGTAGACAAAGAATTATTACTCTTGTCGAAACAACAACTGCTAAACTATAGAAAATAATTTCCCATCACAATTTTTTTAAGAAAATAGCCAAATGAATATGTAGCAATAATTAAAAAAATAAAACAATTAAAAAATTGCATCAAATAAATCCTAAATCTCTCCCTCACTGGCATTCTGGTGTCAATACTCCCTCGTGATCTTTGAAAAGAATAATTAACCTTATAATAATTGACATAGTTCTATATGAAAATTGAGATATGTTAATCGTTCATTACCGGCGGAATTTCCGGCGCATTTCCGACGAAATAATTTCCAGCAGATTTCTGAGGGAGCACGATGAAAAAATTCTGACAAATTTTCAACCAAATTTTCCGACGGATTTTTCGGCATATTTCCAGCAAAATGTTTTCTGAAAAAATTTATGGCGGAGATTCCGGTGAATTTTAATTAATTATTAATTTTATCATTTAGTTTAATTAATTATTAAATTAGTAACTTAATAATTATTAATTTAATAATTATTTTATTTTAATTTATTTTTAAATAATAAAAATTAGTAATTAAAAAAAAGTTAATTAAAAAAACTTATTTTAATTAACTATTTATTTAATAACTTATTTTTATTGTTTATTAATTTTATATTTTATTTAAATTTATTTTAAATTTTAAATTTTGGATTTATTTATTTAAATATATAAGGGTATGTTTTTAACAAAATTTTCACTGCTGCATATCGGTTGAGTTCTTGCTGTAAGCACAGGTGGGGAGTTCGAATCCCATGGGCTACGACCTGCGTGGGCGGGGTCGGGCAGGCTTAAGCGGGCAGCTCCAGCGGGCAGCGGTTGTAGGTTCGGGCAGCCTCCAGCGGGCAGGTCGGGGAGGCTCCAGCGGGCATGGCTGGAAGTTTCTTTGGGCAGCCATTTTTTTTTTAATTTTATTTATTCCGGCGAAAAAATTCAGCCGGAAATTTTTCCGGCGTATTTTTTTCGTTGGAACTTTTTTCCGACGCTCGATTTACCATCGAAAAGAATTTTCGCCAAAAATTTGCTGGAAACTTTCAAATCTGTGGGAAAATGAAGAAATTTTCGCCAAAAAATCCGCTGGTAATAAATGATTTTCTTGTAGTGCTCCACACATTGTTGAAATATTAATTAATTTAGATGGAAGTGGAAATCAAAGGCCCACTCGTGAACTTGTTGCATAAACAGTTAAGTATCATGACAGAGGAAAACATGCCCGATCTAATTTTTCAGGAGCCCTTACAATAAGGCCATTGGGAACTAAAATTTCTTGCGAAAGACGATCAGAGAATTACCAGTTACTGTGGACACCACCTCATCAGCTTTGGCTATCTTATAAGATCTCTTTGGACCATCATTTGGCGCAGGAGGTGGATGATTTTCTTTGTTCATAGTTAGTTTGGAGGAAAAATAATCATCCATCAAAACTTTTACATAAGGAGGGGCATTCGAGCGTGATTGGGGGATACTATCTATCCAAGATAGTGGAATACCTCTATTATAAGAAGAAAGATGCGGAAGATGAATAACAAGGGCAAAATCAACTTCTTCTACATATAGAGGGGCACTGAAGCTTGAAAGGGATGCCGCCTACCTAAGACGATGGAAGACTTCTAACTTAAGAAGAAGAGAGGAGAAAGAAGAGCTTGAAGAGGAACTTTTGCTCTTCCCCCACCCCGAAGGGGGATATTTATAGGTATAGGGGAAAGGAAGATGAACCAAATATTCTGAAAATTTTTTATTTTTTTTGGGAATTTTTATGGTTTTTTTGGAATTTTAAAAGATAAAATTGATTATTTCCATAATTAAATAATAAAAAATAATTGAAAAATAAAATATTACCTAAAATCTAAGAGTTAGTTTTTAGATCATGCTTTATTGTAGAAACAACATTGGCAGTTGGTTTTCCAAGAAAAAAATTAATTAACTATAAAAGGGGCGCCCACCTTATGCGCGCAAAGGGTGCACGATGTGATCTTCTATCCCGCGGTTCACATGCCAAAAAAAAAACTCTAAGCACACTTATTAGTGGTGCACCTTTTTGGCCTACGGTTCACGCCAGTTTGACCGCTTACACGAGTCTGGGATAGATTTTTAACCCGGACAGTCCATTTCAGAGATATTTGGGGTCCCTGGAGCTATTTTTTGATATTCTTGATTCAATTTTAATACTTTGCAAGCTCAAACAGAGCCTCTACAGCTGATTTCAAGAAATTTCAAAAGATTTGGAAATAAATTCAACAAGATTTTGAGTTCCAATCTCCACATCTACTTCAGACATGCAAGAATTGTGATCGATGATGTTTTATTTTATTCATAATCATAAAAGAAAAACTGCAATGCTGTTCAAAAGAGAACTCGTGCTTTGTAATTATCTGGAAATCGTAATTTTACATTTGAAGAGTTTAGGCATATATTTTTGGAGTCTACGAGTTGTGACATCCGAAAATAGGGGGTAACTAATATATCACAAAAAATTGTCTTGATCGGGCAAAAATCTCGAGGTATATCCTTGCAAAAAATTTCAAAATTAAAATAAGAATCTTCCAAGCTCTAATTTTCGCAATCTTGTAGTCAAATTGAACATCTCGAATAGACAAACCCAATGACACTAAAATCAATTCAATCTAAGCCCAAATGAGCCCAAATTAAGGATCCAAATAATAATTAGAAGTTCAAGGCATTACTTGGGCACCTAAATTGGCGTCGAATATAGTGTGCTTATAGTCAAATCGAGCAGCTCAACAAGGCGAATCCAATGAGCCCAAGATTGTTTAATCTTGATATCATTAAGGCTCCTAAATGCTCAATCAATGGTCCAAGACCAAGGGGGTCGATATTAGCCATCCATTCTAACACTCCCCATCTTGACCTTAATCTCCTCCATATTTACAAGCCACGCCACTCTGTCAAAAAACCCCCATTCTTCACATAAGAGCGGAGAAGGAGAAGGAGAAGAAGAAGGAGAAAATTTTGGAGAGCTCTCTTGCCGTCGAACACCGCTGGATCTTTTCGTGACCATCGATTGCTCCCGATTTTTCGCTCATTCGCCGATGTTCTTCTCAACTATTGACATTCTTTCCAAACACCTACGTTCTTCTCCACTGCTGACATTCTTTCCAAACACTGACGTTCTTCCCAAATACTGATGTTCTTCCCAACTGCCAGATTTCTTCTCTATTGCCCACGTTCTTCTCAACCATCGCTGGAGTTCTCCTTAATCATCGCTGAAGTTCTTCTTGACTATCACCAGATGTTTACACCAAGAATACCTATTTGAATATTGGTAGAACTTTTCAATACATTATATTCTACCTGTCCTCAGATTGCAGGATGAATTGAGATTGTAATCAATCCAAATTCAAGTGGAACCATTTCAACTGGGCAAAGCCCCATGGTTTTTCCATTTCTCAGGATTTTTCATGTAAAAATTTTGGGTTTTCTCTTTCATTTGTTTGTGCGCTGAACTTTCGTGCATTGCTAAGACGTATATTCTGCTCACTCTACTGCTGCGAATTTCTCAGCCCACAACACTACTAATAACATCTCCTTCTATTTCACAATCATTCTAAACAATAGATCCAAGATATCTAAAACTTATATTCTTATTAATGACTTGATCGCCCAAAGTCATAATCTCCCCACCTATTCTATTGTTGTTCTTTAATTTTAATGGTGCAAGCTCGTGAGCTAGTTTGAACTTATAGAATTAAACTTGAGCTCAAACTTAAATTTGATTAATTAATCAAAGTCAAACTCAAATTAGAGTAGCAGATTGATGTTTACACCCCTAGTTCTATGTTATATTATCACGAAAGCTTTCATTGATCATTTAAATACCAAAAAAAATTCAGTCAGAATATCTGTTAGGTTAATATGAGTTATTTATTTTTGTCTTTAAATAAATAATACAAAATATTAAAGGGTTAATCAATTATTTTATCTATCTAATGAGTAAAAAATTATTTAGTTTAACTAGATTATCTTAAGCCAAACTGTTTCCATTTTTAATATTACCTTTTTTATATAAATAGTCAAAATCATCTCCCGTACTTTTCTATACCAACGATTTAATTATTTATATATATATATATATATATATATATTATCATCTTTAATTTTAGTCCACTAATTTTAGTTCATTAGAATGATAATATAATATTATTTAACATTATTTAAATATTATTTGGCATCCAAATATTCTTTACATTTATTCAATCTAACCTCTAATGTTGCTTCTACAATTTTTCTCTTGAAATGAAAGTTTGATAGACACCACTCTTTTTTTCACATAATTGACTTTTTACTAGAAAATTGTTGTTATTGACGGGTAGATGAGGGCCACGGAGTGGCGACTGGGGAAGATAATGAAGGGTGGAGAAATCCTCTACATTTATTGTTGAACATGGATCCTATCGCAATACAGCTCAACGTCATTATAGCAGACTAGCAGTGACTTTCAGCCGGCTCTTTGGACAGCTTTCTTCTGTTCAATTGTTATATCATTATTAAAGCCTTGCTGTTATATTCAACTATGACAACTTAGGCAACTTGGGAGATAAGGAACTCAACCATTAATGCGCGGTTGAAATTTGGAGGACAATTTCCATATACACCTTTTTCTTTTTAATTTAAGGAATCGTAAGTGTAGAGTTTTTAATATCGACTTCTTTACGTTCAGACAAGTTCCCATCAGTTGAGGTAATGCATCTTCTAAGAAGGTCAATTCACATAGAGAAAAAAATATATTTCATAATTATATCTTGACACATTTTACAGTAGAATAGGTTTCAAAGTTCTTTTTTGTTGAGGGAATAGTGTTACATATGATATTTTAGGGTTTCTTTAATCGTAGAGCAAAACGAAGGATTTTTCAAGCAATCCAAATAAAAAATGAATCACGATACACAATTCTTTTTCTTCGCAAAAGCTCTTATATAAGCCATTATAATTATTTCAAATAAGAAATATTTGACGAGGAAGATGTGATGCTCCATGTTAGAGCTGACTTTACTTTAGTGTCAAATCTCTACATCAGTTTTCCTAATAAGTTGCTCAAAGTAAGTGCAATATTAGAAATATAGAATTTAATTAAAGGGATATTGGCCGGGTCACCTTCATATGCAATCCAACTGTATAACATACCAGTGACGCCCTAATATTTTGCAACCTTCTCTCTCCTCCTATTTTACTGTGCTCTGGCAATCTTCGTTTCTCCTAGTTGTTGTGTACTGACGCTTCATTTTATTTTTCGTTTGATTATTTTGTCTGATTTACTTGATTTGTGTCCTAGGGCCTTCTGGCCGTAGGTTTCATATTTCTACAGTTGTCATGGCGACTCCTCCGGCCCCCTCAGCATCTAATCCTTGCAGAGTTCCTCCGGGTGGTTTAATGGCTATGAAATCTAGTTTCGTTGCTCTTAATCTTAGTGATAATCCTTTTATCTCTTATTCCTTTAAAGATGTTACTGGTTCTTCTTCTTCTAAAGATCATGGCTTCTCCTTTAAAAGGTCGCATGTCATGGGTGCCATGGCAGTATTGATTTGTAATGAGTATGTTGTCAAGTTAGCATCCCCTTTTCAGTTTACTTTGGTTAGTAAGTTTTTTGTTCGTTGACCTAATCTAGATGCGATCCACTTATTTTTTGGAAATATAAAATTATCGGGAGTTTTTTCAATTGTTTACCTGATGCTTGACATGTTGCGATTAAACTTTCAAATGATTTTGATTATTGTCGTATTTTTGCAAGAAAATCTTCCAATATCATCCTACATAAAGTGGATGATGAATTTACTAATGTTAAAAAAAAAAGAGAAGTAAAAATTTAAAGGCCCATCTTTCCTCTGCCCCTCGGGTCACCAGGGCAGCAAATTCCTCAAGAAATGTTAATGGTTAAGACTAGGAATATTAGGGGGGTGGCTCTGTCCTTAGGGACATAGTGAGGAATTTATGTATGATTCATAATATTTATGTTTTGTTTTTGTTTGAACCTTTAATTTCTTTGTCAAAATTAATTTTGACTAGGAATTTTCCTTGTTTTATTATGTCTTATGCTAATTATATATTTGTTTTTTTGAATTTTTTGGAAATTAACTGTTGAGTTAGATATTATCTTTGATTTTCCTCAAATCGTTCACACCAGAATTAATTGTTAGTAGTTTTTTTTGTCATGCCACTTTTCCCTATGCTTCTTGCTCAAGGTTGGGTTCGAAAATTCTTTTGAAACAGTTATGTGATTTCTATTCTATTGTTGATAACCCCTAGTCAGTTGGTGGGGATTTCAATTTGGTTTCCAGTGCATTTGAAAGGATTGGGGGTAATATACCTAACTCCTTTGCTATGAAAGACTTTAATAATATGATTTTGGATTGTAATTTACTTGAAATTGATTTTTCTGGAGTGTTTCTACTTGGAATAGAACTCCCATGTGGCAAAGACTTGATCGAATATTTTTTAATGATTCTTAGATTTCTAAATATTCTATGACTCATATTGAGCGTTTGAGCAAAATTTTGTCTGATCAGTCCCCTTCGTTTCTGAGTATGAATTTCCAAAATTCTCCTAGTAAGCCTACTTTTAGATTCCAAAATATGTGGCTTCTTGATGATTCTTTTTTCCAAGTCCTAGAAAGCAATTGTCAATCCCCTGATGATAATATAGTTGGTATACCTAGATTGCTCTTCAAGCTTAAAAGATTAAAATAAAAATTGAGGCGGTGGAACAAATCTATTTTTAAGAATATTTTCTTTAATATCTTGGAGGCTGAAAGTAAGGTTTCTTCTTTAGACAACTTCTATATGGTTTATTCTTCTGTTGAGAACCTTACTTTGTTGAATGAAGCAAAAATTGTGCTTTTTAAAGTCCAACGGAAGGTAGTAGTCTATTGGAGACAACAGGCTGCTTCTAAATTCTTAGTTGAAGGTGATAGCAATACCAAAATTTTTAATAATATTACTGATTATAAAAAAGTTGCTAACCATATTCATAAGAATTATCATCTTAATGGCTCTGTTTTCAAGTCAGCTGATCTAATTCTTTCTTATGGTGTTGATTATTTTAAAAATATTTCCAAAAAGGTGTTTAATCCTTATTTGGAAGTGGATCAGTCCAGTCCTTTATTCCTTCTTTGATTAGTGAGGAAGATAATTTAATTTTGTCCCATGGCCTTATACAAGAAGAAATTTGAGATACTATTAAAAGTACGAATTTTAACTCTGTGGCTGGCCCGGATGGCTTCACCACCATTTTTTTTAAAAATCTTTGGCTATTATTAAAGATGATTTGGTGGGAGCTTTAATGGTAACCCTTATCATAAAATTTTCACCTCTACTTCCATTGCCTTCGTATTAGACAAGAGGACCCTCTTTCCCTTGCCCTCTATTGCTATGGAATATCTTTTTAGAGGTTCGGAGGATCTTTATATGAATCACCCTAATTTGTAATTTCATAGTTTGGGTCTTTTCCCTATTCCCCACCAGAGTTTTGCTGATGATTTTATTATTTTTACTATTAGCTCTCTTAGAATGCTCAACATCCTCTTTAAGTTTCTTAATCAATTCCAAAGTTTTAGTGGTTTATAGATAAATCATGTTAAAAGTTGTTTTATCATTGGCTTGTTTATTACTCATCAAAGGATTAAAATTATTCATGAAAGGTTTGGGCCATCTTATAAGACATTCCCTCTTAAATACTTGTAGACTCTGATTTTTAAAGGTAAAAAAAGGTTTCATTTATTTGATAACATTTTCTTAGCTATTCATAGCAAGTTATCCACTTAGGTTTTCAATTTTCTTTCTTATGATGGTAGATTGGTCTTAAATACAAGTATCATTTCTAATGTGCCATTTTATGTACTCCATAGCTTCAATCCAACGTTAAATGTTTGTAGTTGAAGGGAAATGCTGATTAACAAATTATTTTAGTGGGTGGGTGCGACAGCTAAGGATGGGCATGTTTGCAATTTTTCTGGCTTCTTGGAAGAAATGTTATAGTGTGTTGGATGAAGGTGGCTTAGGTTGTAAGAACATGACTTACATGGCTAAAGCCTTCTCTTACTAACTTTGGCTTTCCATGAGATCTGTGAAAAGTTTGTGGGCTAAGTTTATGATTAAAATTTATTATGGTCATAAGCATCCCTTAACGAGTTCTTTTAAAAAATGGATTCTTCTATTTGGGAAATGCTTTGTGGCATAAAATACAAGGTTGAAAAATTCATCAAGTGGAGAATAGTTCTGGTGATGTGTGTTGACCTTGAATTGGGTCCAGACACCTGCCTTTGGTCAACCTGGTTGACCAGGTCGACCCAAGTTGACCCAATTGGCCCAAATTAAACCCTACCCTATTCAAACTCAATCTTTGACTCAACCCCTCACTCCCTTGGACCTAATTGACTAGGTTGTTCAGGTCAACCCTTGACTAGTAAACCCAAGTCTCCCTTGGTCAATTTTGACCTATTTAGGTCAAATTAATGGCATTTAAGCCATTTAAAACCCTTCCTAATACCTCCCTCATTCAAATCTATGGCTAATAAAGCCTATTTCCCTCCTAATTATCCCTAGGACTGATCCTAGCTGTTGATCTAATGCCTTAGGCTTTAAATAGGGATCCTAGGGCATCCTAGATGGGATCTTTTGCAAGCTCTCTTTCCCTAAGCTCTCTCAAGCCGCAAAATCCTGGGTGAGAGCTTTCCCCAATTCCTCCAATCTTTCTCGACCTAGATCCACCGGTCAAAGCTCCCTGGCGGTGAGATCTCCGGCGAACCGAGACCAAGTTTGTTCCTAGGTGTTTTCCCATCGATCGAGGGCGTTTCAAGGATCGAGTTCAATAGGTAAACTTTTTATAGACAAACTACAAATTCAGAGAGCCCTTATACGGTTCAAACCGTCCATAAACTGAGGTAAAATCCCTAACCAAAGTTGAGGACACATAGGGTTAAATAGCATTATGTTAAGCATGTTTTAGACTACACAAAGTTATATGAATGCTCTTCATGTATAGAGCTTATGTTTTGAATTTTGTTCAATTTGGTGTACCCGATCGAGAGAATGAGCCAAAATATTGAGTTAGGGCTCGGGTTTGGCTTCTCGTCTGTTAAGGGTTGATCTCAACTGTTGATCTCATGATCAACGGTTGAGATCCAGCCGTTTCGCTGCTCGAAACGACAGCAGATTTCGATCCTACTCCGGCGCCATCATGACCGTCCACTCGCAACAACGGAGGATCAGGTGGCCGCTAAGCGCCGTTCTATATGGATAAGTTAAACCGGAGAGTGCGGTTTGATTATCGCATGATTGCGGCAATCATTGCCGGCGGCGCAATCATTGCCGGCAGGCAATTATTGCCTGGAACTGTGGGACCAATCCCGAGTCGCCAAGTGTTATCCCAAGGGCTTTTCTTGGGTTTCTTTTTTTAAATGATTTTAAAGCTATTTTAACTTCATTAAATCATAAAAAAATCTAATTTTGATTCAAAAAAAACATATAATATATCAAATTGCTCGAATTCTTATCCTCTTTATTCTAAAATTAAAATTACTTTAAAGTAATATATATTTTTTAAATCATTATAAAAATAGTTATTTTATAATTATTTTATTATTATTATTATTACTATTATTATTATTATTATTTTAATAATTATATTATGATTATTGTTATTTTAAAACTATTTTAATTATATTATTATATTAGTATTATTATTAGTATTTAAAAAAACTATTTTTAACTATATTATTATAGTATTATTATTATTATTTTGAAACTATTTTAATCATATTATATTATTATTATTATTATTCTTATTATTTGATTATTACTTGTATATTATTATATTGTTATTATCATTATTTTAAAATTGTCTTAATTATAATTTTATTATTATTATACTATCATTTATTGTTATTATTATTACTATTATTATTATTATTATTTTTATTTTAAATTATTATTATTGCTTTAAATTATTATTATTATTATCATTACTATTATTTTTAAGATTTCATAAATATTATGATTATTATATTATTATCTTGTTATTATTATTATTATTTTTAAGTTATTTTAATTATTAATTTTTATTATCATTATTATTGATATTTTAATTATGATTATTTCAATTATCCTTATTATTATTATTATAATAATAATATTATTATTTTATCATTATATTATTATTGTTATTATTTATTTTAAAATCCAAAAAATTTATTAATTAAACTATTTTAATTTAATAATTATTCTTAATCATTAATTATTTTAAACTATTTAAAGTTACCATTTAAATCCACTAAACTTCAAAAATTCATAACTAATTCATTTTAAATCAGATTTTTGTATATAATTACTTGAATATTTTTGAAAATTATGAATTTTAATTTAAAATTATTTTCAGAAGCCAGAATCCCTTTTTCTAGTAGATTTCTATATTATTTAATTCCTTAATTATTTGAATATTTCTTAAATAATTAACATGCTAATTATTTTTAAACTAAAAACTATTTTGAAATCTTTTTGAATCCTCTCTTGGGTGGCCAGTGGATCTCCCCTATACTTATTTATGTTTATAAATTGAACTATTTTTAATAATATTATTTTTTAATACCTCTATATTTATCATATGTATTTTAAAATTATTTTAAAATTACATATTGTTAAATCATCCTAATTTTGGGAGATCCACTCTTTCAAATTTCAAACATAAGTTATGCATCTAAACAACATTCATGTGGGAAGGAACAGTAAATGATTGAGCTCCAATCATTCACTAATCACTTCATTAGTTTCGTTTTACTTAGTGTTTGTTGTCCTTGCATGTGTAGGATGCACAAACACCTAGCTTAGGCTCTCCTAGATCTAAGGACTTGGTGTGTTTACGTTTGTATTGCATTCCTCTTATGTTACCCCAAGGGTTAGCTTCAAACCTTGATTTAAAACCCGCTCAACGTAGTGACACCTGAAGGACAATAATTAAGGATTCGTCTAACGGACATAGAGAAATTTTAGGAGCTAGGGTTTACCTCTCATTGGCTTGAAACTTGAATCATATGAACTTAGTGACAACATAAATCCCCTGGAATTTTCTAAGAATTTTTAGGGCCATTTAAACTCCTTAGTTAAAGAACCTTAACTTGCCCCTTTAATTAGGACCCGGTAACTTCAAAAAATTCTAATAAATGTAAATGAAATTAGAAAATTACCCATAATATATTAAACTCTTCAAAATTCAGTTCTTAACTTAATAAAATTAAAATCCCTTTAATTGGACTTCAATCTGAACCTTAATTTAACTTTGATTAAAAATCAACTTTGTAATTAAATTGAATAATTAAAAATTATTTAAAATTCCAAATTTTCCCCAAACACTTAGGAACATCGCCTTAGGTCATTTCTGACCTTTGGGGTTAATTCCAAAAGGTTTGGAGTTGATTTTGATCAAAACTCCTAAAGTAGCCCTTAATTAAATAATTTCGATAATTCATTAAATATCCAAACTTTGAACATTCATAACTATTTCTAGAAAATTCCAAATTGGGCAAACTAAAAGGAATTTAACTCATATTAAATTTAGTATTTATTAAAAAATATTAGGATTCCATAAATCATCTTGAATCAAAAAGTCAACAAATCCAGTCAAACCTATGTTAAATGAGGTCAAAACTTCAGAAATTCATAACTTAATATAGCAAAATCCAAATTGAGCTTGCATATAGTCTAACTGATTGTATTAAGGTCTATTATTTCACAAAAATGCTAACTATTCATAAATCACTCTTAATTAAAAAGTTAACGTTTGGCCCCTTTAACCCAATAGGTAGGACGACCCTGGACCTTTTAAAACTGGCTAACTCAACTCAGACTTTGAAGATTATTACCCTAAGCATTAAAAGAGACCCACACACTAAACTTAACTAAATAAACCCTAATCCATTAACACTTAAAATCTAATCAAACTTCCCCTTTTTTGAACCTTCAACAAACATTAACACAAAATAACTTGAACTAATTACCTAATATAGGACCTTCCCAAAATCACACAAGCTTTATACACACACTTAGATGATTTTCTAGGGCACCACTTCTAGACCTAGGCTAGGCCGATGTTTATTTTACTACAGTGAGCCAAGTTTTTTATGTTTTCATGGTATGTTGTGATTGAAACATTGTTGATGTGTTTTTTACTTTTATTGCACTCTGTAAATTAATGTGATGGGCGATAGATTACCCATAGGTTAGGATCGATTTTTGATACTAACAATATCTTCTACAGGTGGCCATGCTCATGCAGCGCTGATTAAAAGGGGGGATAAAATGATAAATAATTATATAAATGATATGTTACAGGTGCTTCAGTCGCTTAGCCCCCCAGAATGAATGAGGGCTAAAATAAATTATAAATATAACTGCTATGGGTGCTCTAGATGCCTAGCCCTCAAAAGGTTAAAGAGCTTGGCCAAGTGTGGCTGGCAATAAGTACTTTCATTTTATATATATATAATTTCTTTTGTTTTTTTATATCAATTGCTTAGTATAACCTTGCAGGAGAGTTTAGAATTTTCTATTTCATATTAATGTAATTAATTTGTACTGTGGTTAAGAGTTGTGAAAGTGTACGTTTGAGTGGGGATACACAGATCCAAAGGTTAGATTTTGAAAAGGAAAGGATACCCATTATGAGGACCATCCTTTTCAATTTGGAAGTCCAATTTTGGATCATTTCTACTACCCAAGGTGGAAGAGATAACCTCCCTTTTGGGGGAGAGTTTTCTTTTCTACACTGGGTATCCTACTACAACAAACCTAAGGAGCTAAAAGAAAAGAAGATCAAGGAGCCTGAGGAAGAGAAGACCTAGAAGATGAAGATAAAGAGTATCCCACTCAAAGTCACTTGCGTCTTTTCTAGGATTAGAATCCGGGTTGTTGTCAGCGGTGCCCGACCACTTTATTTTCTGTAGACCTTGGTTTGTAATAAAGGGCAGTTGGCCTATGGACATTTATTTAATTAATTTGTTTATTTAATATGTTGAATTTGGTGTTAATTGTGATTAGGATCAGCATGTTTTCTTAGTTTCTTGGTAATTATATGTCATTATTTTATTTCAGCCTGGATTCCATCGAAGGCTTATGAGGACACACAAAAATTTTTCTACTTATAACTAATATTCAAAATTTTAAAAATTAAGTAACATAGAAACTTAATGACCTAGGGATTAGCCAAAATTATTCGGAGTCGCATGCATATTAATGCATATCACTTTTTCCTTGTTAAGACACTTCCCCACTTGTGGGTAGAGTCCCGATAATCTGGCCTATGAGGATGAGGTGTCAGACTTGGTGAAGCCTAGTCTTTTCTAAAAAAAATCTTTTTTATAAGCCTTTTTAAAATTCTATACATATCTAATTTGAAACTGTTAACTAGCATACATTACATTAGAAATCAACTAAATTAAAATTTTAATTGCATTAGTTCTAGTAGCATTCACCCTACATAAGTCCGGGACCACATAGGATGATCTCTAGATGTCGGTCCCACTTCTTAGAAACTTTAAGCCTCCTTACCCATCTTCCATAAATGACTGGACTCATGGTTTTGAATCGACTAGATGGTTGGCTGGCTCCCCAACCCAGGCTAGGGTAAGTCCAGGTTTTGCTTTACATTAGTTAGGACACGGGTGTTAGTGTTTTATAGAACACTAGACCCATTAGATTTAGGGTTCAAGGCTACTACTATCAGTGTCTCATAGTATGCCTCATTGGTGGATAAGGCTCCTTTCCTTCACAGGCTATAAATCCTACCTATCTGCATCACACGGATGACACCGCTTCCATAATTATCTACTATATGCTTTGGGTGCTTTTTTTCTCTCCATTTTTCCTCACTACCTTAGTCCCTCCGAATGTTGATCTGAGCCGTGTATGTTGACTAAGCCAGTTTGAGCCTTTCTTTCTCTTTGAGTAGGATTTTCTAGTTTCTTCCCTATATGCCAATCCTATTTGAGAGTATAATGCAGAATCCTTAATCGAGAGTTTTCTCAGGCCCCGGCTTGAGATGTAATTAATCACGGGGGCTTGCGCCCGTAGGAAATCGAATCCCACTATCAAATAAACCCTGCTCGAGCTGATGTATTGGGTGGGGAAAACCCATTATTCCGATCAAATCATATATATTATTACCCATCAGGTGCACTGGCGAAAGCCGCTATCCTCAATGGTTAATCATATGTATGATCTCATCTACCCTCCCATTGCCCATACTGTCTCCCCTGTGGGGCGGCGTTGTTCCTTTCAAAGGTCCACAATATGTTTTTTTAGCAAGAGTAGTGGATGAGAAATTTTCTTATTGATAGCCTTTTGAATGCCCGTTCTATTTATTCTATCAAACTCAAAAGCTTTATCAAAGATGGTAAGTGGAATATGATATGTTAAAGGATATTGTACCTTATTCTTATCCTAACAAAAATTTTAAAATTCCTTTACATCTGGTGAAAGATGACTTGATTCTCTTTACTTATTCTAAGGATGGCAATTTTATTTTTAAATGGTTTGGAATGCTATTAGAGAAAATTTAGTTAAGTCTTCTTTATTCTCTGCTATTTGGCCTAAAGTTATTCTAGCTTCTCATTCTTTCTTAATATGGAGAATTTTACATAATTTAATTCCCATTGATAATATTTTAATTGGTAGAGGTTTCTATATTATCTTTAAATATAAGTGTTGTTATTATATGGAGACCCTAAATAAAGTTCTTGTTAATGGTCACATTGCGATTAAAGATTAGTTGTATTTTGATGAGCTTTTTAAAATATTTTTGTCATAATTATAGTAATATTTTATTTATTCTTCAATCTTGGTTTATTTTTATCAAAGGGCATATTAAAATTGTTCCCCCCATTACTATCATCTGGTATGTTTAAAGAAGTAAGAATTAGTCCAAACATGAGGGTATCAACATGAATGCAAAGCGTATCTTTGCTAATATCAAAGAAAAAATCTAGTAATTCTATACTACTAATTTAAAAAATGTTGGTTATTTTAAAGGTTATAATTATGTGGCTACAGGGTTTGGTATCCTTAATCAAGGAATATAAGGGTAAAGTGGTTTTTGCTTTTATTGGCCCCCTTTCGGCTACCTAAGATATTATGGCTAAGCTTCATGGTCTTAATTATTGTATCAATCTTTCTTATACTTTAAGCATTAATAATGTTTGAATTGAGGTTGATGTTATGCTCCTTATTCATTATATTAAGATTAGAATTATTCAAAAGGCTGAGAATTTCTATTTAATTAGGGAAATTAAATAGTGGTTATCTTGCATTTATTTTTTAATTACCCATATCTTGCGAGAAGGCAACATGTTTGGTGATTTTCTTGCTAAGTTTGGTTGCAAGCTACTTGGCATGGTAGAGTTTACTAGGCCTACCCTGTCTCATATGTTGAAAAAGTTAACTAATCTTGATCATTCTGGTTTACATTATTTAATGTTCACCTGATCTTTTCTTCTTTCTTTTTTTAGGGTCTCTTAGTTTTACTTTGGATCTTTGTGGGGGGTTCTGGTCCTTTTAACTTGCTCTGGTATGATGCAACTGGCCAGGCTAGTTTTAAGTGTTTTGTTCTACTTTTTGGTGGGGTGTTTACTGATTTCTCTCGGGTTATTTAGTTGGTTTCTCCATTGGAAGTAGGCATTTCTTTCTTGTTCATGTTGTTCTTCATTTGTTAACATTTATTGGTTTTATTTAGGTATTTTGTAGTGGTTATATGTTTGTTACTACATTTATTTTTACTCCTTTACCATAGTGTTGATGTCCGTCATGCTAAATATTACCTATTTCTTTATCCTACTTTTGCTAGAGGATTTTTGTGGGATTCTATCCTGTTTCTATTATTGGAGATTCTGTGTGGGATTTATATAATGGTGAGTATCTTATATATTATGTTTTTGATGTTTATTATGGTCTACTCGATGTGGGTAGAAGTTTATGTTGGACGGATGCTAGGTCAAATACTTCATGCAATTCCTATTTCATGTGTACTTGTTATCCCCTTTTTATTACTTCTGTTTGGGTGTTAAATATCTTAAGGATTGTTGGTTGCCTGATACTACAATGTCCATTATTTACTATGACCATATTCATATTTTATTGTGCTTTTTTTATCTCTATTCTATGCAAGTGGTTTATCTAGCATGGCTTCTACAATGCCCATTAGGTTTAATTATTTCTATTGCTACAAGCTTTTTTCCTGGCTCACTGACATATGCATTAGGTGCTTGAAGCTTGGATTAAGGTGGATCTTTTTTGGGTAGTTTGTCTTGGCTTACCCCCCCCCCCCCCCCCCCCCGGTTTTTTTTTTGGTTGAAACCCACATGCTAAATGCTAATATTAAAAAAAATAGTAAATGGTCCTTAAGAGGACCTCCAGCTCGCCACTACTCAGAATAGCTATAAGAAAAGTAAAATAAACCTAAGAGTCAGATTGTTATAAATCTAATTCTAGCAGTGTGATTTTGATGATAACAAACATTATTGTGTATGTAACTGCTTTTTACTAATTCTGTGATATTTTGTTTTATTTTGTGTACTAACATTTTAGGAATTCAGTCCACCATTCTCTTGTAATTTTGATCAGCTTAAGACTGGGTACACTAGGGTTACATTATGTATTCTTTAATTTGTTATGTTTTTTTCCTTCTTGAGTCGTATCATATAATTGGGTGGATATTTTTGCTGAGTAAGCTTACACACACAGGGGGAGAGTGATAATATTTTTGAGAGTTATGCTTTTAAATAATTCGTACTGTACAATTTTGGTTTTGTACTATATGACTTTATTTCATATGTATAATTTTAATTTGTACTGTATAATCTATTGTGCTCTATCAAAATCCTAGACGCCAGAGGTTAAGAAAGATACTAATTATATGCTGATCATATAGTATGATTTGGTTCATACTGTATGGCCTAATGAAAATCTTTTTTAATTAACCCCTTGATATCAGGCAATCGAATTATGGACAATTATTGTGACCGATTGTTGATAGTTTATTAGGGATGTTAAGCCCTTATGAACTAGCCCGAGGCAAACCAAGAGGGGGGGGGGGGGGGGGGGGGCGGTGAATTGGTAATTTTAAAAATTTATGAGCAAAAATGATTTAGAAAATCTTTTTGAATGTCTTAAAATATTTACAGATTTGTGATGATGTGCAGAGGTTCAATAATAACAAAATTATAATCACAATCACACAATCATCAACATATAAATAAGTGCGAAAAATAATCAGAAAGAACACACTAGATTTTATAGTGGTTCGATCAACTTAACCTATGTCCACTCCCCGGAGCCTCCCCTCTGGGTATTGCACTATCACTAAGTGACTCTCCTTCTGCTCCAACAATAAGGCGGAGAAGCTTGTACAAAAACTCCTTTCCACTAACCTGGTGAGGCAGAGAACCAAGACTCCTTTCGCTTCCTCCTAAAGAAGGCAGAGAACCTTACCTCCTTTTACTTTCTCCTGAAGCAGATAGAGAACCTTGATCTTCTTGCAGACAATCCTTCCACGGAGACACTAAGAATAAGAGACAACGACCGGAGAAGATGACTCATATCCTTGCTTGGAGCAACCTTTGTGAACACCTCATAAACTCCACCTCACAAGATCTTCTCTCTTTCCTCCAAGGTCTCTCTCTCTCCTTCTCAAAGCTCTCACAGGAAAGAACAGTGGCAAAATATCTCAATGATAGAAGATAAGAGATCTTAAATAGTAGGGCTCAAAAATTGCCCAAAATTTCAACTAGTCATTACATATCATTCAAGATGATTGGGTGATCATCCTGTATGATTAGTACAAAATCACTCATATCAGCCAGGATGATCTGGTTCCTCTGGATGATCAGAAGGTAAAATCTGTTCCAATCATCCAGGATGATTTTGTGATCGTCCGATATGATTAGTGTAAAATAGGAATATCATCCAAAGGACAGCTCGGGTCATCAAGGGAAACTTATGCTGGACAGTCTCAAAATGACTTAATCATCCAGCCGATATCTATATTGACCTTTACAATTAGTTCAAAAAGATCAAAATCATCCAGCAGATTCCTCAGGTCATACAACTAAACCATGCTGGACGATTACAAAATGACTTGATCATCCAGGATGATATTTCTATTGTCCCATACGATTAGTTCAAAAATGAGAATATCGTCTAGGGGATTGTTCGAGTCATCCAGTTGAAATGCTCTAGATGGATAGGATTTCTAATTGATCATCCAGAATGATTTTTCGATCATCCAGGACGATTTAATTGAATCACTCAAACCTTAATTACTTTTCTTAATCACATGACTAATTTAGGTATGATTGTAATGGATCATCCAGGATGATACACCAATCATCCGGGATGATTAGAACAAATCTCTAAAAATAAAAACTTGCCTAACTTAATCTAGCGGCTGAGAATTTCTAATTTGAGAATATCATCCTGTATGATGGGTGTATCGTCAAGGATGATCTGCTTAATCAGACAAACTTAGCATGGTCGCCCTAATTAGGGGTTCTGTTTTAAATGGATTGTCCAGGATGATTTGAATAAAATTTTGAACAGAAACTCTAACTCACTAAAACTCTCCCCCTGAGTGTGTGTGTGTAAGGTTACTTAGCTTGGGGATCCGTTATGTTACACTTGACTCAAAAAAGATGAAAAATTATATTGAACCTGAAAACACAACTGGACTGACTCGATCTTGAGCTGGCTTGAATTACAATTGATCTTGTGTACCTAAAATGTTAAACACTTAAACAGAAATGAAAAAGATTTGCTATCATCAAAATCATAGTCCTTAAATCCAGATTCACAATAATTATTTTGTACGATACAGTTCATATAATATGATTGACGGTGTACAAAATTGGTCATCCTAGAGATCGAACCAAATAAAATCCATGATTTTTGTACTAATCATACTTTATGATATCCACAATATTAGACGATCAACAGTGAATGAATTTGGCCATCTTAAGAGTCATCCCAAATGAACAGAAGAAATTTCTACGGTTCGTACCGTACGATATCTTGATCACACTGTATGAAATGTTATAAAGGTTGAATAGTTCATCTGCACATACTTTTTGGATGATTCTAAATTACACTAGTCATACTGTATGATACATGTATCATACTGTGTGAGCAGAATACATAAATTTTAAAAGTTAGGGTTTCTTGAAGCCCACCACTTAAGGTTTTCTAATACTCAAATTAGAAAATCTTTGGCTGTGTAAACTTTAGGAGAGAGAGCCTTGAGGAAGAGAAGAAGGAGAGCTTTTTGAGAGAAGAGAGGGAGATTTTATGAGGGAGAAATTGTGAGAGGATTCACAAGGTTTCTCCAAGCAAGAATCTTGCCTAGTATATACAAGTGTCTGCCTGGATTCTTTGTGGCTATAGAAAAGAAGTTCTTCCGCAAAGATCGTGGTTCTCTGACCATAACTTGGACGGTGAAATAGAGTTGTGGTTCTCTAACCATCACCTGGTGGGTGAAAATAGAGTTGAGTTTCTCTACCTGTAAAAGAGTCACAGTTCTCTACCACATCGGGTTGGTGAAATAACATCTGTAATGGCATCTTCGCTATGCTGTGAGAGCAAAAGGAGAGTCACTATTATTTAGTGCAATACTTGAAGAGGGGGTATCCAAGGAGTGGATGTAGGTTAGGTTGACCAAATCACTATAAATTTTGGTGTGTTCATTCCGATTATTTTTTGCATTTTAATTTTTGCATTATTCTGTGATTTATAATGTGGTTGAAAACTCTGATTTAGTTTATTATTACGAAATACTCTACTTTCGCATCTACTGATTGAAATTGCTTATTATAAATTATTAAAAAGATTTTAAAAGGATTTTTTTTTCTTAAAGACTTTTAAATAACTAATTCACCCCCCCTCCCTCTTGGTTAGTCTCAAGCTAATTCTTTAGGTTTAACAATTCTCACAAACTTTCAAGTGGCAACAGAGTAGGATTCATAAATTAAGTTTTAGAAAACTTTTGAAAAATAATCCATGGCTAATTTTGTTAATCGTAATACTACAGAAGGATATTCTATCACACGACCACCTTTATTTAATAATATTCCTTTTGATTTTTTGAAAATTTACATGTGCGCTTTTGTACTATCAATTGATTATCGCATATAGATGTTAGTTCATGAAGGTTATTCTGCACCTTCTCACTTTGTTAATGGCATAAAAACTAAACTTCCCTTTTTGAATGGAGTATAGAAGATAGAGATTTAGCCTAACTTAATGCTAAATATTTGAACTATTTTTTTGGTTCTTTAAAATCTAAAGATTACATGTGTGTCTCTACTTATTCAACTGGAAAATTTTTTTTGGACAAACTATGTATACATATGAGGGAACTAATGAAGTAAACAAATCTTGGCTGAATATTCTGCTTTATGATTAAGAACTATTTTGCATGAAACCTAGTAAAATAATTTCTAAAATGTATACTAGGTTTACTTTGATTATTACTTCCCTGCATGCCTTAGGTAGAGTGCTTACAAATTATGAAAAAGTTAATAAAATTTTACATTATTTACCTTCTTCCTATGATGTAAAAATCACTGCCATTACTGAATCTAAAGATCTTAATATTTATTCCATTGATAACATACTTGGGTCACTCATTGCCTATGAGTAAGGAGTGAGTCAAAGGCAGCTTGATGTAGGTGAGAAGATAAAAGAGAAAATTGTAGCCTTAAAGGCTAATGATTTTGACACTAACTCTTCTGGACAAGTTGATCATGACATTACACTGATGACTAGGCAATTCAGAAGCTTTTAAAAGAAAAAGCAAAAACATCATGAGCAATGGAACAAAGGTAAAAATAGTAAAAATTTTAAAATTTCTTCTAATATTATATGCTTTGAATGCAGGAAGCAAGTGCAGCTGAAGTTTGATTACCCAACTCTTAAAGCTCAACCAAGCAAGGAGAAAGGTGAAGAAAAATATAAATTCAAGAAGGGTAAGCAAAGGACTCAAAAAGCTTTCTAGGCAGACTTAGCATTAGACTCTTATGAAAATGAAGCAAAAGAGGATATAGCCAACCTATGCTTAATGATATATGATCATCTTAATCATTTTGATCAATAGGAGGTATGTGAGCTTACATATGATCAATTATTCAAAGTTCTTGAAAACATTTATAATGCATATATGAAGCTTAAAAAATTACATGCCAGCTTTAAATTTAACTTTTCAATTCTATAGAAAGAGCATGAATGCCTAAGAAAAAATCATTTTACTCAAGATAGTAATCATATTGCTTTGTTAGATAAATTTGATATTTTAAATAAGAAGCATTCTGAATTAACTACTGAACATGATTCCTTGAAATGATCACATGTTGAATTAGAAAATACATTCAAGTAATTAGAAACTCTTGCATCTCAAATAGATAATAGGGAGCATGCATTGAAAATAAAAAAATTCAATTTTTGAAAGAACAAATAAATTTTTATAAGCTAAATTAACTACTTTTAAGGAAAATAAAAAGCCACCTTCACTTAAAGAGTTTCAAAAACCATCATCAAAGTATGCATCATTCAAACCTAGGAAGAGGCACCATAACCCAAATAAATTAGTAAATGATTTTCTTGGTGTTAGATATTTTTCTTGTGGCATGCTAGAACATATCTCCCACACTTGAACCATTCACCGTAGAACACATTTGGTATGGAGACCAAAATTTTAATATTCACATCATAGCATGCATACTTTTCATTCTTCTTTCAATAAGATGGGACCCAAACTTATTTGGATTCCCAAATCTAACATCTGATGATTTTATAGGCGTACTCTCATATAAGGCCTCATGAGAGCATGTGGTACCTGGATAGTGGATGTTCAATACATATGACTGGAGATACAAATAAATTCATTTCAGTAGAGGCCAGGGCAGGAGGCAAGGTGACACTTGGAGATAATACCAACAAGAGAGTGGAAGGATCAGGTATAATTGGTAACTCAAAAAATTTCATCATTAAAAATATTTTATTAGTAGATGGACTAAAACATAATCTGTTCAGCTTCCACCAACTCTGTGATAAAGGCTTTAACATAAAATTTCTAAGTACCAACTACATAATAAGCTTAAATGAAAAACCTATTTTGCAAGGAAGGAGAATCTATAATATCTACATGCTTGATCTAAATTACATTAAATTTGATATTGCTCTTTGCTTAAAAATAATTGCTGATGAATCTGGTTATGATATAGAAGATTGTGTCATGCAAGCATGAAAAGCATTAGAAAAATCAACCAAAAAAACTTAGTGGGAGGAATTCCCAAACTAGAGTTCACTAAGGACCACCTATGTGATGCCTGTCAATTAGGGAAACAAGCCAAATCCTCCTTCCACTCAATCAAAGACATTAACACTAGCAAACCCTTATAAGACTTCATATAGATCTTTTTGGACATGTTAACACTACAAGCCTAGGATGAAAAGTTTTTGGGTATGTGATTGTTAATTATTATTGGATGTTTACTTGGGTTAGATTCCTATCTCATAAAAATAAATCATTCAGGGAATTTATGACATTCTCCACTTTGATTTAGAGAAAGCTAGGTTATGAAATTTTGACAATTCATAGTGATCATAGTGGAGAGTTTAAAAATGAAAAATTTAAATCTTATTGTAAGGAGCAAGGGATATATCACAAGTTTTCAACTCTTAGAATCCCTCAGCAAAATGGGGTAGCTGAAAGAAAGAAGGAATAGGACCCTGGTAGAAGTCGCTAGAGCCGTGTTAGTTGAATACTCACTTCTCAATACTTATGGGAAAAAGTGGTGAATACAGTCTGTTATGTTCTAAATTGGGTTAATATTAGATCCAAGCTATACAAGACATCCTATGAAATCCTTAAGGGTAGGACACCCAACCTCTCTCACCTTCATGTCTTCGGATGTAAAGTGTTCATTCTGAATAATGGGAAATCTCTATTAGGAAAGTTTGACCCCAAATCTGATGAAGAAGTGTTCCTAGGGTAATCAAGTGTTGGAAAATCCTTTAGATTTTTTAATATAAGAACACTAGTGGTAGAAGAGACCACTTATGTTGTATTTGATGAATTTGGTAATTCTGGAGGGTCTAAGGTAGAAGAAGAAGAAGTTGTAGAAATAACCCAAGGAGTAGAATATGTAAATCTAGAGGAAAGGGTAGAAACTGAGAATTCACTACCAAGATAATCGAGATATTCTTTAAGTCATCCTAAAGAATTGATCTTAGGAGACCCATCTGAAGGTATTAGAGCTAGGCATGGGCTCAGAAAAGAAGTAAAGCACTCTGCCTTCACTCAATCACTGAACCCACCAACATAAATCAAGCCCTATCTAATGAATTTTGGAACCTAACCATAGAAGAAGAGTTAAATTAATTTGTGAGAAATGATGTTTGGGAACTTGTTGAAAAACCTAAGGACCAGAGTGTTGTTGGAACTAAATGGATCTTCAAAAATAAAATGAATGATTCTTGTGTAGGGGTGTGAAATAAAGCATTATAAGTTGCTAAGTGGTATAACTAGTAAAAGGGATTAACTTTGAAGAGATCTTTTCCCCTGTAGTTAGATTAGAAGCCAATAAGGTGCTACTAGCCTTTGCCTTCTTTAAGGGATTAAAATAGTACCAAATGGATATTAAAAGTGCCTTTCTGAATGGGATAATAAAAGAAGATGTGCATGTTGAACAACCCCTAGGCTTTGAAAATTCATAATTTCCTAATCATGTGTTAAAATTAAAAAAGGAATTATATGGACTAAAATAAGCACGTAGAGCATGGTATGAAAGACTAAGCACATTCCTACAAGAAAGAACATTTGTTAAGGGGAGCATAGACACCGCCCTATTTCTAAAAATGGTGGGAGATGAACTACTCTTTATCCAAATTTATGTTGATGATATTTTGTTTGGATCTTCTGATAAAAATCTATGTGATGAATTTTCAAAAATAATGAGTGAGGAGTTTGAGATGAGTATGATGGGAGAACTGACTTACTTTTTGGGATTTAGTATAAGGTAGAAGGATGATAGAATTTTTCTTAATTAATTAAAAACATTAAGGACATCCTCTAAAAATATGAAATGGATAAATCTCAGCTAATTAACACTGCCATGAGTTCTACTGTTCAGTTAGATAAAGATTCAAATGGGAAATCAATTGATCAAAAGAAATATAGAGGAATAATTAAATTACTTCTTTACTTGACAGTTAGTAGACATGATATTATGTTTAGTGTTTATTTTTGAGCTAGATTTTAAGCATATCCAAAAGAGTCCCACTTGACTGCTGTTAAGAGAATCCTTAGATATCTCTTAGGTACCTAAGACTTAAGAATCAAGTATAATAGACATAGTACTCCCTTTGAAATCATAGGATATTCTAATTTATATTTTATAGGATGTAGAGTTGATAGATAAAAGCACTTTTGGAATATGTCAATTCATAGGACAGTCCTTATTCTCCTGATCCAGCAGAAAACAAAACTTAGTTGACATGTCCACTACTGAAGCTGAATACATAGCCTTAAGAAGTTATGTGGCCTAAGTCCTTTTGTTAAAACAAAAAATTCTAGATTTAATATTACATGTATGCACCATTTCAATCTTATGTGATAATACTAGTACCATCTGCATTTCAAAGAATCAAATCCAACACTCTAGGACTAAACACATAAACATAAGGCACTATTTCATTAGGGACTATGTTACCAAAGAAGACAAAAAACTACACTATGTAGCCAATGAAAATTAACTTGCTGATATATTTACAAAACCACTGGCCATTGAAACCTTCAGCACCTTAAGAACCAGATTAGGTGTGAAGGATATTCATGCTTAAAATTTATGCCTTTAGTTTCTGTTCTTTTTTTTATTTTATTTTGTTTTAGTTGTATGCTTATTTCTGTGTACGTGTTTTTATTTTTTGATTTTATTATCTTGTGTTTTTCATTATTTTATTTTTTATTATTTTATTCCTTAACTATTATTTGGTATTTCATTTTTTTCTTTCTTTTCTTCTTTTCTTTCTTTTCATTTTGTCTTTACTAATTTTGGTTTTTTTTTAATTTGTCCTGATCATCAAACAAATCACTTCAGTGAACCTCACTATTTTTCCTGTAAAAGCAAAAAAGTTCCATCTCATATCATATTGTACGAACCACCATTGTATTGTACGAATAACGATCAGACTATACGAACCCCTATTCTTCTGGATGATACACATGTCAATCCAAATTGGGATGAATTCGTTTTGGTTGGTATTATATTATTATTGATCATACGGTACGAACACATTTCATACTGTACAAACCTTTTGGTTAAGATTAGTATTGCCTGACTCCTCAGGATGATCTCCTTATCTCTAATCATATTGTACGACCAGATAACCTTTTTAATGAATCGTTTGGCCGAATAGATTGCTCATGATCGTCCCGTACGATCTCACGATCGTACTGTATGATCTCTTGGAATTCTTTTTAAAAAGCTCCAATTCATTCAAATTCTTTGCATAATTCATCTAATTCTCCTTCTTGCAATCCCAATCTGTGCAATGGCTAGTGGTGGAAAATGTAGTCGCCAAACCCAGGGTGCTTCCTCCTCTCACAACCCTACCGACGATCATTTTCTAATAGCTTCTGATGAAGCTACCTACCACAAATACAAAAAAGCCAATATCACTCCTTCGAGGCTTCTCAACCAATAGGCCTTAAACTTTTTTGTAATGAACCTTTTCAATTCTACTACACTCTAATTCCTCCGCACTTTAGCCTATTCTTTCCACTCTGAAATCCTCTACGAGTTTCTAGCAAATCTTAGGATCAATGGGGGTGCTACTATAATGTCTTCCCGTGTTTGTTGTCAGAATGTAAAAATAACCAATGAGTATACATGAATCCATCTTCAGTTAAACACCCAAGGAAATAGACCCCTCACTATGGCCTCCAAATCTGATTTTTACTAGAGTGCTGTAAATTTCTTGCTTAGAAATGCTGCACTGAACTACCACCAACCCTTGATTCACACTCTAAATCAAAATGCTAGGGTATATCTTGGATAAAAATATAATATCATATGTCATGCTCCTCCTGACCACACTCCAATCTTTTTCTTGGATGCCTCTTTTCGTATGCTTTTTCATAGGGAATAGGAGCCAGAAGACCCACTACTTGATGAAGAAGGACATGTTACCCCTACAACTGATCCTGTACCTGCACCACCTCCTGACCACTACCCATCTGAGAAGTTGATTCAGCATTTTGACAGACTTGAGACTCGCCTGGATCAACATCAAACCCAACTTGATAATGATATGGGTTTGTTCAGGGAGCAATTTGGAACTATCCAATAGTAGTTCACCTCCATCTAACAATAGTATGATACCTTTAGTCAGTTCTTCCAACCACATCCACATCCACCTCATGATCAAGATCCACCTCTATTCTAGTTTTTTTTAGTTTTTGCTATGTTGAACTTTTATTTTTATGTCTATGCTTGTTTGTTTATACTTTATTTTGTAATGTATTTTTCCTTTTAGTCCTTTAGTCCTTCTTCTATTGTCAAATGTTTTTCTTACAAAAAAAAAGTGTTTATTTTCTGTGTCAAGTGGTTCTTGTATTTCTTTCAGGTAGATTCTTGTATTTGTTTTAATGTTGGATTATTTTTTGTGCCCTTTGACTGAGAAAATTTTTAGACTAGTAAAATGGCATTTCTGTTGATCGTGCTGTACGATTTTCATCCATACTGTACAAATTAAATTATACTATATGACTTAGATCATACTATACGAATGAACTCTTACTATAATGCTCTTTTCTGTTTGTAATAAACATATTTATATTCTAACTTAAAAGTTTAAATAAGAAATTACTAACATTTTTAAAACTAAAAAGGATTAAAAATTTTATGAATTTTCATATCCCTTCTTATTTTCTGTGCATGTTAATTCCTTGTGTGAACTTAAAAATTTAAATCAAATTGGAATTGAGATGGTTGAAATGAAAACATATTCATTCTACTACATCTTTTTATATCATGGATATATTTTACAATTTTACAAATGAAATTCTTGATTTTTCTAAATCAGGCTATTTATTCCTATTAGAAAGATTGGGTTTGCTTTGTAGATTATTCCACCCTATACAAGAGAGTGAGTTATTCTTATCTTTTATTTGCAAGATAGTATTTACAACTGAGATTCTTAAAGATTTAGAAAGGAAGTAATTTGTAAAAATCAAAAGTGGCATAAAATGAGCCCAAAATCAAAAGATGCGCAATGATGCTAAAAGTAAAAGATGCACTAAGTGTATCAAAAATAAAAGATGCATAATGTGTACTGAAAGCTGATAAAAGATGCACAAAATGAGCCCAACTTAAATTAATGTTTCTTTCTGGTAAATCTTTAAATCTTAGAAAATTCCTGTGTTTGATAATATGTTTAATACTTAATTTTGGAAAATCTTTGTTCTTCATTCTTCAGTTTTACACTAATATTATATTTGATATATTTCATGCTAGCTATCTAAAAATATAAGTTTTCCTATCTAATTGTAATTCCGGAATTAAATTTTTGTTTAAACAAAGGACTTTAACCTGCTAAGATTTTAAGCTAGGTGTGCAAACTCTAGAATCCAAATCCTTTGGTTGCAATAAAGTCAACACTTATCTTATTTGGTCTTTTCTATTTGTAGAGTAAATTTATTACATTTTGAAAAATTCCCCTGAGAGTTATCATAGCTGTGTTGTTTTTTCTTTACCTTGAGTTGTTAGTCTTTTTAAATCTGTGTGTTTTTCTATTTCTATTTTTGGTTCTATTTTTTCTTTACTATTATTTTCCCTCTTTTTTTTATGTCAAAAGGGTAAGAATTATATTATTGTTGTGTTGTTATTCATTTTTTGGGTTTTCATATGGTTGTCATCTTAGATGGAGTTTGGAGGTTAACAACTTTTTGAAAATCCTAAACAATAATGTTCGCCATCATAAAAATGAGGGAGATTATTGCAAATCTAATCCAAGCACTATGATTTTGATAATAACAAATATTATTATATCTGTAACTTCTTTATACTATTTTTGTGATATTTTATCTTTTGTGTACCAATGTTTCAGGAATTCAGTCCCCCATTCACTTGCAATTTTGATCAGCTTAAGACTAAGTAGACTAGGGTTACAATCTATATTTTTTAATTTATTCTATATTTTTCTCTTCTTGAGTCGTGTCATGTAATTAGGTGTATATTTTTGCTGAGTAACCTTGCACACAAATAGGGGGAGAGAGAAAAATGCTTTTGAGAGAGTTCTTTTTTTAAGTAAGTAATACTGTATGATTTTTTCTTCGTACTGTACAACTTTATTTCATTCTATACAATTTTAATTTGTATTGTATGATCTATTGTGCTCTGTCAAAACCCTAGCTGCTAGAGGTTAAGAAAGATACTAATTATATGCTGATCGTACAATAAGATTTGGTTTGTACTGTATGACCTAATTAAAATCTTTCTTAATTAACCCCTTGATATACATCAATCAAATCTTGGATAATTATTATGTCCGATCATACTGTACAATATAGTTCGTACAATACAATTAATAGTGTACTAAATTAGTCATCCCAGAGATTGTATTGAACAAAATCCATAATTTTTGTATTTATCATATTGTATGATGTCTATAGTGTGGACCATCGAAAATGTATGAAGTTAGCCGTCCCAAGAGTTATCCCAAACGAACTGAAGAAATTTCTATTGTTCATGCTATATGATATCTTGATCGTATTGTACAAAATGTTATAAAGGCTAAATTATTCATCTACACTAACTAACTGGACGATTCTAAATTAGACTGATTATAGTGTACGATATGTGTATCGTACTGTATGAATAAAAGATGAAAATCTTGAAAATTAGGGTATCTTAAAGCCCACTACTTAAGGTTTTCTAATACTCCTATTAGAAAATCTTTGGCTATGTGAACTTCAAGAGAGAGACCCTTGAGTAAGAGAAGAAGGAGAGCTTTGTGAGAAAAGGGAGGGAGATTTTGTGAGGGAGAAGTTGTGAGAACATTTACAAGGTTTCTCCAAGCAAGAATCTTGCCTAGTATCTATAAATGTTTGCCTGGATTCTCTGTGGCTTCGGAGAAGAAGTTCTTCAGCAAAGATCATGGTTCTCTGACCATCAATTGGAGGGTGAAAAATAAGTTGTGGTTCTCTGACCATCACTTGGAGGATGAAAATAGAGTTGAGGTTCTCTGCTTATAAAAGAGTCACGGTTCTCTGCTGCATTGGGTTGGTGAAATAGTGTCTGTATAGGCTTCCCCGCCTTGCTGTGAGAGCAAAGGAGAGTCACTACTATTTAGTGCAATACTTGGAGAGGGAGTCTCTAAGGAGTGGATGTGGGTCAGGTTGACCAAATAACTATAAATTCTAGTGTGTTCATTCTAATTATTTTTTACATTTTAATTTCCACATTATTTTGTGATTACAGTGTGGTTGAAAGCTCTTATTTAGTTTGTTATTATGAAATACTCTACTTCCACATTCATTGATTAAAATTACTTATTTTTAATTATTAAAAAGATTATAAATGAATCTTTTTTGCATTAAGAATTTTTAAATAACCAATTCACCCTCCCTCTTGGTTAGCCTTAGGCTAGTTCTTTAGATTTTAATGACCCTCATGAATTTTCAAGATATCCCCACTAAGCACGATTACAAGGATGCCTAATAACATTCTAAAAACCCAACTAGAAAGTGAGAAATTGTATCCATTCAGCTCAGCCTTTCCAACCAAAAAAGGACCCTATCACAAAACGAGAACAAGTCTCCAAAATTTGTAAACAAGGCCTGCAAGGACACTGAATAAAAAAATTAAAAGTAACATAAATGAAAAAACATAAGAAGTAAAAACACTGAGCAAATAAAATAACCTACATATTAAGAAATAGTTATGCAAATTAACATTATGAAAAGACATAATGATAGTAAAGACAGCCCTGTACTTATCAAAATTGATTCTAAAAAGTAGCAACAACAATATTAAAAGACTATCAACGATCAGGCCACTACAGCTGCAGTAATAATTCCCAATATCGCCATCAACACATACTGGATAGCAGTGCCAAAAAGAATACAGGATAATTAAAAAGTCAAGAAAGCATTTAATAGAGAAGTAATTTTGATCCATAAAGAGTCCACAACCACGAAATACTAATCCTAAAATTCCAGTAATGACGATGATAATAGCAACCACTATTAAAGACAACCCAATGATACCAAGCAACCAATAAAAACAACAAAACACAGTACCATAGGGTAGAGGTAGCAGTAATATCCAACCAAATAGAACAGTTAATGGAGGGGTCCTCAAAAATCAGACGACCAAAAAGCATCTGATGCACACACCACCATAAATTAAGAAAACAAAAAATCTAATGAAGAACACATCCAGCCCACAAATAATATAGGAACAAATCCGTAGCAGGAAAACCAAAAAAGGAGATAGACTAATAGAGCTCAGGAAGAGACAACCAAAGCAGTCATCAATTTGATAACACCAATGCCGCTCATTCCTACACACAGAAACTCTCAAACACATGAAGATTCAAAGTGCAGGACTAAAGGACAAGAAGTATAAAAAATAGAGCCACAGAATCGCAAAGCCACTAGCAGGTGAATTCTAGGCACAAGCACCTAAATTTACCAAAAATAATGGGTATGATTAAAAAACATTTCTATGGGGAAGTAAGGATTTGTTCCCTTAGTGTCACAACCATGCCTCCATTTGCGCTTATACACATTGCACATTCAAACCACATACACAAGCCTCTAACTTAAATTTTCTTATGGGATGTTTGATTTGCTGAAAAAGGAATACAATATTTATGCAAGCCTCTAACATAAAATTTCCTATGGGATGTTTGATTTGCTCAAAAAGGAATGCAGTGTAAAAGTAGTACTACAAGGTTGTTTGGATATGTATAAAATGAAAGCATGAGATTACCTTTTATTTATTTTTTGGTTTGAAGTAAAATGAACGCAATGTAAAGTATTAAGCGAGTGGTGGTAAGTGCATGACATTGGTGATGGTGATTGTCAACAATGGCCAACAGTGGTGGATGGTGGCAACTAATGATAGTGGTGGTTAGTGATGGACATCACTGGTTGTTGGCATTGATGATGGTTGTCATAAGCGTTCGTAGATGGTCAATGGTGGTGGTGGCTGGCTGTGGAGGAGAGGGACAGAGCTTGGTAGGCTGAAGTGATGGTCTATAGCACCTGTGGTGGTAAAGGTCGGTGGTGCTCGATGTTGAATATAGGGGGGAGACAATGACGATGGAGGTCGGCAGTGGTGGTGATCGGTGTGGCTGATGGTGGTGAGTGGTAGTTAGTGACAACGGGAGATGGTCGGTAATTGAGTTGGTTCATAGCGGTGGCAGGCGTGCAATAGCGACATGCTATGGTGCTCAATGGCGGTGGGCAGTGGTGGTTGGTTGCTAGTGGCCTATGTGTGGTTGCGACAATAGTAATGAAGTTGCACTGTATTTGGAACTCATTTAAATATGAGGATATCCAAATGCATGAAAAATGAACTGGAGGGTGTATTCCGAATGCGTTAAAATTTTACACTGCATTTGCTTAACTTTAAACCAAATACTAATAATCTCAAAACCATTATGTATAAAATACTTTACTCTCCTATTACTTCAAACCAAGTAACCCATTAATTAGAAACCTAAGGCCCCAACCAACATTTTATGATGGACTGTATAAATAAACTTTTGTTCAGTCTTGTGCTTTTATTTTTTAAAATAAAATTATTAATTTTCTTATTTTCTTACATGCAAAAATTAAGTTAAAGGTTAGTTTGGGAAAGCTTTCTTCATTTTTTGCTTTTCATATTATAACAACAATTCTGTTTAGATACTAGTTTCTCATTGCTCTCTAAAAATTTATGTACTAGGTAGTTTCTTTCACAATAGCTTAAAAAAATTACTTTCGTCACAGAAGCTTGACAATCACCTTTATAAAAGGTGAGCCTATCCCAAACAAACCCTAAGGCTTCATTTGGGACAAGCATCTTATTGCTTTACTTTTTTGACTATAACCACCGTTTCTATTTGGCCATTAATTCCTTTTTCGTTACTATTAAATTTTTTTTGAGCGAGGAAGCTGCTTTCTATAGAAGCTATTTAAAAAATTATTTTCTATACAGCAGTTTTAAAATCATATTTATCAAAGCTACAACTATCGGAAACGGACTCTAAGGCTTCTTTTGGGATAATTTTCTGACTACTTTTTAAAGCAGCTTTTAGTATAAAAAATTTTCTTTAAAGAAGAGAAAGAGCAATGGCAAAAAACTATTCTAAGCCAAGCCTAATTCTCGCATTTCAAGATGTGTGACTTCATTAGGATATTGCATCAATTATGTAATCTACCATCTGCTTTAAATGCAAAAATGATACGTCAAACATGGCTTTCAAAATGACAGCACCATTACAATATTCAATCTAGCAATTTGCAAAAATGATGCAATTATATTACAAATACTATTATTAAAAATGACGTCACTATTGGGAGTTGCTCAAATATGATGTAATTTTTTAACAATAGCTAAATTCTATAATATTGAATGAAGAACTTAGAAACACATCATCGTCTTATTTATAGTCATTGTTTCCACATGTTCTCGTCACTAGCGGTCATTAAAATCATAATCTTAAATGACTTTTTTAAAATATATATCATAAATTTTACATTTATTCAACTTCACATGCCTTTAACATTGTTTCTGTCTCAGTAGAGCTCAACGTCAGTAAAGAAGAAGACATTTCGTCGTCACCTTCCGTCCCTTTAAGCTAATATAATATATCATCAGAAGTAACGCTGTGATTTGTATTCAACTATGATAACAAAAGTTGGGGGGCCATGGAACTCTCCATGATTACGCAATGTAAGGAAATCTTTATCAAAGAAGAATAAAAAAATATTAAATCTACGGTAAATTTTTACTGTAAATTTCTATATTAGCAGTATAAAAATAAAAAATAAAAAATATTTTATAGAAATTATGAAATATTTGTTTTATACTTCAAATTATGATCATACTAATTGTTTTATTAAATGATTTTTATTTTAATTATTAATCAAGCATACTTGATGTGCAAATAGAAAACGTTGAGTCGAATATTTTTATCTAATTGTTATTTGGATTATATTGAAAATTTAATATTTGTCAAACTTTTTTATGTTATTTGTTATGCTGATTATGTACAAATATCCTAATACATTTTTAATGTCTCATACATTATGGGAAAAATAATTTTAACTAATTTTTTAATTTGGCTTGAAATAAAATTATGCAATTTAATGAAATTAAAATATTTTAGAAATGGTAAATGTCTGCTATTTATGCTCATTTTGAACAATTTGAAATAAAATTTTATAAGATATATTTTTTCATTAAAATGAATCACGAGTATTGTTTGACATAAATTATTTTCTTGTTAAAAAACAATGGTCTCACCTATTCAGAAAAGATAAAAAAACCTTGCATATGCATTACTTAGTTGATGAGATGATACATTAAATTGTTGAATTATGAGGCCAAAATAAATTATGAATAACCTAGGATCTCTCAGCTATCATTTGGTAATCTCGACATTCATAATTCTATGATTTCTTATATTAATAAAATAAATTGTAATTACTGTATTGGGTTATCACATGATCAATTGGCAAGCTTACAATTTAATTATTGCATGTAATAAAAAAAGCTTCACTATGTTATTTAGCGATTCACCTTAAGCTGACCTCAATCCATATTTTCTTGAGTATCATATATTAGAGAGGGTGTAATCCACTTAAGAAAAAATTAATGTTGAAAAAAATTATGTGGCATTGAAGCTATACTTATTTTATCGTGGGTTGCATGATTTAAAACAAGTGCATGCAATTATTTGGAGGATAAAAATCCTTTCTTGAAACATTTACTTTATTATTAGTTTAGTGCACACCATATTTAGCGAAAAAGAATACATTAGTGTACACATCATATCATTAAAATGACCTTATGGATCATCAAGAACAAATTTGAATTATGCGAATGTTGAAGTACAATCTTAGAACCCTAAATAAAAGGACATACCTTTATCTAGCATCCAATATACTTTTGAACAAAGAGAACGCAATATATTTTTAATCCATGTAATTTATAACTACAAAGAAATAGCTTGACAATGACTATAGATGAGACTAGCATATTAAATACATCACTCATAATAATTAAAAGAGCCAACCATTCTTATCCTTTCAATAGTAGTATTTTTTAAGGAGATTACCCATATTATGACATCAAGTTACCTAATTCACATTAAACTATGTAGTTAAAAAGATCATATGTTGAGTGATGTTATATTTATAGTTGGGATCCATGGCCTTTTAAGTCAACCTTTAGTTAATAAATTTATTCTTTCCAACAATAAACTTGAGAACTTGTTGGCATTTAAAATTAATTAAAAAACTCTCAGAACTCTGCCAACAAAAATAATATCAAATCAATCTCAATTGTTAATTAGAGACATAAACACTTTTGCACCAATCATGGATAGTTCTGACAAAATCCTTGAAACACCCCATGATGCTACATTTGATGATCTCCTCCTACCTAAGAAGGACACTTTATCAACGACCCATAAGTAGCACATACATGTTGTGTGCTCAAGCCACAATATATTATATTTATTAAGCCACATATGGAGTTGAATCCAAATATATTCCATCTTCATGATCATAAACTTAAAGAAACTTACCACTATAGGAAACTAGACCTTTTTCTGGAAGTAATAGCGATAGGAAAATGGTCAAATGGATAATACCTCAAATTAATTAAAGAAATATTTAATAATATGAAAATTTACCTTTAAAACCTTGAAGAAATGAATGAAATCAATGTTGAAACCAACTTGCATGAGCTACGGGTTCAAGGTGAGTGAAAATGGCTACTATGTTTTGTTCATGTGAAATGGAGAAGAAAGGGTTATCAGTAAGAAATTAGAGGCTTATTGGTGGGTTTCGGAATAAAACATTTTGTCAATTTTAAAGATAAATTTTCTATGGAAATTTTTGCTAGAAAATTTTCCAAAAATTTACTTAGCAGTGAGTGTATTTTGCTTCGAGCCAAAAGTTATAAAACATAAAAAAATTAAATTACCATGATAAAAAAAATATTTTTATAAATTTTCCTCACATGTTACAAATTTAAGGAACTCAAAGATAATTTCAAAGATGAAAAACCAGGGATATTTGAATATTCACATCACAAGATTTTTCAGAATTTAAAAAAAAAAAGCTATAGACAATTAAGCACATTTAAAAAGTAAGTAAGCATAAGTGTTCATGCTAAAGCATAAACAATTAAAATGGGCAAAAATCCATTTTTCTGTGTTTAGCACTAACACTTGTATGCACATCTCAAACCGTCCAACATAGTATTTTACTATTCTCTCCTTCGATCATCACTAGGTGGAAAAGACCATCTACTTAATGTATAATTGAGAAACAACATATTCTCTTTTACTCTATCGAAAGACCCCTACTCTAGCCCACTAAATAGTCAAGTAATAGAATAAAATAAACATTGAGATTTCTCAAATCCCTTACAACTTCAATGCAAAAATTCCTTAATATATGATAGGATCTTTATATGTTTTAGCTTTGTAAATGATTCAGACCTTCATGATATAGCTTACACTCTATTGATGTCACTTAAAATGGTTTAATTTTACTACATTGTATAACATATTTAATGTAAGTGCATTTGTCTTGTCAAGTAATATATATATATATATATTAATGAGAAGAGTGTCGATTCGGCGAGGAACAAACTAGAAATTTCTAAGTTCACCTTAGTACTACCTACTAAATTGTTATGTTTATCTTGCCTAAGGTTTTAAAATGAGTTGTGCAAGATAAGTTTTAAAAGCTTCAAATACAAAAGCAAATATTCAATATTTTGGAAATTATAAACCAATGATATTTAAAAGAACATGATTTATTTAGAATGGTTTACTACCTATTATTGATGTGTATCAAAGCATAAGTACTCCTGATCTCTCTCATGCTAATTAAGAATTTGCTAGGATCCTTAAGAATTAGCTAGGATCCCTCAAGATCACAATATTTTTAATTTATGTAAGCCCTATACATAAATCAATTGAAGCACTGAGAAATTAAGAACAATATGGATAATTTAATGATTTAACATACTCTAAGTAATACATTCCTTTTAAATAATCATAGATTTAGGGAAAAGATTTAGATACCCATAGAGGAGATGTAACACATAAAAATAATTTTATTGCACCAAATAATCAAAAAGTTACAAACTTAAACACAAAATAACTAATGTAAAGTAAGGTTTAAAAATGACCTAGAATTAAAATACAACCCCTTTTGCACTTCTTCACTTGATCCACACAAGTACAAAACTCAAAAGAAAATCATACAAGCTTCTCCCTCTTAAGATAGCCAACACTAACACACACTTACATAAAATGACTCAATAATGTCTCAACCCCTTTTTAAGAGGTCTAAGGCTACTATTTATATTTTTTTCTGAATAATAAACTTGCATCATGGCTCTTTCCTAGTTTCATTGCAAGCTTTTAGAATAGTGCATTGGTTCTCCAAACACCACATTGATTTACTGGTTCAACTGTCTCTCATTGCAGAGCTAAGCAATTAGGTGTTACGACACTCTTTTATGACATTGTTGTGCTGAAATGATGGCCCCTCAGTGCTAAGCTCTCTAGTCCATTCTTAGGAGATCTCCATTGCGGGACTGGTGATGTAGCATAGTGGTGCAAGAATGAGTTTTTGTGCTGTGACACTAGCTATGTGGTGTTGAGGCACTGCCTTTGTGGTTTTGTTCCACTGATTCAATTTTTTTCTACTACATTAGGAGAACAAATACCTTTTTCATTGAGCATATGTTTTGACAAAAAAAATAAATTAATAATCTAAGTATTAATATATTTCAAAAGTTAGAAGATTTTCTAATAAAATAGTTTATAACATCTTATTCCTTCAGTTTAATTTAATATTCCTTTTAAATTAAACTTTGATGGATAAATAAGTTTAACTACCCTACTTAGGGTTCTTAAATTTTTAGAATTAATGAATAATTATATTTAGTTATCCTTAAATCTAAAAATAAATATTCCATAAGTATTCTAATTCCAATAATTCCTTTAGCAGTATGGAGGTAGGGATTGATATTGTAGGTACTAATATGCGAGTTTAAGTCGATCTAGATATTATGTGCACCAATTTTTGATATTCCAGTACTTTATCCTTTTTTAATAATTTTCATTTTTAGCTCTTTCATTTTATAAGAAATCTAATTTTGATGTTGCATACCTCTCTATTACCCCCACTAAATATACTAATATAAAGGTTGTTAAAGGTTTCATAATTCCCTGATTACTTGCCACTAGGTGATTTAGGATTAATTTAATGATTTAGTTTGTATTAATCCTAAAATTAAATATTCCCTAATAAGTAGTTAAGTTCTTAAATGATTTTAGGAACTTATCTTATCTAGAATTACTAATTTATATGAAAAGTTTAATTGTTATTTTATAGGAAAAATTTTGTAAGTTTTGTACTATTAAATACATAAGAATCTTAACTTAGAATTTTTTTTAAATTTATAACTCAAACAAAAATTGTGATGGTGAAAACAAAGGAAAATAATTCTTTTAAAATATGGAGAAATTTTGATTTCATTCATCTTTTCCTAATTATAACTTGTTTAGAAAAAAACTAAATAAAATGCAAGAAATTATTGCAACAAATTAACATAAACAAGAAACTTAAAAAAAATAAAACAAAGGAAAATATAATAGAGAAGTAAAAATAAACAACAATAAAAAATCTAAAAAAAACTAATGTGAGGCCAATATTAGGGCTTTCCCTACTCATCATCATGATAAACATCATCACCTTCTTGTTCTTCCTAAGTTACTGCTATCAATGCTACTACCGAAGGTCCTGCTCCTAGATATGTCCCAAAGGTGGGTGGGCTAGGAAAAGAGTTTTATTGAGCATGGTAAGCTCGCTCCCAATTCTTGAAAATTCATAATATAGTCGCATTATAGTCATCCTAGCACTAAAATTATCTCTGCTGTTGGGGCATCACGTGGTCATAGTAGGAGTATATCCCTTGTACAAAACTAGTTAGCTATTTCCCAAAGTGCACTACATGAAAATCATCCATTCCCGGTGGACATATCCAGTTACCGGTTGTTTCTAAAATTTTTTATGGTTTTCTAATGGTTAAAACAACATCGAAATAAATCACATAGGAAACTAACTCCGAAAGCCCTTCTCTTACAGTTATATTTTTCGACAATTTTTTGGCGGCTATAACCGCTGGAAATTCTCGATGAGAAAGACTGCGAAGAAACCGCCGGAACTTTCTAGTAGAAAGATCGCAAGAAAACCACCGATGATTACTGGTGGTCAAAATGACTTGACCACTGGTAAACTATTGGTAATTATAGGAGGTTAAACATAAAATATGGGGATAGAAAAATATTTGATATTAAACTTTCGACAGCCAAACCATTCCTTAGCCACCGAAAACCTATAGCATTTGAAAAAAGAATTGATGTCCTCCCCTCTATCTGAACACATTTCTATAGTTATACATGTAGCAGCTAAGTAATATAAACAAATTGAAATACCATAATATAATACCCCCAATCAACGGATGCTCATGCAGTTCAAAACATAAAATATAAAACACATAAACTTTAAACATCGAAAAATAAAAACTTCAACTTGTTAAACAATCTTTACAACATAAATAACTAGTTTCACATCCATATGTTCAGAATACACAAGCTAGTTCTTCAAGAAAATACAACTACTAATCATTGTTTGTGTCCTCGCTACCCTGTGATACATGTATAAGTTCTTTCTTTTTTTTCTTCTAATTTTTAGCTCGATATGATCGTAACTCTTCCTGCATCTCAGCCTAGATCTGCCTCATCTGCGCTATCTCTCTTGTCAGGATAGCAACCCTTTGGTTGATGATTTCTTTATCTCCACTAGCATCATAAAATGTTGAAGTAGATGTACTCCCCTCATAAGCATATCCTTGTGAAACTAAGCCATAAACCCTCCCCCTTTACCTTCCTCCAATAACTTTTGACCATGTGTTGTACTCAGAATACTGTGTCGATCCTTTTAAGAAGATCCCTCACCAGTAAATGAATAGCACTCCCAAAGTTGTATAAAATCATCCTATGAGAATAAATCGATAAAATAAAAATTTTCTTTATTTCTTACTATTACAAAAAAAATGATACTCACGTCAGCTTTTCTCGCATTCTCATCAACCCACTGATCATCAAATTTATGTTGGTGAGTCCTCATATGCAGCTCCAGTGGTGTTGGCTCCTGACCAAGATACTATTTTTACAAATTGAGAACATAGTTAAAATAATATACATATATTTTTGAAACTAATCGAAATAATCTTTTACCGATCATCATCTGTGCTCAGTATGAGGCACTAAACCGCCCATATGAAGAGAGTTTTATAAACCCCCATAGTTAAATGCTCTATTTTGTTTATTCTGCTCTCTCAATTTGGTGAACTCAGGGCTCGCCCAAGCTCTGCTCAAATTAGGTTATACTCCCTTACAAATTTAAAATGGATGTTGCATAGACTTTCTAATGTACATAAACATGTCCCTAAGATGAGTAGAGCCTCCATTCTCAAAATTTATTCTGATCCTCGAACCATGCTCAGTCAACCACCTAAAATTTTTCTATAAAACATATGCATCATAAAAAATAATATAAATACAAATGAAATAAAAAGTTTTAGGTAATGCCAAATAAATATACTTGAAATTCTATGAACAATATATCTGTAACTTCCTTTAAAAATTCTTTCATGATAAGTAAGGAGCATTTTATTTGCTCTATATGATGTCATGAATCTTATAGGTAGGCTGCCTTGAGGGATTGAAGCTGCATGTAAATTTTTTTTCAAATTACGTAGCAAATCAAATTATAATAACATTACAAATTAAACTGAATGTATGTATCACCCTCAGGCTTTATATATACACGCTTATCTTTTGCTATTGCAGGCTCCCTAGCCCTAGCCCCTACTTGTGCTGATTGTTCACCCTATTCTGGCTACACAGGAGGTGAATAATAATAGGGGTAATGGTTAGGAGGGTAATGATAGGTTGATGGAGATGCACAGGTGGTGGGGGGTAATATATATAGAATGGAGCTGAGTGTGTATGATCTGAAGTGGGAAATTAAGGACTAGTAGTTGTATGAGGAGGGAAGTACCCATCATGGCATGGAACTCCAACCATAGTTGGATCTATCTATCCCTGACCCTGCTCAGTGGGGGACTGATGCTGGCACCCAGGTGGTGGTGATGGCACTCCTCTCACTAGTGGAACTCTCTGGCCCTGACCTTCTTTACATTGTCTTAACCTAGTTGGTCTAGTGCTCAACTTTTTTCTACGACTAAATATTGATATAATTGATATATAAGGAGGCTCATCACCTGAAGCTATCTATAGTAAAAAAAGTAATTAGTTTACATTTCATGAAATTATAGTAAAACCTAAAAATGAAGCTATAATAGATATGAATATTTGTATAGTTAGACAGCTAAAAAAATATAATTACAGAATGTATAAATAATTTACATAAAATTTATTTATAGAATATATAAATTATTTATAGAATGAATAAATGATTTTGCATTTAAAGATGATTTATATAATGTATAAACAGTTTACATTTAAATCAGCTTCAAAAAAGAATTCATACAAAAATTGCAGTTACAAAAATTATAAATAATTTAAGAACAACGCAATAAATTAACAATGACATTCTACGTTGTTTACCATCTACATTTGAATAAATTTGTTTACCAACATGTTCTTCAAAAACTACATTGCAATAAATAAAAAATGCTACATTAAAAATTTATAGTTACCAACTTGTTCTTCCTATATTCATGATACAACATTAAGTACATTATAAATAATTTGGTCACTTAAGCTACAAGAACTATTCTAAATCAGAAATGCTTTCAGTTCTCTCCATGTTATCTTCACTTTCTCCCTCGTTCGCACTTGAAGAGCTTGACGAGCTATTTACATCCTCTAACTACATTTTAGCATTATGCAATGAACTATTAAGAATATCAATTTCAATAGCCCTATAATCTGTCATCTCATCCTCTTGATGTGTAGTAGCTATCACGTATTGTTGGTCAACAATCCCTCATGCTTTAGTTTTTATAATAGCTAGCCAATATTGCTTATCTTTGTGACCACTGGGATATTTGCTAATATAAACTTGAATAGCTTGACTTGCTAATAGAAGTGGATCAAACTTCTCGTATCATCTACTATGTTTTACCTCTACTAAATCATACATAGGATTAACCCTTATTCCTCTATTCAGTACATAATCGTACCATTAACAGTTGAATAAATATAAAAGATTCTCATCTTCTCCTGGGTACTTCTGCTCAAGAACCTCATTGGAAATACTGTAATAATCATTATCATCTTCTTCATGAGTGTTTCCTCTAACACAAACTCCATAATTTTTAGTTTTGCTTCCTTCACTCCATGACTTGGAATAAAATTTAAAACCATTAACTATATATATATTGGCCAGGTGTTTGCTTTCACATTAAGCCCCATGCCAGTTCTTGTAGTCCTTTATCGAAAACCATGTTATAGGGGTTATGTACCTAATAAAATTTGAAAAATTAGAGCTTCTAGAATTTAATAAGATGTAAATTATTAAAATAACATAGAATTTACTAACATAAGATGTAAACCATGCTGAGAATTCATTTGTAATAACTTGCTCAATAACTATAATATCTGTTGGAGACAAACTGCTTACAAAATATTTGGTGAAAAATCATCTAATTAACACTTGAGAATTAAAAAATCAACATTATTTTCTTGCACATTATGGGGAAATTTACTCTAAGATAGGTAGGACTTCTTAACGGTTCAGTAACACATATAAGAACACGATTTTGATTTCTAAATTATTGAGGAATCTTACAACACATTTGTCACTGGCCTTTTCATGACTTCAAAAGACTAATATTGTAGATTACGATTGTTCTTCGATATGAAAGTCCATGTTATGACCAATCATTATTCTTATACTACTCACATGGGCCTCGAAGTAGTAGGAGTAGAAGTGGGTGGTTTCTTAAGTAAAATATGTTTCACATATTAATCCTTCTGGTCCTTCTTTATTCTTAATATATTTTTTAAACTTATTTAAATATTCCTAAATGATTATAATTATCAATTACTATTAAAAATATTTAAGATAATGTATTAAAAACACATATTACCTCTCAAAAGGGTACATCCAATGATATTGCACAAGTCCACTAACAGTAGCCTCATAAGGTAGATGGACAGGAAGATGTTTCATAGAATCAAAGAATCTTGGGGGGAAATTTTTTCTAACTTATATAGGGTGATTGGTATGTTCTCCTCACTCCTCTATAAAGCCTCTTCACTTAGTTTAGATGAATATAGGTCTTTGAAGAAAATTCTAAGCTCTATCAATGGATTCGATATATAATCTGATAACAAACATATTATAATTGGAAGGAGCATCTCCATAATTATGTGACAATGATGAATTTTTAGTCCGAATAATCTCAAAGATTAAAGGTCCATGCATCAGCTTAAGTTTGATCCAAGGCCATCAGACATTTTTAAAACTTGAAACCACTTAAATATTTATCTTTTTTATTCTAACATGAATGAGTAAAGTGCTTTGGGCTTCATTATTCTGCCATCATTAGTTGCTGCTAACTCTAGATTTCTTCATCGGTAGCACTCTTTAATGTCCATTATAGCTTTCATATTATCCTTACTCTTTCCTTTAACATCTATGATTGTATTAAAAATATTATCGAAGAAGTTCTTCTCAATGTGCATAACATCCAGATTATGTCTTAACAAATTTATGCTTCAGTATGGTAATGTCCAAAAAATACTTTTCTTAATTTAATTATATTGAATACCATGTCCTTAAAATTTACACTCAAATAATGTAGGAAAATCAATAATTCATGAAATCATAGAAAGTCTCTATAGTTTATCATAAAAACTTAATCTGGATGGAGTCGGTGACCCCTTAACTCTGTTTCTAACGAATGCATCCTTATTTCTCCTAACTAGATGAAATGAAGGCAGGAACATACGATGACAATCAAACTATATATCTTTTCTTTCATGTTTTAGTGTGAAAGATTTAGTATTCTCCATGCAGTAAGGGCAAGCAAATTATCCTGATGTACTCTAACCTAATAACATATCATAAAGTAGAAAATCACCAATGGTCCAAAGTAATGCAGCTCTAAGGAGAAAATTCTTTTTACTTGAGATGTGGTATGTGAGGACATCCTCTTCCCATAAGAACTTGAGATCAACATTTAATTATTGAAAACAAAAATTATTTTTTGCTTTTGGATTATGTAGTCCAAGTATTATAAGTGTTAAGAATATTTATGGGTAGTCATGCACATCTTTGGTGGAAGATTGTATGGTGTTAGTATAACTAGCCAATAAGTATATGGTGAAGCTGCCTAAGTGTATGGAGTAAAACCACTAGCAGATAATCCCAATCTTCTGTTACATGGCTCAACATCAAATGAAGCATGTGTTCGATCAAAATATTCCATGCATCAGCATTTGAAGGATGAGAAAGAACCTCACTATGAGCTAATTTCTCCTTATGCCATCATATGTGATCTGCTGAACACATTGATGCATAGAGCTAATGAATTATTTAAATAATAAATAAATAAAATAAATGAGAATGTGGAACATCATTTTTTTGATGATGTTGTTTTCCCGAGTTAGGTTTGAACTGAGGTGCATTATAAGTATGATAATAAACTTCTATTGCATCATCCTTATGATATAACAAACAACCATTTATTCAATAATCAATTTTCATAATGGTGAGATACAACGTAGATACTGATATCTTCATTCGATACAAATCTATGGGGATTAAATTATTTGTTGGATTTTTTTTAGAAGACTAATAATGTCATAGAAGCACTCACGAAGAATATTATAATTAGTGTTGATACTTAGCATCCTAACAGCATCTGATAATTCTAAATGAGATATACAACCATCCCAAATTAGTCTTTAAGAAGTATATAGTAATTAAAAAAAATGGTTTATGGGTTTGACGGCTCTTCCATGTTTGCTATTAAATTAGGACCTACTGTATCAAAAAAAAAAGTTCTTCATAAGGTCTACTCATTTGATCTTCATCAACTATTACAGAAGTTATGGTGTCAGCATTATTGGCCACACGTGTTATGGAAGGTAGCCTAACTAGTTGGGGTAGAGCCATCTATGTATATGCTAGTGCAAAGTAAACTTAATCAAAACTTTAAATTAATAACTTAGCTATACTTAATCATTCCATTAAAACAAAGTTTCCTTCTAATCATAATTTTTTTTAAAAGTAGAGCTACACAAAACCTTCCTACACTAAGTCTAATAATAATAGTAATGTTAAATATCCAATAGTAAATCTAAAAATGAATATACAAATTTCTTGTAAAAAATTATAATTATAACATAAAATAATCTAAAATCTAACAGAAAAAATTTTTTTAGGAAAATTTTAAAAAAGAAAAAAATTCATCAAACATTATTTAAAGAGAATATAATGGATAAAACCTCAAATTAATTAAAGAAATATTTAATAATATGAGAATTTACCTTTAAAACCTTGAAGAAATGAACGAAATCAATGTTGAAACCAACTTGCATGAGCTAGGGGTTCAAGGTGGGTGAAAATGGCTACTATGTTTTGTTCATGTGAAATGGAGAAGAAAGGGTTATTAGTAAGAAATTAGAGGCTTATTGGTGGGTTTCAGAATAAAACATTTTGTCAATTTTAAAGATAAATTTTTATGGAAATTTTTGCTAGAAAATTTTCCAAAAATTTACCTAGCAATGAGTGCATTTTACTTCAAGACAAACATTAATAAACATAAAAAATTAAATTACAATGATAAAAAAAATATTTTTATAAATGTTCTTCACATGTTACAAATTTAAGGAACTCAAAGATGAAAAACCAGGGATATTTGAATATTCACATCACAAGATTTTTCAGAATTAAAAAAAAAGCTATAGACAATTAAGCACATTTAAATAGTAAGTAAGCATAAGTGTTCATGCTAAAGCATAAACAATTAAAATGGGCAAAAATCCATTTTTCTGTGTTTAGCACTAACACTTGTATGCACATCTCAAACCGTCCAACATAGTATTTTACTATTCTCTCCTTCGATCATCACTAGGTGGAAAAGACCATCTACTTAATGTATAATTAAGAAACAACATATTATCTTTTACTCTATCGAAAGACCCCTACTCTAGCCCACTAAATAGTCAAGTAATATAATAAAATAAACATCAAGATTTCTCAAATCCCGTAGAACTTCAATGCGAAAATTCCTTAATATATGATAGGATCTTTATATGTTTTAGCTTTGTAAATGATTCAGACCTTCATGATATTGCATACACACTATTGATGTCACTTAAAATGGTTTAATTTTACTACGTTGTATAGCATATTTAATGTAAGTGCATTTGTCGTGTCAAGTAATATATATATATATTAATGAGAAGAGTGTCGATCCGGCAAGGAACAAACTAGAAATTTCTAAGTTCACGTTAGTACTACCTACTAAATTGTTATGTTTATCTAGCCTAAGGTTTTAAAATGAGTTATGCAAGATAAGTTTAAAAAGCTTCAAATACGAAAGAAAATATTCACTATTTTGGAAATTATAAACCAATGATATTTAAAAGAACATGATTTAATTAGAATGGTTTACTACCTATTATTATTGTGTATCAAAGCATAAGTACTCCTGATCTCTCTCAAGCTAATTAAGAATTAGCTAGGATCCTTGCAAACTATATTTATTCTATCTCCTTAATATCCAATAATCCTAACCACCATATTTCTACTTTATGGATGAACTATGTCTTACAACTCTTTTTGTTCTTTTATTCCTATGTTGACCCTCAAGATCACAATGTTTTTAATTTATGTAAGCCCTATACATAAATCAGTTGAAGCACTGTGAAATTAAGAACAATATGGATAATTTAACGATTTAACATACTCTAAGTAATACATTCCTTTTAAATAATCATAGATTTAGGGAAAAGATTTAGATACCCATAGAGGAGATGTAACACATAAAAATAATTATATTGCACTAAATAATCAAAAAGTTACAAACTTAAACACAAAATAACTAATGTAAAGAAAGGTTTAAAAATGACCTAGAATCAAAATACAACCCCTTTTGCACTTCTTCACTTGATCCACACAAGTACAAAACTCAAAAGAAAATCATACAAGTTTCTCCCTCTTAAGATAGCCAACACTAACACACACTTACATAAAATGACTCCATAATGTCTCAACCCCTTTTGAAGAGGTCTAAGGCTACTATTTATAATTTTTTCTAAATAATAAACTAGCATCGTGGGTCTTTCCTGGTTTCATTGCAAGCTTTTAGACTAGTGCATTGGTTCTCCAAACACCACATTGATTTACTGGTTCAACTGTCTCTCATTGCAGAGCTAAGCAATTACGTGTTACGACACTCTTTTAAGACATTGTTGTGCTGAAATGATGGCCCCTTAGTGCTAAGCTCTCTAGTCCATTCTTAGGAGATTTCCACTGCGGCACTGGTGATGTCGCATAGTGGTGCAAGAATGAGTTTTTGTGCTGTGACACTAGCTTTGTGGTGTTGAGGCACTAACTTTGTGCTTTTGTTCCATTGATTCAATTTTTTTCTACTACATTAGGATAACAAATACCTTTTTCATTGAGCATATGTTTTGACAAAAAAAATTAATTAATAATCTAAGTATTTATATAGTTCATAAGTTAAAAGATTTTCTAATAAAATAGTTTATAACATCTTAGTCCTTCAGTTTAATTTAATATTCCTTTTAAATTAAACTTTGATGTATAAATAAGTTTAAATACCTTGCTTAGGGTTCTTAAATTTTTGGAATTAATGAATAATTATATTTAGTTATCCTTAAATCTAACAGTAAATATTCCATAAGTATTCTAATTCCATTTATTCCTTTAGCAGTATGGAGGTAGGGATAGATATTGTAGGTACTAATTTGTGTGTTTAAATCGATCTAGATATTATGTGCACCAATTTTTGATATTCTAGTACTTTATCCTTTTTTAATAATTTTCATTTTTAGCTCTTTCATTTTATAAATAATCTAATTTTGATGTTGCATACCTTTCTATTACCTCCACTAAATATACTAATATAAAGGTGGTTAAAGTTTTCATAATTCCCTAATTACTTGCCACTAGGTGATTTAGGATTAATTTAATGATTTAATTTGTATTAATCTTAAAATTAAATATTCTCTAATAAGTAGTTAAGTTCTTAAGTGATTTTAGGAATTTAACTTATCTAGAATTACTAATTTATATGAAAAGTTTAATTGTTATTTTATAGGAAAAATTTTGTAAGTTTTGTACTATTAAATACATAAGAATCTTAACTTAGAATTTTTTTAAATTTATAACTCAAACAAAAATTGTGATGGTAAAAACAAAGGAAAATAATTCTTTTAAATTATGGAGCAATTTTGATTTCATTCATCTTTTCCTAATTATAACTTGTTTAGACAAAACTAAATAAAATGCAAGAAATTATTACAACAAACTAACATAAACAAGAAACTTAAAAAAATTAAAACAAAGGAAAATATAATAGACAAGTAAAAATAAACAACAATAAAAAATCTAAAAAAAAACTAAAGTGAGGCCAATATTAGGGCTTTCCCTACTCATCATCATCATAAACATTATCCCCTTATTGTTCTTCCTATGTTACTGCTATCAATGCTACTACCGAAGGTCGTGCTCCTAGATATGTCCCAAAGGTGGGTGGGCTAGGAAGAGAGTTTTATTGAGCATGGTAATCTAGCTCCCAATTCTTGAAAATTCATAAAATAGTGGCATTATAGTCATCCTAGCACTAAAATTATCTCTGTTGTTGGGGCATCATGTGGTCATAGTGGGAGTATATCCCTTGTACAAAACTAGTTAGCTATTTCCCAAAGTGCACTACATGAAAATCATCTATTACCGGTGGACATATCCAGTTACCTGTGGTTTCTAAATTTTTTATGGCTTTCTAATGGTTAAAACACCATCAAAATAAATCACATAGGAAACTAACTCCGATAGCCCTTTTTCGACAGTTATATTTTTCGGTAATTTTTTGGCGGCTATAACCGCCAGAAATTCTCGATGAGAAAGACTGCAAAGAAACCGCCGAAACTTTCTGGCAGAAAGATCGCAAGAAAACCACCAATGATTACTGGTGGTCAAAATGACTAGACCACTGGTAAACTATTGGTAATTACAGGAGGTTAAACACAAATTATGGTGATAGAAAAATATTTGATATTAAACTTTCGGCGTCTAAACCATTGCTTAGCCACCAAAAATGTTTAGCATTTGAAAAAAAAAATGACATCCTCCCCTCTATCTGAACACATTTCCATAGTTATACATGTAGCAGCTAAGTAATATAAACAAATTGAAATACATAATATATTACCCACAATAAATGGATGCTCATGCAGTTCAAAACATAAAATATAAAATACATAAACATTAAACATCGAAAAATAAAAACTTCAACTTGTTAAACAATCTTTACAACATAAACAACTAGTTTCACATCCATATGTTCAGAATACATAAGCTAGTTCTTCAAGAAAATACAACTACTAATCATTGTCTGTGTCCTCGTTGCCCTGTGATTCATGTATAAGTTCTTTCTTCTTTCTCTTCTAATTTTTAACTCAATATGATCGTAACGCTTCTTGCATCTCAGCCTGGATCTGTCTCATCTGCTCTATCTTTCTTGTCAGGAAAGCAACCATTTGGTTGACGATTTCTTTAGCTCCACTTGCATCATAAAATGCAGAAGTAGATGTACTCCCCTCATAAGCATATCCTTATGAAACTAAACCATAAACCCTCCCCCTCTGCCTTCCTCCAACAACTTTTGACCATGTGTTGTACTCAAAATACTATATTGATCCTTTTAAGATGATCCCTCACCAGTAAATGATTAACACTCTTAAAGTTGTATAAAATCATCCTATGAGCATAAATCCATAAAATAAAAATGATACTCACGTTAGTATTTCTCGCATTCTCATCAACCCACTGATCATCAGATTGATGTTGGTGAGTCCTCATATGCAGCTCTAGTGGTGTTGGCTCCTGACCAAGATACTATTTTTTGCAAATATAGAACATATTTAAAATAATATACATATATTTTTGAAACTAATTGAAATAATCTTTTACCAGTCATCGTCTATGCTCAGTATGAGGCAGTAAATCACCCATAAGAAGAGAGTTTTGAAAACCCCCATAGTTAAATGCTCTATTTTTCTTATTATGCTCTCTAAATTTGGTGAACTCAGGGCTTGCCCAAGCTCTGCTCAAATTAGGTTATACTCCCTTACAAATTTAAAATGGAAGTTGCACAGACTTTCTAATGTCTCTAAATATGTCCCTAAGATGAGTAGAGCTTCTCTTCGCAAAATTTATTCCAATCCTCAAACCATGCTCACTCAACCAACTAAAATTTTTCTATAAAACATATGCATCATAACAAAGAATATAAATACAAATGAAATAAAAAATTTTAAGTAATGCCAAATAAATATACTTGAAATTCTATGAATAATATATCCCTAACTTCCTTTAAAATTTCTTTCATGATAAGTAAGGAGCATTTTATTTACTCTGTATGATGTCATGAATCTTATAGGTAGGCTACTTTAAGGGATTGAAGCTGCATGTAAAAATTTTTACAAATTACGTAGCAAATCAAATTATAATAGCATTACAAAATAAATTGAATTTATGTATCACCCTCAGGCTTTATGTATACATGCTTATCTTCTGCTGTTTGCAGGCTCCCTAGCCCTAGCCCCTACTTGTGCTGATGGTTCACCCTATTCTGGCTACACAGGAGGTGCATAATAATAAGGGTAATGGTTAGGAGGGTAACGATAGGTTGATGGAGCTGCACAGGTGGTGGGGGGTAATATATATAGAATGGAGCTGAGTGTGTCTGATATGGAGTGGGAAATCAAGGACTAGTAGTTATACGAGGAGGGAAGTACCCATCATGGCATGGTACTCCAAACATAGCTGGATCTATCTATCCCTAACCCTGCTCAGTGGGGGATTGATGCTGGCACCCAGGTGGTGGTGATGGCACTCCTCTCACTAGTGGAACTCTCTAGAATTGACCTACTTTACCCTGTCTTGACCTAGTTGGTCTAGTGCTCAACTTTTTTCTACGACTAAATATTGATACAATTGATATATGAGGAGGCACATCACCTGAAGCCATCTATAGTAAAAAAAGTAATTAGTTTACATTTAATGAAATTATAGTAACACCTAAAAATGAAGCTATAATAGATATGAATATTTGTATAGTTAGACAGCTAAAAAAATATAGTTACAGAATGTATAAATAATTTACATAAAAATTATTTATAGAATATATAAATTATTTATAGAATGAATAAATTATTTTACATTTAAACATGATTTATATAATGTATAAATGAACTACATTTAAATCAGCTTCAAAAAAAGAATTCATACAAAAATTATAGTTATAGAAATTATAAATAATTTAAGAACAATGAAATAAATTAACAATAACATTCTAGGTTGTTTACCATCTACATTTTAATAAATTTGTTTACTAACATGTTCTTCAAAAGCTACATTGCAATAAATAAAAAATGCTACATTAAAAAATTATAATTACCAATTTATTCTTCCTATATTCATGATACAACATTAAGTACATTACAAATAATTTTGTCACTTAAGCTAAAAGAACTATTCTAAATCAGAAATGCTTTCAGTTCTCTCCATGTTATCTTCAGTTTCTTCCTCGTTCTCACTTGAAGAGCTTGTCGAACTATTTACATCCTCTAACTACATTTTAGCATTATGCAATGAACTATCAAGAACATCAATTTCAATAGCCCTATAATCTTTCAACTCATCCTCTTGATGTGTAGTAGCTATGACGTATTGTTGGTCAACAATCCCTCATGCTTTAGGTTTTATAATAGCTAGCCAATATTGCTTATCTCTGTGACCACTGGGATATTTGCTAAATAAACTTGAATAGCTTGACTTGCTAATAGAAGTGGATCAAACTTCTCGTATCATCTACTATGTTTTACCTCGACTAAATCATACATAGGATTTACCCTTATGCCTCTATTCGGTACATTATCGTACCATTAATAGTTGAATAAATATATAAGATTCTCATCTTCTCCTGGGTACTACTGCTCAAGAACCTCATTGGAAATACTGTAATAATCATTATCGTCTTCTTCATGAGTGTTTCCTTTAACACAAACTCCATAATTTTTCATTTTTCTTCCTTCACTCCATGACTTGGCATAAAATCTAAACCCATTAACTACATATAATGGCCTGGTGTTTGCTTTCACATTAGGCCCCATGCTAGTTCTTGCAGCCCTTTATCAAAAACCATGTTATATGGGTTATGTACTTAAGAAAGTTTAAAAAATTAGAGCTTCTAGTATTTAATTAGATGTAAATTAATGAAATAACATAGAATTTACTAACATAAGTTGTAAACCATTCTGAGAAGTCATTTGTAATAACTTGCTCAATAACTATAATATTTGTTGGAGACAAACTGCTTACAAAATATTTGGTGACAAATCATCTAATTAACACTTGAGAATTAAAAATCAACATGATTTTCTACGCACATTATGGGGAAATTTACTCTAAGATAGGTAGGACTTCTTAACTGTTCAGTAACACATATAAGATCACGATTTTGATTTCTAAATTATTGAGGAATCTTATAATGCATTTGTCACGGGCATTTCCATGACTTCAAAAGACTAATATTGTAGATTACGATTGTTCTTCGATATAAAAGTCCATGTTATGACCAATCATTATTCTTATACTACTCACATGGGGCTTGAAGTGGGTGGTTTCTTAAGTAAAATATGTTTCACATATTAATCCTTCTGGTCCTGCTTTATTCTTAATATATTTTTTCAAATTATTTAAATATTTCCTAAATTATTATAATTATCAATTACTATTAAAAATATTTAAGATAATGTATTAAATACACATATTACCTCTCAAATGGGTACATCAAATGATATTGCACAAGTCCACTAACACTAGCCTCATAAAGTAGATGGACAGGAAGATGTTTCATAGAATCAAAGAATATAGGGGGGAAATTTTTTCTAATTTATATAGGGTGATTGGTATGTTCTCCTCGCTCCTCTATAAAGCCTCTTCACTTAGTTTAGATGAATATAGGTCTTTGAAGAAAATTCTAAGCTCTATCAATGGATTCGATATGTAATCTGCTTACAAACATATTATAATTGGAAGGAGCATCTCCATAATTATGTGATAATCATGACTTTTAGTCCAAATAATTTCATAGATTTAAGGTCCATGCATCAGTTTAAGTTTAATCCAAGGCCATCAGACATTTTTAAAACTTGAAACCACTTAAATATTGATCCTTTTTATTAAAACATTAATGAGTAAAGTGCTTTGGGCTTCATTATTCTGCCATCATTAGTTGCTGCTAACTCTAGATTTCTTCACCGGTAGCACTCTTTAATGTCCATTATAGATTTCACATTATCCTTACTGTTGCCTTTAACATCTATGATTGTATTAAAAATATTATCAAAGAAGTTCTTCTCAATGTGCATAACATCCAGATTATGCCTTAACAAATTTATCCTTCAGTATGGTAAAGTCGAAAAATACTTTTCTTAATTTAATTATATTGAACACCATATCCTTGAAATTTACACTCAAATAATGCAGGAAAATCAATAATTAATGAAATTATAGAAAGTCTCTGTAGTTTATCATAACAACTTAATCTAGGTGGAGGTGGTGACCCCTTAACTCTGTTTCTAACGAATGGATCCTTATTTCTCCTAACTGGATGAAAAGAAGGAAGGAACATACGATGATAATGAAATTAAATATTTTTTCTTTCATGTTTTAGGGTGAAAGATTTAGTATTCTCTATGCAGTAAGGGCAAGCTAATTTTCCTGATGTACTCCAACCCAATAACATATCACAAGCTAGAAAATTACCAATGGTCCAAACTAATGCAGCTCTAAGGAGAAAATTCTTTTTACTTGAGATGTCGTATGTTAGGACACCTTCTTCCCATAAGAACTTGAGATCAATATTTATTTTTGAAAAAAAAATTATTTTTTGCTTTTAGATTATGTGGTCCAAGTATTATAAGTGTTAAGAATATTAATGGGTAGTCATGCACATCTCTGGTGGAAGATTGTATGGTGTTAGTATAACTAGCCAATAAGTATATGGTGAAGCTGCCTAACTGTATGGAGTAAAACCACCAGTAGATAATCCCAATCTTATGTTACATGGCTCAACATCAAATGAAGCATGTGTTTGATTAAAATGTTCCATGCATCAGCATTTGAAGGATGAGAAAGAAAACCACTATGAGCTAATTTCTCCTTATGCCATAATATATGATTTGCTGAACACATTGATGCATAGAGCCATAGAATTATTTACATAATTAATAAATAAAGTAAATGGGAATGTGGAACATCATTCTTTTGATGATGTTGTTTTGCCGAGTTAGGTTTGAACTGAGGTGCATTATAAGTATGATAATAAACTTCTATTGCATTATCCTTATGATATAACATGCAACCATTTATTCAAAAATCAATTTTCATAATGGTGAGATCCAACTTAGATACTTATATCTTCATTTGATACAAATCTATGGGGATTAAATTATTTGTTGGATTTGTTTTTTTGAGAAGACAAATAATGTCATAGAAGCACTCACGAAGAGTATTATAATTAGTTTTGATACTTAGCATCCTAAAAGCATCTGATAATTCTAAATGAGATATACAACCATCCCAAATTAGTCTTTAAGAAGTATATAGTAATTAAAAAAATGGTTTTTGGGTTTGATGGCTTTTCCATGTTTGCTCTTAAATTAGGAGCTATTGTATCAAAAATAAGTTCTTCATAAGGTCTACTCATTTGATCTTCATCAACTATTACAGAAGTTATGGATAGATCAGCATAAGTATCTATATGTGGCTCATACTCACCATGTAAGGCCCAAAACCAGTATCCTGGAATAAATCCTCTATGATATAAATCAACCTTTACAACATCAAGCTTAAGAAAAGCTTGATTTTGTGCTTTGAGAATGGACATCTAAACATTTCATCGAACTTAAACAAAAGTAGTTGGCATGCGACTTGAATGAAAGTCTCAACTCCATCCATAAATTCATCTATCAATCCTTTTTGACCTAGTAACAATCTGTTATACATCAAATATCTCTCCTCTAGAATAGTTATTTGGATGTTAAAGCTAATGTTCCCTAGTAAAATATGTGAAAAGAGAGCATATAAGATGAGTATATTAAAATTTATTTAGTAAATATAGTGAAAAAGGTGCTTTAAAGGGGTGTTAAAATTATCAAAAAGACGTATAGTGCAACAATAAGAAGCAATAAAGTACTTGTGGAATAAATTATTAAAAACATGTATAATGCAACATATTATATCCATATTTATGATTGTTTAATAAGCCCTGTTTAGAATACTATATCCTTAACACTTATTTAGGTTCTCTTGGGTATTATTGGCCTCTACTATGTCTAAAAAAGTTCAAGAATGGGTGACTAGCATACAAACTCCATGTGATTGAATGGGCTTGTTGTATGTCACTTGATGGCGTAAAAATGTTTTCCTTTAAGGGGGATTAATTGTTAATGCAGCGAACACTTATAATATAGGTAGATCATTGAGATACACATAAGAGTGCTTAATCCTCATAGCAATGAGGTGAGATTGAGTGATAGGAGTTGGGGAAAAATTTTTATTAAAGATATTTTTAAAATGCTCCCCACTAAATAGCAAAATTTGGTTATCATTAGTTATAACATCCCCATAGTAGAAAGTATTATCTTTGATATGGTGTACAATCTTTTTTTTTTTACCAAAACATAAAAGTACACTATGTTTTTATCACCTTTCAATAAAAGTTTAGAAGCATATTTTTGTTCTAAAAGACTTCTTCTTGATCATGAAGTTTAAAAAGATGACATTTAGCTTCCTCAACGGGAAGAAGATAATCCACAGAGGGGTAAAATATGCACAAGGCATCAATATTGGAAACATTACTCTCCACCTCCATAATATTAGAAAAGAGATTTTTAAAAATAACCTTATTCTACTAATTAAGCTTATACTTATGTCTTTTAAGCTTTATCCATAGTCTATGCATACCAATAATAATTTTATTAAGATAAATTGGGGCATTCTAATTAAGATCAATTTCCTTAAGAAAAGAATTATCAAAAAGCCAATTATCTTGATTTTTGAAAATTCTTTAAAAATTAGGATTATTAAGAGTAATGTTACACATAAGGGGAGAATAATCATATAGTTTTGTGCTCGTTTTCCTCTTTTGAAGCTGTAGAAAATGATTTATCAGGTGGCTCGTGCTAGGTGCCTAGCCATATAGTAGGCCTTGATAAGTGGACTCCTCAATTTTCACCTAGCTCATTGAAAGCCTTGTCATCTTCTACTTGGGTTAGGATGCCTCATCTACCATTACTATGTTGGGATGAAATTAATGTGGCAAGAATTGCATCAATGATAGGTATTCCCTTATAGGTTAATGGTAATATATTCCAATGGGGTAAGAGAGATTATGCTAGAGTTTGTGTTTGTGTGGCTTTAAATAAGCAACTCCCTATGGGTGTTTGGGTGGAAGGGTTGGATGGATGATTCTTGCAAAAAATTGAATATAAAAAAATTTCTACATTTTGTTTTAAATGTGGAAAAATTGGACATTTTATCAATGAATGTAATCTGAAGGAGAATGTTTTATCTGATGAAGGTGTTGTCAGGTCTGATGCAGAAGTTAGTAATTCTGGTATGTCTATGTCGGTAGATGTCAACAATGGGGTTTCCTATGGACCTTTGGTACATGTTAATTATAGGAGAAGGAGGAAGGTTTTTGCCAATCGATACAGAGAAGACAAGAAAAAGATTTATACTAATAAAATTATAAATTAATCTAAAGCAGGCCCGGTCTATGTCAAAATGGTTCAGCCAATAATCAATCTTTCACAGGCCTCTAAATTGGAGGAGTTTTATAAAGACAAGTCTTATGTTTCTGGTGATGTTAATCATAATCTATCTATAATAATTGAAGAAGATCATGATAAGCATGATTCTGAAGCTGTGGTCAGTGATGTTGGAATTAAGTTAAAAGAGGATGTCCCTATGAAATTGAATGAGCAGGTAATGAAGATATTTTCTATTTCGGCTGCTGGTATAAAATCTATTTCTTTTAATTCTAATATACCTTCAAATGTTAATATGTTCAATGTGTTGGAGGCTTCATGTGATGAAGAAAATACTAAGGGAACTCCTTGCTTAGCAGATTTGGTTGGGGATGAACTAGAAGATGGAGAATTTGTTGTTGCTGATTTGAAGAATGCTGACTCTAGTAAAGGTTTGGATGGTGTTAGTTCTGGATTAACTAAGTTTAAGCTCCAAAAAGAGCTCAGATCATTGGGCAAAGTTAATTCTCTTCCTCGTAATAGAAGAGGTGGTTTGTTGAATAGAGACAGTAGTGGGAGCAATCCCAATTCAAAACTTAAATGTCATCCATAGCCTTCTGGAATTGTAGAGGGGCTAGGAAGAGTAAAGCCTCTCCATATTTGAAGGAGTTTGTGAAAAATTTTGATACGTTCTTTGTTGGGCTTGTTGAAACTATGATTTCTTCTTTTGATAGATTTGAATTCAATAGATTTTTTGGTGGTAATTGGGATTTCTTCCTTTTTTCCTTTGTATGGCTTATTAGGTGGTATCATGGTCTGTTGGATGACGGATATTGCTTCTTTTTCAGTTATTAAAGCCTCTTCTCAAGTGGTTGTTTGGGAGCTTAGTATTATTATCAAAGGTGTGTGGTTGGTTTCTATTTTTTATGGTAGTAGAGATATTTATAAGAGGAGAATCTTGTGGAATAGTCTGTGTTACAAATCTAGATTCGAGGATTATAGTTTTAATGTCACAAACATTTTTTGCATTTCTATTTATGTTCTACTGTCACTACTGCACATCTATTTTGATTGCCCTGCATACAACATTTTAGGTCCACAAGGTCAATTACAATTCAAGCCAGCTCATGTTTGAGTAGATTAGAACTGAGTCAGCTTGTAATGTCAAATCTATTAGTTTTTCCTCTTTCTTGAGTCATTTGTAAATAGGTTGATCTTGATGCTAAGTAACCTTACACACACACACTCAAGGGGAGAAATTCTATAAAATTAAGAGCTTGTCTATTTTTTATTATATCATCTTCGACAATTCCAAATCATTCTGGATGATTAAATCAAAATAGAAACCCTAATTTGGGTAGCCATGTTAAGTCAGTCTGATTAAGCAGATTATCCTGTACGATCCTCCCATCATTCGAGATGATATACTTAAATAAAAATTCCTCAGCCACCAGACTCATTTAGGCAGGTTTTTAATTTAGGATTTTGGTCTAATTATATAGGACGATATACGTATTATCCTAAAAAAATTTAATACAATCTTACCTAAATTAGTCAAGTATTTAATAAAAGTAATTAAAGATTAATTGATCAATCACATCATCTTGGCCGATCGTAAGATCATATGGGACGATCAGTTATAAATCCTCATTATCCAATATTATTTTCTTGGACGACCCAAACTATGTGCTGGACGATATTGCCATTTTGAACTAATCATGCAGGATGATCAGTTATATTTAAATCATCCAACATAGTTCTCCTGGATGACCCGAACTATGTGCTTGATGATATTGCACATTTTTGAACTAATCATATAGGATGATAGCCTTATCCTTTTGGATGATAAGTTATATTTTAACACATCGTCTAGACTCTTCTCCTTGATGACCCGAACTATCTACTATATGAAAATGTGGTTTTGAACTAATCATACAGGACGATGACCACATCATCCTTGATGATCTATACAAATCCTATCTTTTGATCATCCAGGAGAGTCAGGTCATCTAGATTGAGATGACTATTTTGTACTGATTATACAGGATGATCGACAGATCATCCTGGATGATCTTTGATGGTAAGTTGAAATTTAGGGCATTTTTTAGCCCTTCTATTTAAGATCTCTTGCTTGTTAATGTAAATTCTTTTGCTGCTGTCCTAATCTAAGAGAGTCTTGAGAATGAGAGGGAGAGCTTGGGAGAGAGGGAGAGAATCTTGTGAGGAGGAGTTTGTTAGGTGTTCACAAAGGTTGCTCCAAGTAAGGATTTGTGTCGCCTTCTCTAGTTACCATCCTTTATTCCTTGGTGGCTATGTGGGAAGGATCATCAGCAAGAAGATTGAGGTTCTCTGCCTACTTCAAGAGGAAGTAAAAGGAGGTAAGGTTCTTTTCCAGCTTCAGGGAGAAGCAAAAGGAGTTTGGGTTCTTGCCTCATTGGGGTTGGTGAAAAGGAGTTTTTGTAAAGGCTTCTCTGCCTAACTGTGGGACCAAAAGGAGAGACACTGAGGTTTAGTGCAATACCTAAAGAGGAGGCTCCGGGGAGTGGATGTAGGTTAAGTTGACCGAACCACTATAATATCTGGTGTGGTCTTTCTTTTTATTATTTCACATTTTAATTTCAGTACTTTAATTTCTTTTGGATGATCATATGGTTAAAGTTATTGAATTGTTTGATTAATCATTTCCACATCAAAGAGCAATTGCATTTATTTTAAAACATTCAAAAAGGATTTTAAAATCTTATTTTTGCTAAAATTTTTTTTAAACTACCAATTCACCCCCCCCCCCCCCCCTCTTGGTTAGCCTCGGGTTAATTCATAAGGGCTTAACAACCCTAATGAACTGTCAAGTGGTATCATCGCGGGATTGAAAATTTTAGTTTTAGATAACTTTTGAATTTCAATCCATGGATAACTTTGGTAACTAGAACACGGCAAAAGGGTATTCCATTACTCGACCACCCTTGTTTAATAGCATACCTTTTGATTTCTGGAAAACAGTTTTGTCCACCTCTTTGCAATCGATCGATTATCGCATGTGGATGCTTGTTAAAGATGGTTATGATGCACCTTATAGACTTAATAATGGTGTTAAAACTTAATTTCCTTTTGCTGAACGGACTCTTGATGATAGGGATTTAGTACAACTTCATGCAAAATGTTTAAATTATTTTTTCTATGCACTGAAATCTGAAGATTACATGTGTGTTTCAACTTATAAATTCGTTAAAGAAATCTGGGATAAATTATATATGACTTATGAAGGCAAAAATGAAGTTAAGCAATCTAGGTTGAATATCTTACTTAATAACTATGAACTCTTTTGCATGAAACCTAGTGAGTTAATATCTAAAATGTATACTATGTTTATACAAATTTTTACCTCCCTATATGCGTTAGGAAGAGAACTCACTAACTATGAGAAATTTAATAAAATTTTGAGATGTTTACCTTCTTCCTATAATGCTAAGATAACTACGATCACTAAATCCAAGAATTTGAATACTTACTCAATAACTTACTTGGATCACTCATTGCTTATGAGTAAGGAGTGAACGAAAGACAACTTGATGCAAGTGAGAAAAAGAAGGAGAAAACTCTGGCACTGAAGGCTAATGATACAGAAACTAATTCTTCTGGGTCTCTAAAATGATGATGTTGCCTTAATTATTAGGCAATTCAAAAGCTTTCTAGGGAAGAAATAAAAGCACCATCAGAAATGGAACAAAGGTAAGAATAGCGAAAATTCTAAAGGTTTTTCTGATACAGTTTGCTTTGATTGTAAGATGCCAGGACATATAAAAGCTTATTGTCCAACTCTTAAGGCTCATCTAAGCAAAGAGAAGGGTGAGGAGAAACCCAAGTTTAAGAAGGACAAGAAACGGATTCAAAAGGCTTTCTAGGATGATTCTGCATCTGACTTCTCTGAGATTGAAGCAGAAGACGAGACTACAAACTTTTACTTGATGGTGGATGAACATCTTGGTCATTTTAACCAGAACCAGAAAGGGGTATGTAAATTAATCGATAATCAATTACTTGATATTTCTAAGAAAAAACATTCATCATTTAGGAAACTTAAGAAAATGTATGCTAGCCTGATAGTGAAATTCTTGAACCTGCAAAAAAGAGCATAAAGTTTTGCTTAAAGATCATTCTACACTTGATAGTAATGACATATCATTACTTGATGAATTTGATGAGTTAAACAAAAAGCATTTTGATTTAATTGATAAGTATGGTTCATTCAGAATATCACATGTTGAATTAGAAATTACATTCAAGGAATTAGAAACACATGTATTTGATGTAGAGAGTAGGGAGCATGCATTAAGAATAGAAAATTTAATTCTTGAAAGTTCAAATAAAGTTTTTGATGCTGAATTAACTACTTTTATGAAAAATAAAAAACCACCATCACTTAAAGAATTTCATAGACAATCATCAAAGCATGCATCATCCAAATCTAAGAAGAGGCATTATCACCCACGTAGATTAGGTAACCCTTTTCTTGGCATTAGATATTTTTCTTGTGGCATGTTAGGACTTATTTACCACACTTACACTTTTCATCATAGTACACATTGGGTGTAGAGTCCCAAATTTCCTGAGTCACTGCATAACACACATGCATTACGTTCTTCTTTCCATAAGAAGGGACCCAAACTTGTTTAGGTTCCTAAATCTAACATTTGATTATTCTATAGGTGTGCTCTCACACAAGACCTCATGCGAGCATGTAGTACCTGGATAAAGAATGTTCAAGGCATATGACTGGAGATGTAAGTCAATTCATTTCACTAGAGACTAGGGCTACAGGCAAGGTTAATCTGGGAGACAACACCACTAGGAAAGTGGTGGGAGCAAGTATAATTAAAAACTCCAAGAACCTTTTAATTGAAAATATCTTGCTTATTGATGGACTGAAACACAACTTGCTCAACAATTATTCAACTCTGTGATAAAGGGTTTAGTTTAAAATTTCTAGGAAACACTTGCATTATAGCTTAAATAATAACATTATTTTGCAAGGAAAAGGCATCAATAATGTCTATATATTAGATTTAAATAATATTGATTGTGCTACTTCATTTTACTTAAAAATGGCTGCTGATGAATCTTGGTTGTGGCATAGGAGGTTATGTCATGCCAGCATGAAAACCCTTAGAAGAGTAACCCAAAAGGACTTAGCTAGATGTTTCCCCAAGCTTAGGTTCACTAAGGACCACCTGTGTGATGCCTATCAACTAGGAAAACAATTCCAATCCTCTTTCCATTCCACTAAGGACATTAGAACCTCAAGGCCTTTAAAAGTCCTTCACATGGATTTATTTGGACCCATTAGCACTGCCAGCTTAGGGGGAAAAGTCTATGGATTTGTGATTATAGATGACTACTCGAGGTTCACTTGGATTAGATTTCTATCACATAAAGTGAGTCATTTGATGAATTTAGATCCTTCTCCACTTGGATTTAGAAGAAAGTAGGTTGTGAGATCTTGACCATCCATAGTGATCATGGTGGGGAGTTTGAAAATATGAGATTTGGAACTTTCTATGTGGAGTAAAGGATTAGTCATAACTTTTTAGCTCTTAGGACCCCTTAGCAAAATGGGATAGCTAAAAGAAAGAATATGACCTTAGTGGAAGCCACTAGAGCTATGGTTGCTGAATATTAACTTTCCAAATACTTTTGTGCAGAAGCAGTGAACACAACCTTTTATCTGTTGAATAAGGTGAATCTTAGAT